>LPNX010851118.1:728699-839139 GCA_001517045.1 Pseudotsuga menziesii
AAAGCCAGGGGTCCATGGCTTCATGGACAGCCCTGCTCTGCCCCAGAACCACGGTCCGGAGCTAGAAACCATTAATCTATCTTCAGCGAAATAAAAAATAACCACGAAGAACCCCTTGGCACAAGGGCAAGCAACAACCTCACCATCAGTCAGAGGGGACCAAGTGGAAGAGATCCAGAGGCGAAGGTCTGCCAGGCTAGGCCAGAAGCCGTTGAATCTGCAAACCAAGGAAGTCTTGCTTAACTCAGAGGCAAACTCCAGGGCTTCTTTCGGCATCTAGATGGAGATCGCTGGGGCTTCCGGAATCGCAGCAGGCTGAACAGAGGGCACCCCCGGTCGTGAAGAAGGGCAGACCCTCCGTTGAGGGGCCACGTCCTTGAGAGGAAGGATGCCATGGGAGGAAACCAGATCTGGCGGAGGAGGGCCGGCGGCGTTCCTGGCAGCTGCAACCACCGGTGGAGGGCGAACTGGAGAAGGCCTCGCAGATGAGGCGCCAGAGAAGCCCACGCGAGCTGGAGCCTCGGCCGCCATGGCAATCTCTGCGTTGAGGGAGACTCGGTTTGGAGGCCGCGAGGGTTGCTGGAGAGGCGGCAGGAGGCCGAAGCCGTCGAGAAACCAGAACCCTAGTGCAGAAGCTCCGCCGTCTCCTGGTTCAAGTTAGGTCTTTTTCCGTTTAGTAGTTTAAAAGAATTTATATTTTATTGTAGTTATTCAGGTTTTTAATTACATATGGCAAAAGATACATTTTGTATGCATAAATGTTTTAATTAAATGTATTTTATTTTTTATTAATTCTTTATATATATTACATAGTTGTTTGATATTAAATCTAATATACTCAATTAATTGTTTATTTTTTTTTCCAGTCGAAAAAAATACATTCCTTGGTATTCAATGAATCAAAGGAACTTTTTACATCTTCGAGTAAATTAGCCATAAACTGTACAATTACAGCAGTAGTAATAACAGTCCTACCTGGGCATATCAGCAATACAGTCCTATCAGCCTATGATAATATGTAAATACATGAAAATACAATAAATATATCCACAGTATCTCAAACTCAAAGCACTTTGAGTTCACTAACAAAGAGAACCCTCTCATAGGAAGACTATCAAGTACAGTCATCTATGTTCCTAAAGAACATAACAGGAACCCAGAAATCTGATCCAAGGAGGGAGTGAAACTCAAGTAATCAGTAAATGATGCTCAACAAAACCTGTAAGTATCTCACAAACTGGAGAGATGATCTGAAGTAGAAAGAGCATATTCTAAAAGAGCTGTGATGAGCTTTCCCCAATAATCTCATTCCCAAAAAATTCTGTAAGTATGAGATGTCCCGGTGCCATATGCAGTCCCTCCTTTGATAAGATGTCTGCCCTCCTGTTATGTTCCCTATAAACATGACTGAGATCCACCCACATAAAGGAGGACATGAGAGTCCTAGTGTTGAGGCACCAGGCCTCAAGATTCACCATATCCAGGGTGGATTCCATATTAGCCTACTTTATAATCACAGAGGAGTCACCAAAGATATGTAGGTAAGGTAACCCAATATCCTTTGCGACCCATAGTGATGCCCAAAGTGCTAAGAGCTCAGCTCTAGTGTTGGTACTTCTGCCACATCCGAGCTTGAAGGCAAGAAGGTGAAATTCATTCAGCTAGATGCCAAATCCTGCACCCCCCAAATTTTTTGTGGCCACACCATCAAAAAATATCGAAGGATACACTGGTGTTGGAGAGTTCCCAATGTTCCTAATTCTGTGCTTATGTATCAGAGGAGGCTTAAAGGTCAAAAAATCATCATATATGATATATAACAATTTGTTCAAGTTTGGCTCCTGATCTTCAAAACATAAGTGGTTCCTAGCCTTCCAAATATTCCAAAAGATGAAGAAAGGTAAATACAGTAAACACCCCTTTCGTGCAATCCAACAGGTTAATAATTCCAGAAAGGTATGGCCACACCAGTCCAAGTTCACATTTAAAATACAGCTTAGGCCTCCAATTACCTGCTTCAGAAACCTACAACTGACAAAAAGATGTTCAACCGACTCTGCCTCCTCTTTGCAGAGGCAACATCTATTGGGACCATACCATCCTTTTTTCCTTAAAGTATCCCAAGTATTTATTTATTTTTTTGCATGCGAGCCACACAAAACATTGATCTTAAGTGGGAGATTAAAGAGCCAAATATTCATCATAATGTCATTTTCCAACACAGCAATGTTATTTGAGACAATTAAATCATAGGCTTTCCTAGCTCTCACCATACCCCTCTGTTCATCATACATCCATAACAGTCTGTCCTCCGAAGTACTAATCCTAATACCCCCATGTGACAGTCCAACAACATATGAGGACCACTGTTCAGCCCAGCTCCCACCCAATAGCAGGTCCGAGGTAGAGTACCATTCAGTCCCCTCCAACCTACAGCCATCCAGATTTTGAGCATGTGCCAGGTGAGTGATACCCAGATCAGTGAGATACACCCTAAGCTCCTCAAATAAAAAATACTGTGAGTTGTGCCCAGCAATTGGATCTATACCCACTCTGATTTTTAAACCATTCCCCACCTTCCATCCCAGCTGACAGGTAATCCACCCAATAATCCTGATAAACCCATTCCAGAAATATGAGGTACCTATAATACTAAAGGACCGGCCACGAATCCAAGCCTCCAGAGGTCTGTTCTTTGAGTATTTATGGGCAATGATTCTGCTCCAGGTCCCAGTACCAGTAAGAAGAAGCCACAAGCTCTTAAGTCTTAGAGAGATACCAAACCATTCCAGGTTCTTGATGTCCCAGCCACCAAATTCAATAGGAAGTGCAAGAGATTCCCAGTTGGCCAGATGGGATAGACTGTGGCCCCCAGAGGATCCCCAAAGAAAGTTATAAATGAGATAGACTTTCAATTAATTGTTTATTTATGTGATTAAAGGGTTGATTTCAAAAAATATTAAAATTTAAAAAAAATCCCTAATATCATTTAGTTTATTTTTTATTTTCACTAAAAATCATATTTTTCTTATTATTGTTTTAATTTTATATAATCAAATATCTTTTCTTTTTCAATGTCTATAACATTATTTTTATAAACGCTTGTAAATATTTCCTTTTATTATTATTTTTTAAATAGATTAGCATATATTTATATACAACAATGCCACACATTCTATGTTTTTAAAGAATTATCTTCTTGAAAGTTTCATTGTAATAGTTGGTGCTTACATTGGAATTCAGATTTTTCAAAATCTCCAATTGTTGTTACATATTTAATATCTATATTGTTAAGTATTTATTAGGCATTCAACATTGTTACTTTTATTCAATATCCATTTCTTAAGTAACATTTATTAAACTATTTTTAAGAGCCAAGTACTAGGCATCTATGTTGCTTATCTCAACTATTGGTAGTGACAAAAGCTCTCCTATTCACAGAGACAAGTAAACTCATTTTGGATCTTTAATTTCAAGGACTTGCTTAATAACTAATTAATTGATATACACATAGAAATATAAACAATGATAGTTACAAGAAGTAACAAGTAATGCAACAACCTATAAACAACAAGTAATCTCACATAGAAATATACCATGGCAACAAGTAATACATTGTTTCAAGTTTGAATGTTTCATAATTTCTTTAACTTTTAGCTTTAAACTATATACAATATCACAATAAAATATTTCTAAGAGGCAGGTATAAGCAGCCTTGCTGCTATTTCACTTGTCTTCTTCTATAAATAATAATACATAATCTAAAACTCATACTATTTTAAAAAAGAAAAGAGATTCAAAAAATATGGAACCATAATTATTATGTTTATTAATATTTTGATATACTTAAAAATTAATTTAAAAAACCATATTAAACTAAAAACAAAAAGTAGAAAATGAGAAAAAAATTCACATTTAAAAAAACATAAAATATAAAAATTATGTATTTTGTTTTTGAAAATTAATTTAAAGATTGCATAAGAAAATGTCAAGAATAATAATGGTATAATTTCAATATAAGCACATGGATTTAAATTGTATAAGTTTTGTATAAGTTTTTGGAATAGGCAAGAAATTATATATGTGTTTGTGTGTGATGTGACAACAACACAACTCTTTATCACACATATTTCATTTCATTTCTAAAGTTTTCATAATGTATGTAAATTTTACTAATTTTCCTATTTTTAACTAATGTGGTCAATGATAAAAATAGTATTTTAAAAGCTTGTAAGCCAATCAAAGTTCAACACATATGAAAATAAATTGAATAAATAAAATAAAATAAATATTATTTTTTCCAAACTTTAGAAATATCTTTAGTTTATTAGGCAAACTAATAGGGTGAGGTGAATCATATAGTCACCTTACGACAAGGACTAATAATGCATTAGTTGCAAGTGTCATCTTCTGTAAGAGAATTGCTAATAGCATGTAGGAAATGATGTTAGGGTGACACACTACGACTATATGTTTCAAAATTAAAAACGAATTTGATTGGTGCCCCGACACTTGTAGAATGGTGCCTCAATTCAGAGTTATGTGACAATTATTTTATTTTATTATTATGAATGGTGCCCCAATACCTGCAGATGACGACGAGTTCAATGGGTGGGAAAGAAATGAGGACATATACTCTTGTAGTAATCGAGGCATAATATATAATTTTCTATGCATTAACGCTTCTAGGCTCTAGCCATGCCGGAAGGAGAGTCAAACGAATTTACCTCACATAAACAAAGCAATTAATAGATGAATTATCGACCAATACCAGTGGGCAACAACGACCAATGAATCACACAGAAATTGTGGGATCAACATGTGAAAGGATAGACAACGAGAGACTAATTGTCATCGGGTTGAAGTGAGCTATTATGTGAGCTCAAGGGAGCCACCATTAATGCTAGCTCATTTAACTAAGCTCATTTAAATCTTAATCAAAATGCATTTAAGCATAACAATATAGATAGCTATGAAATGAATCCGGACTATACACTTGTTACACCCATATTAATCTTGTTAATATGCTCAATGAAACCCAAAATAGAAGATATAAACACCTATCAACATAATTATTTAATATTTTAAGAAGTATTAATACATATCAAGACACATAAATAACTAAAACATAAAATATAATAATAAAAAACACCATAAAAGATCTACAAACCAAGTCAACGCAGTAATCAAATAGTTATGCTACCTCGAAAATGGAAAATCTAATCCAATACATGAGACATAGATATCTTTGGTTATAATGGAGATGATAAAGATCTAGCCTTTTTAATTAGGATGCACATCTCTCACTTGGTTATATTTTGCTATGCAATCATAACTTATAATACAATATCATAACTTATAATACTTGATCTATCGAAAAAAAAACTTATTGCACCGAAGAGGTGCATTCTACAGCCCAGTAGGGGATAGATGTGTAACTCCTTCTGTGCTCATCCTAGAGTTGACACGTGTCCTTTATAAAAAATAATAGAATGTTATTAAAAATAACACGTTGGCTTAAATTAAATTAATTTTTTTTAGAATTACATATATATAAAACATCATAAATTATATAAACTAAAATTATAAACATTGGATTACACATTTCTTGAACATTTCCACTCTAAAAAAGGGTTTGCACCTTTAAAGATTTGATCCCTTTTGGTGCTTGGTAGATCCCCTTTTAGATGGATCTATGCTGGTAATACAATATCATTGAGATAGTGCCATACCTTGAAAGAACATGTACATGTGATAAAAAAAAACATCCAACGATGTTCATAAATCAAGAATGCAAAGGGATTTGAACATGAGGTATCTTGGATCAACACTTTGCCTTCAAAGCATGCTTTGTCTTAAGGTTATGTGTGGCTAAACACTATTTGGTTCTAAATAAGTAAGTAGTGAAAACGAGTGTGGAAGTGACTATGAATACGTGGTAAAAGATGAACAGTATAGAAAATGTATGTTTGTTTGGATATCTAGAAGTTGTAAACTAGTTGATGTTTATGGTTAAAGTTATTGGTGGGTACAATTATATGTTGTATGAATTTGTTTGCAATGTTAAAAGCATATGTGAAATTAACTAAAACTAGGATAATTACAAGGTTTAAATGAGTAGGTGACAAGGGAATTTAATTTGAATAAAATTGAATGGAATGGATGGAGTAGTTATTTGTAAAGGCAAATATACGATAACATTGAGCTAGATTATAAAAATTGTCCTCATCTTTGATGTATCTATGAATATCTAAACATTTTTTTGGGCATGTGAAATCAACTAGGACGTTGTTATGGCACAAGTGTATACCACTAAAACAAAATCTATAACATATTCAAAAACCATTTACAATGCAAGATGCGTGGTCATCGAGTGTCTATTGCTAAAAAAAAACCTACATCATTTAAAAAATAAATTGTAGAGTGCATGTGTGGTTAATTGTAACATTGTTGGGTTGTAGGTTTTCTTATATTGTTAATGATAACTAAGACATGTGAAGAAATATGCATGAATAAACTATATTAGGTCAGCGAATGTGATCAAAACATCCTTTTACATATGAATCTTCAAAATGTCTCAACTTTGTTGTGATATAGACCTACAATAGATGTTGAGAGGAACGATACTAGTTAGATTGCATTGGTGGGTTGTTGAAACTCAATATGTGAGGTGTAAACAATGTACAACTCTATGTTTAAGGTCAAAGTATGCATCAGTGTTGTATTAATTTGGATTTGTTGGTAGAGGTGTTCACTTTATGCTAATATATCTAATATTTCTTATTCCATTTTTGTTGATCTTTGCACCAAGAGTAGTGAGGTGCTCTAAAATATAATATTGGGGAGACGTTGTCATATGATGTAACGTACATATGTGACAACAAACAAATTAAATAAATATACTAGGCAACATATGTCAACTCAATTTTAAATTTTAAATAAAAGCTAAAAAATTAGAATCAACATGTATCCATCTTAAACTCAGATCTATCAAGCACCTAGAGGGATCAAATTTCTTGAGGTGTAATTTTTCTTATCATTTAATATGAAGCAATAGATATAGACATGGAATTAAATGATAGAAAAATTAGATCTAGGTTTAAGATAGATCTATGATGGCCTAATTACTCATCCATGACAATCTTTATTTGGGAAATTTGGATACATTTTGTAATAATTGCTTAGTAATTTAAGGACAGTGGAAGAAAATTATTCAACTTTTCCATTTGATGCTAAATGTTTTCAATGTATCTCTAAAGTTTCCAACAAGATATGAGTGGGATGTGCATGCTTCTACAAGTATCAATACCTTTTTCCAAAACTTAAAATTTTCACTAATAAAGATCTCAATCACATTATGCATAGTGGTTGTATGAGGAGTAGAATCTCATGTTTTTTTTATGTGCACATTCATACTGTAATCCATAGTCTTGATGTTCAAGGTTGGAACATCTATGTCTTCCACTACCTTATTTTTTTCTACTAGGTTCTTCTTTAAATTTAACACTATCAATTGCAGGTTGTTTTGAGTTTTATTTTGGCATTACAATTCCCTAATCACCATCTATGACTCATATAATTGCTTCTTAGCACTACATTCTCCTCTTCTAGTATATGGAAAGTATCAACAAGTTCTACAATATTTTTGCTTCTCAAATCTAATACAAACTCATCCAATCATCTTCAAGCATATAAGGAATCATTAATAATGGCACCTTCAAAATATTATATATTTAAACAATTCTAAAACTAGGTATATCACCTTGCAATGATTTAACTCTAGAAGGAACAATTTACAAGGATGAGGAACCTTTATGTATTTATCTTGTTGGTGTTTTCTAAAGTGATTGTTATGTTACTTTTATAGCAATAAACAATAACTGTAGTCTTATAATGTTGGGAGTTGTTGGTGTTGTATTGGATTGGATTGGGGAGCAATGAATGGAAGAGTGGGCATAGTGTTATATTTGGTTATTTCGTGAAAGAGTGAGCTACTAAAGAGAGGCGGGTTTGAGTCAAGTTCTTCAAATAACCTAGTGGATGAGGGTGATTGGAGTGAATGGGGGTCGAGAGTGTGATGGGGCTCTAGGTTGGATGGGTCAGTAGGGATGGTTGAGTTGCACTAAGTGGTTTAGGTGAGTAATGTAGACCCTATAAAGGGTTGATTTGTGTTGATTGACAAAGGAAAAATAAAATAAGGTTTATCCTCCATAGTTAAGGATACGGTAGGGTATTTCATCATAGCCTTAGTAGTGGGGTAATGGACTAACATAGATGGGTAATGGGATGTGGGGATTTTGCATGTACATAAGGGAGGAGGTGGGGGATCATTGGAGGTTAGTCAAATAGTGTTAGTTATATTCATTCCGATGTGGTGTGTAAGAGTGAAGACAAGGGTAGAAGGCATACATGTACTTAAATATTTTGATGTTGTTATTATTGCTACTAGGAATATCTTTCATTATTATCTAAGGAATTGGATCACAAGAGGGTGTGCATCCTAGTGTTTCACATGAATTTTATATATTGCATTTGAATCATGTGGGTGTGTGGAACTCGAGGGGTTATTTAGTCTTCTTATGCTTCTTTGTAGACTCTTACAAAATATGCTTCTTAATATCACCATACTTAGGGTGACTTGATAAATGTTAGCACACCATTATGTGGAGGGATTTGATTGGAGTATTGATAAGATTGAGTACCCAAGTAGGAATGGAAGTTGATGTGTAAAGAAAATTTGCCTTGCGGAAATCTAGTTGAGAGACATTCTTCAAATCCCACTCATATCTCCTTAACACTAATTCATACCAATATTAAGGTTCCAATAGCATACACTATAAATTTCTTGTACTACATATGTTGTAATACATAATTATCAAGGAGTTTAGCACATAAAATTTACCACTCTCATTTTCTAGATGTGTATTGATGGTAGTATTTATCCACATACTGGTGTATGGTATCATAATCACTTGAGGTATTGTCAAAGGATTTCTTATCTTTATGAATAGACTAAGGGAACCAATAACTATCATAACAAATCATTTATTTGTTGAATCCAATGATCTCTTTATGTTATAATCTCATCAACCTCTAGTGGCATGCATGATCTCCTCAATGTGAGTGAGATTTAGAGCATGGATATTGATTCTATCAAGGCATTAATACCTAATATTCTTTTAGCTCCCGGGCCTTGGAATATCAAGTGGGAATGCAAAGAGTGCATCAAGAACACATGTTTGATTGTTACTCTAGGATAATATTGATGATAAATATGTTAGGACATATCAAAATAATTGGTATTAAAGAATAGAGGGAGCAATATTGACCTAGTCCTACACAAGCATCCATAATGTGTGGAATTGTATGTTGTATGAAATAGTTGATCAAGGGAAAATGTTGACCATCCAATGGTTTCCATTACAATCAAGGTGTAAGAGTCTAAGGGTTGTGACATAAAGGCATCCTATAGGAGCGTGGGTGAAAAGTTGAATGATTGAGGCAACCACAATACTATGCATGTTGTCTCATATTACATAGCATAAAATCAAACTATCAATGTATAATTCTTGTAATTTAAACTCATAGACTCGTGGAGGGTAGCAAAATATTTGTTACTAATCACTAACTGATATGGGTTGTGAAAATATATGTGGAGCCAATAGTGAGGACTAGGATGAGAAATGAAATCTTAGGTCATGAAAACATAGTGTGTAACAAGGTTTGATGTATTGTGATAGAACTAAGGGATGATCAATTACATGGAATATTAATTTGTATATTCCAAATATAGGTAAATCTAGCAGGCAAAGAACATCATTATAGAAGAGGGAGATGTAAGGTCCAATGATAGTGCCTATGTCATCATACATTCCAAAGACTCACGATATTCCTAGTGTTTCATCCTAATGAGTAGGATCAATGGTGAAATAACATCATTAATGCGATAGAAATCACCTTTACGGATAGCGTAACAATTTGGAGTGGGAGCATTAGAAGTTACATGGCATACGTTAAAAAAAACCTCATAACACTAAAAGTAAGAACTTGAAATAAAGGAAACAAGTATACCAATAAATCTAGAAGAAATAAGGAAGAATAAAAGCAAGGAAGAGAGGAAGGTATGCTATCTTCTTATTCGTTTGGAGACCTTTGCAAGATATTTGTTAGAATATTTCCATTACATATTTAACCATTTCCAAAAATCTATTAAATTAACTAGGAAAAAATTCTCGAAGTTTGCAAGATTGTCCCACTCACTATTAACAATTAGGGGATGATGATACTAATGGTTACAAGATATTAAATCTCCCTTGAATTTGATGTGTCTAAGTGAAATATGATATCATTCAAAAGTCACTACTATTATGTTGTCTGATTCAACCTATTTATCCATTGTCTGTGGGAAAAAACGATGTTGAAGTATGACTATGTTCCTATTGATATGTCAATATGATAAGGGATACTAGAAAGGATTCTAATATGATAATATATTTAATGGAAAAATAATAATAATTGGGATCATGTTATCGAGTGGGATTTGACTTCTCAAATTTATTGGAATATGAAACACTATTGGGCAATATGTTGACCAACACCATGAAATAGGAATTTATATAACACATTAGGGAGTGATGATGGAGAGTTTGGTATGTAGGTATGAAGAACAAGTCAAGTAGGATGGGGAAACCTTGAATGCAATATCTCATGTTGATGGTGTAAAGGAACATGACGAGGACAAGTAAGGGGATCATGGATGAGCGCCTAAGGTTGTTGTTGAGGGCATGATGGGAACATACATTGGCATTGTCAATTATTATTCTTATATGGCACATCACCAAATACTACCTTCAATTTCTAGTTCTAGTATATGCATTCTAATGCAAGTCAAAATAACACATAATCTAATATGTTCTCTAGATGTTGCAATTGTTGTTGATGAATTATCTAGTGAGAAATGTGGTTGGAGAATTCATCATTGGGTACTACCATGATTCATTTGATAAGATAGGTTTCCATGTCATCGAGGGGTTCTTTCTATGGTTTCATATAAAGAGGAGAGGATGGTTGTTCGAAGATCTCTCGAACATGTAGAACATAATCTAGTATATTTTAGTTTCAATAAGGGTGAGCATGCATGAAGATATTCCACTACATATGGGTCAACCTCAAAACTAAAGCATGAATATTCTCTAACTTTGATGAATATTTATTAGTGCACAAACATCTATCCACATATTCTTGGGTTTGGTGATGGAAATATTGAGTTTTTTAGTGCACTAATTCAACTTCAACACTTTATTTTCCATGCTAAAACAATATATGCATGTCTTCCATCCAAGGTTTTCTCTAGTACCTTGTAGTTGCCTCATCCAATACCCATGAACTCAAAATCATGTTTCTACATAAAATATCTTACTTTAACTATCTTGCAGTAAACCATCCTATGATAAAAAAAACAATCAAAAGTAGAAAATTGAGGGAAAAAATTTCTTTCTAAAAGGCTATAGCAATGACATTGGTGTTGGAGCTTTGATTTACCATAGAAGAAAGAACTAAAAATCTATTAAAGTGGAGAGGGACTAGATTATTTGATTTAAAGTCATTGTTTCCATTGAGTTCACTTATCATGCCGATTCGCAAGGATCATGTCATACAATCCCTTTAGGCATCGTGGTCCGATAAAGAATGAACTCTAGAGATCCATAAGGCTTATGTTATGCAAACTCCAAGTACCTATCTATGTCACATATTTCCTGTAATTGAACTTAAATAAAAATAAAAACAAAACCCTTACCCAAATTGTCATAGAAGAAACCTAACAAAGGAAGCATATTGCGGGGCCATCGCATGACATGTAGAGGATGATAATATCTCATCCTATGGAATAACCTAGAAAGGACCTTTAAAACATGTTGTATACATTTTGAACTTTAGATAAAGACTCCATTCTTGCATATGTAAAGATAGTAAAATAATGAAATCCATCATATTAGATCCATCTATACATTATTTGCTCAAAAAATAGTCACAAGATAACAAAACATCAATCAAAAAGTAACTTCAAATGCATGTGTAGGGAAGCCCTCAAGCTTGAAGAAGCTGCCATTGTAGTTGAGTGTCATTTTTGGTCATAAAACTCTCGTCCACCTCTCCTTCCAAC
Organism: Pseudotsuga menziesii; assembly: GCA_001517045.1. NCBI lineage: Eukaryota > Viridiplantae > Streptophyta > Pinopsida > Pinales > Pinaceae > Pseudotsuga > Pseudotsuga menziesii. The sequence goes on from LPNX010851118.1 coordinate 740,863, forward strand.
AATATCCATCAAAATGTCAATGTAGTATTCATGTCTTTCAACTCCAAAATATGAAAATGTAGTGTTTATGCCTTCCACCTCCAAACTATGAAAAAGATTGAAAGCAAGAAATAGTAAGAAACCATCACAAAATTATAGCAAGGCTTGAGAATGTAGGTTTCCAACAAAGTGAAATGCAACAATAAATACATATTATAGTACAACAAGGAAAATACAACATGAAACATTGACCACAATGGAGATATCACCTACAAGATGAAAGACAATACCCAATCAAACAACACAACCATGTAAATGCCATACCTTTTAGCCATAAAATGAAAAAAATAACACCATGCTAGCAACTTGAAGACAAAACTACTAAAACTACTTAGTAAACCAAAAGGTTAAACATAAGCTGATAATATGTACCATGCAATCACTGTTTCATAAAGGAACTAAAAGATGAATCTAGAACATTCTTTTATAAATAACTAAGTACACAAAAGCAAAATAAATTTCCTGGCAAGAAAATACATTTTCCATAAGCCCTAAACAAAATTCCATTGTAAACTGAAACTATAAGGTGTTGCTACCTCAAAATAAACCTTGTACAATTTATGTAAAACTCTTTAAGAATAAAATAATGTAGATCATAAGCAACTAATAAAATATTTCAAAGGAGGAAACGCTTAGGTCATGCAACCTAGTGATGCATAACATTGGATTGGAAACAAAACTATGAACAAATTGTTTGAAATGGTGGGGCGTTATTAATTAATATCTGATGAATATATTCATCTTAAGCACTAATCATCTTCACACACACAAAATACAATACACAAATAATGTTTGGGTACAATAAGTACCCCTTCAAATAATACAATAAATAAGTACAAATGAGGTTCGAGCCTCTTTATAAAAAATATTAGTGTCACTTAAAATGTGGACCCTAACTTGAGGTGTAGTACCCCTATGGGGCACCAATCACAGCAATGTGGTCCATACCTTGTTAGAAAAATATGAAAAACAAGCAAACAACAATAAAAATAGAACATGAGATTTATGTGGAAACCTTTCTATAAGCGAGTAAAACCATGGGACGATGACAATTCAAATTTTATTGTTACTCGACAAAAACTTCTTACAAATTTTCCTTATGCAAAAATTCCAGGGATAATTTCCCTTTTTTGGAATACATAGGAAGGTGCCATAAAATATCCATAGTACACTAGACAATTCCATAAAATTCTCCCTCAAGGGCGCTACCCCTAAATCCCTAGTGGCCTAGATAAGGTACATACAAATAACCATGCACCACTCTCTAGAAGAATATCAAAGATATGGATATTGAAGTCACATCCTAACACAATTGAGATATAATGATATACAATACATGATAACATATAAGTATAATTAGGGCCATGATTCTACCTTTCCAGCATGTCTCCAACATCTCCCTTTAAGATTATCATGGGATCATATGTCTTATATTCACAGAAAAAAAAGGTATTTACAAACAGAAATGAACAAAAATGGAAGGGTATATACAATGAGATTCATAACCTATTCTTGAGAATAACTAAAGCATAAATAAAATTAGAGTATCCAGGGGGATCTAAAGACTAAGCATCTTTGATCAACAATGCTCATTTTTCCAAAATTTGGTGACATACCAATCTTTCCACAAAGAGCTGTGTTGAAATTACTCAAATAACTGAGAGAGGGGGGGGGGGGATGAATTAGTTTTTCCAAAGCTTAAACCATTTTTCAAAATTTAAACCCTTATTATTGATTACAGACTTATAGTTATGATAATGTAGCAAGTAAAGCAGAAGAGATGAAGATGATCAATTACACATGCATGATAGAGATAAACAAACATTCATTTTTATTTGAGAACCTACTCAAAAGAAGATGCAAAATCTATTTTACAAATCCCTTCTTGTAGAGAGCACCAACCCTCATGTTTTTCTAGCACCCACAAAAATAACATTCTCCAGCTACAACTGAGTGAAAAAATCAACTTCCACTTGTACAAGAATCAACTTGTACAGAGAAGACAACATGTTTTTCCTAGCACCACCCTACCACCCTTGTTTCTTAGATTTAAAACATGTACAGTACAATATTTAGAAAAACAGATATAACAATTCAAACCAACTATGTATAGATTTGCTCCTGAATTGCTTATGCATCTTGGTTCCCCTCATCATCTTTGTTCTGGATATTCTTGAGAGAGCTCATATTCCTCTGTCATTATGCAATCTCCACTTCGACGATGATCCAAGCACCGGTTCTCTGTCTGCAGAGAGCACACACCTTCATTCATCACGCACATCCTTTTATAAATGTCAATCTGTAAACCCTTTACCTGTTTGTATACTTGATGGTCCATTTCCATAGCTGATCAAACTGTTCGATGCCTTATGACTGATAAGGAGTCCAATCGCTCAGCAATTATGAGTTTCTACAACGCATTTTTTCATCATTTGGCTTCTTCCACACTTGTCGTTTTCTGCAACAAATCAGAGTTTCCGCACTTCTAATTCCAAACCATTGATTTTGTGCAACCTATCTACTAACCGTTGATCTAAACTCAAACTAACTGCTTTCGCCCATCCTTTTCTACATAATCAATCTGCATCGTCGATTTGAGATCCGGTGCAGGATGTAGACCTCGGGTTTTCAACATTTGTTTGAACAACTTCCAGACTTTCTGACTTCCTACTTCTGCTTTCCTACTTCTACATTTTCGGCTTCCGGACTTGGGGATCGAAAAAATCAACTTCCAACCTTAGTCTTTTCCTGTTCTCTTGCTTTTCGCACTTCCGACTTTCAGACTTTGAGATCGAAAAACCCAACTTCCAACCTTAGTCATTTCATGTTCTCCCGCTTTCTGCTTTCCACTATCCAAATTCCACACTTCCAACTTCCAGACTTTGGGATCGGAAAACTCAACTTTCAGCCTTAGTCCTTTCCTGATCTCTCGCTTTCCGCTTTTCGATTTCCGCACTTTCAACTTCCAGACTTCGGAATCGAAAAACTAACTTCTCTCATTCTCAACCATTGATTTCTTTTGTGAGTTTATTCCCGTCCGTTGGATCTGTTCATCAGATCACCCTTCAGACTTTGTATATCTTCTCTTGATCGTTGATTTCTTGTGTGGGATCACTCTCGACCGTTGGATCTCTGCACACAACATGGATTCTTTTGAGTTGTCTGCACATCTGGATCATGCTTAGAACTATGTTGCCATCAATTACAACCATATTACACTCTGATATGTTTTCCATATGACCGCAAATCCTCCAACAGTCTCCCCCTAACTGCAAAACCTCCAACAATCTCCCCCTTTGGCATTGATTGAAATATTCAACTTTTAGAGGCATGTTGTACTAGTAATCAATTTGTTTATCATCTGTAACAAACAACTTCTCCCCCTTTGACATCAATGTCAAGGAAGCCTCTATAGTACAACTTCCCCTATCAAAGTGAACACATTATTTGGAATAGGGTACGATACCTAGATTCCGACGTAGGTACTCAAATTGTGTCTTGGGTAAATGTTTAGTGAAGATATCAGCAATATATTCTGAAGAAGGGATAAAATTCAATTGAACTACTCTTTTTGTAACCTACTCCCTTAAGAAGTGATACTTGATCGGTATATGCTTAGTCTTCGAATGAAGGATGAGATTTTTGGACATACTAATGGCGCTGGTATTATCACAATGGAGAGGAATGGGGTCAACATATTTTACCTCTAGGTCTTCCAGTGTCTAAATCATCCAGATAATTTGTGTATAGTAGGTGGCAAAAACAATGTACTCAGCTTATGTAGTGGATAAGGATATTGAGCCTTGCTTCTTACTCAGCCATGCAACTAAAGAATCACCTAAGAAGAATGCACCTCGACTTGTGCTCTTCCTTTCATCCAAACAATTTTCCCAATCAACATATGGATATATAGTTACTGAAGATTTTGATTTCTAGGATACCAGAGACCATAAGTCATTGTGCCCTTCAAATATTTAAATATCCTCTTCATAGTCATTAAATGACTTTGCTTAGGAGCAAACTGAAATCTTCCTACCATTCCAATAGCTTGCATGATATCAGTATGAGATGTTGTGATGTATAAGAGACTTCCTATAATTGATCGATATGTTCTCTGATCAACATCTGGTGAGGGATCATCCTTGATAAGTTTACACCCAACAACCATAGGTGTACTGACAGGTGATGAGTCTTCCATTTGAAATTTCTTCAACGTCTCCTTTAAATACTTCTCTTGGGAGAGATAAGCCTTTAGAACTCTGGATAATGCGAAGACCAAGAAAGAATGATAGTTCTCCTATCATTGACATCTCAAACTCAGATTGCATGGCATTAGCAAACCACTGTACAGAAGAGTCATTAGTGCATCCAAATATAATGTCATCAACATACACCAAAACTATTAATAGATTATCACCTTCAGATTTGATATACAACTTACTGTCAACAATACCTTTCTTGAAACCTTTGTCTTCTAGATATTTGTCTAGTCTATGATACTAGGCTCTGGGTGCTTGTTTCAATCCATATAGAGCCTTCTTTAATTTGTAGACATTGTCAGGATTATCTGTCAACTAGAACTCTTCAGGTTGCTCTATATAGGCTTCTTCTTCTAGATCTCCATTGAGAAAGGTTGACTTAACATCCATTTGATATACTTTTAAGTTATTATGAGTGGAATAGGAAAGAAACATTCTGATGGATTCCAATCGTGCTACTGGTGCAAAAGTTTCATCAAAGTCTTGTCCCTCAATTTGGGCATACCCATTGCAAAATAATCGAGCTTTATTCCTTACAATTTGTCCTTGTTCATTCATCTTATTTTTAAACCTCCACTTGGATCCTATTACATTTTTATCTACAGGTCTAGGAACCAACTCCCAAGTTTTATTTTTCGCAATCTGATCAAGCTCTTCATTCATGGATTTAACCCAATATTCATCCTCACTAGCTTCTTCAAAATTCTTAGGTTCCATCATAGATAGGAAAGCAATCTGAGATTGTTCTGAAGCTTTAATCAACTTTCTTCTTGTCTGCACTCCTTTATCCTTGTCTCCAATTATCTGAATTTTAGGATGATTCTTCTAAAATATTTTGGAAGGTGATTTTGTTTCTGTCTGCTGCCTTGAATCCATTTGAGTGTTTGTATGTTCATCATCTGACTCTGAATCTTCTTGTTATGATTCTTGGACCTATTTTTCTTTAACTTCAAATGTATCTTCTATATCTAGATCAACACTGGTTATTTGAATGTCTTTCACAGGGATTCCTTCATCAATATTCATGTCAATACAACCAGCCAATTTGTGCAACCTCTTATTATAAAAATTATACCCTTTACTGTTTGCAACATATCCTAAGAGGATACCTTCATCATCCCTACCATCATATTTCCCAAAATTTTCATCATTATTTATGATATAACGCTTACTTCCAAAGACTTTAAAGTGTTTGATAGAAGCAGGTCTTCCAAGCCATAGTTCATAAGGAGTCTTATCACTATTTTGCCTTAGTTGAGCTTTATTAAGAATATGAACAACTGTGTGAATTGCCTCTACCCAGTATGTTTGAGAAATATTCTTTTCATTCATCATTGATCTTGCCATATGCTGTACTGAACTATTTAGTCTCTCAACAATTACATTATGTTGTGGGGTCCCTGGAATAGTGTATTCTCTCTTAATTCCATTTTTATCAAAAAACTGTTTGAAGTCTCCTGAACATAACTCTCTTCCTCTATCATATCTTACCGCCTTTAGTCTTTTTCCTATTTGATTCTTAGTCAGAGCCTTAAAAGTTTTGAATTTTTCAAGTGCCTCAGATTTTTCTTTCAGAAAAGCAACCCATGTCAGTCTAGAATAATCATCAATGGCCAACATAAAATATCTTTCTCCTCTTGTGCCTTCTTTTCTTGATGGTCCACACATATCCATATGTACTAACTAAAGTGGTTTGTCTGTCGATGTGACGTTCTTGGATTTAAACTGTGTGAGTCAGTTTTCCCATTTGACAAGGTTTACAAACAGAGAGTCATATGGATTTGATATCTTTGGAATATCTCTTACTGCCCCATTGTTCATAAGTTTGATTATATGATCAAAGTTTAAATGTCCAAGTCTCTTATGCCAAAGCCAACTTTCATCATACTTGCTTAGATGACATTCTTCTTGTTCTTCTTTCAAGACATAGACATTGTTTTCAGTTCTTATACCTTTTGCAACCAACTGTCTTGAGGGTACATAACTTATCTTGCAATCTTTAGAAGTGAAAACAACTTCACATCCTTTGTCACAAACCTGACTGACACTAAGAATATTATGTTTTAGTCCATCTACAAACAACACAACTTGGGCTTTCCCTTTGCCATTACTTAATTTGACCATTCCTTTTCCTTTGATCTTCCCTGGAGCATCATTTCCAAAAGTTACATTTCCTGATTTATTTTCACGTAGACAGAAATTTACTTTTATCACCACTCATATGTTTGGAACATCCACTATCAATGTACCAGGGTCCTTTTTGCTTCTGAATAGAAAGGACTAAGCCACATTTGTTATCTTCTTTCTTCTTCCAAATTTTATTACTTCCAGCAGAGTAATTCAGTCTTGGGTTTGTTTTGTAATCCTTCAGATGACAATTTGAAGCCTCGTGTCCAAAGTTATGACAAACATAATAGTCTTGCTCATTGTACAGTAAATCAAAAGGATTGTTATTTCTATCATGAGTTATTCTCCGATTTGTATGCAGTTCTTGTTTGCTTGCTGACTATCTTGTTCTATGTTGTAGCCCTTGACTATTCCTTGATTACATGTTTCTAAAATTAAATGCACAATTTGCAACTTTGTGACCAAAATTAGAGCAACAATAACAATAACCATAGAAATTTTTTTGGTACCTTAATCTTGGAGGTCTTTTCTTTTGTTGACTATGTTTTTGAACATTCCTTGGTTGATAATTCTGATCTTAATTTTTGACTCTTGTACTTGCCTCATTTCCTTTTGTTTGTATAGTAGGCTCGCATTCTGACTACTTGCTGCATGAACCTTCTTCGTAGCCAAGACCTATTTTTACCCATGGGGACCTTTTCTTGTTGAGAATGTTATTCAATTCCTATGAAGCCTTGATACTGGATAGATTCTAGTGGTACAAAGCTTTAAATTTATTCAACTCTTTCCTAGATGCCACTACTTCTGCTTCCAAATCTTCACATCTCTTTTTCTCTTCTATTAATTGTTGTATGAGAAGCTCTTCTATCTTCTTTGCTTCTTCTAGTTCCAATTTTAATAGGGAAATGTCTTCACTTGGTTTTTAACAACAGTGAAACAAAACCTAACCTACCAGTGAAACTCAACAGAGAAACAAAACCTACCATGAAACTAAACCCTCCAAACATTTTACCACCCACTTAGCCACAAAATATTGCTTGGAGCTACAATATCTATTATACCAAGGCCTCCCTCATACTTAAGCATAGTACAAATATCCTAAGACACTAATGGAAAACCTCTTTCACCACCATACTTGAACCACACGTACATCTTCAAGGTTGTTCAATCCAACAAAACTAAACTCTAATAGGAAACCAACAAGATGCGTAACAAACTTGGGAGGCCTAAAGAATGCAACCCACCACAAACAAATTCCTTGCCAAAGGAAGGTAGTTATGATGCCAAACATGGTTTTTCCTCTACAACCTCTAAAGACACCAGTCCCACATGGAAACAAATGACAACCCAATCCCAAAACAGATACCAAGATACTTAACAATCACTTTGGGATGAATATAAGGTGAGGCAATAGGAATCCACTTAGCTAAAAAATATTTTTTTAAGGACTGGTCACTACTCCTGAGGAAATTAAAAATGCATGCAAGAGCCCCATCAAATGAATCATTTCTCATTTCTTATTGGAAGGAGGGAATCACCCAAAAATGACTAACGATATTGATCCATTCATATGCACAATATGTTAAGTTTTTAATGGTTATATCAGATCTTATAATATTTAGCATCATAACAGTATAACAATACACAAAATATCACTAAAAGATAGACAAGCACAACCACACAAAAGAACACAAAGATTTATCCTGGGAAACCCTCATGGGGAAGAAAACCCAACAAAAACCCTATGTATAAGATGTATAAAAAGTAAAAGACAAGACCCTAGATAGGTGTGCCTCCTCCAACAGATATATATATATCCTATGCGTTGTGCACAAGTGAGTGTGTGTTCAAATGAGGAACACATCTCCTCTATTTATACTCTTTTCGTCACTTGACATTTAACCTAACAAGTCGGCCCCACTTAACTAAGTAGGACGACTTCACTTAGGAAGACTCAATACAATATTATATTATATTCATTAGGGTACTATTTCCCCGACTTACAATGGAGGCTTTACCTCATGACTTTGTGATGACCAAATACAATAGTAACACCCCACTAGAGGAATAATAACATCTCCCTTGGGTTACATCAGTAAAATACATTTAGAATATCCTTTGAAGTTACAATATTCAACACTCCCCCTTAATGAGAAGGTTATTCTACTGACAACATCATCATACACTGTAGGAGACCAGAGAGATAATATCTACAACATCATTGAGGTTATACATCTATACATCATAGGATTTTTTCACAATCAGTAACTGGAACAATTACTCTTCATCTTCTGCATCACATGATCACTTGATCCTTTTTGAAGCAACGCTTCGATCTTTCGATCCTTCGTAGGGGCACTTCGATCTTCTGATCCTTTGCAGTGGTACTTCGATCTTCTGATCCTTTACAGCAACACTTTGATCTTCTGATCCTTTGTAATAGCACTTTGATAATCTATCCTTTGTAGTACTTTGATCCTTCTTGATCCTTTGCAGCGAAACTTCGATCTTCTCGATCCTTTGCAGTAGCTCTTTGATTTTCTCGATCCTTTGCAATGACACTTCGATCTTCTAATCCTTTGCATCATCATTTTGATCTTCTCGATCCTTTGCAGCGACACTTCGATATTCTGATCCTTTGCAGTAGCACTTTGATATTCTTGATCCTTTGCAGCAACACTTTGATCTTCTACAACAGCCTTTCTATCTTCTCAATCCCTTGTAGCATCACTTCAATCCTTTTGATCCTTTTGCAGCAGCACTTCGATCCTTTTCAGTAGCACTTTGATCCTTCTTGGTCCTTTGCAGCTGCACTTCTGTCTACTCGACCCTTCGCTGTTGTACTTCGATCTACTTGATCCTTCATCACCATGCTACCTGCAGTACACATGATCTATTTGTGGGATGATCAATCTCGATCACTTTAGGACATAAGTCCATGGACGATGCAATCCTCCATCAGCATGATCCATGAAATTGATCAGTTGAATTGTCTACAACTAAATGTAGATCTCGATCGCACACAGTGCCGAACCTATAATCCATGAGGACTCATCGTAGACCATCCATACCACACAAGTTAGGACCACTCACAAGTGAGTGTTATACTACGGTATCTATACTCACGTGTAGGTATACTCTACCATGTAAGAGTATTGTCTACAGAGTAGATCTCTACTGCATTCAAAATGGTGGCCCAACGTAGAACATCCATACCACACAGGTTAGGACCACTCCCAAGTGAGTGTTATACTACGGCGTCAGTGAGGACTCATCATAGAGCATCCATACCACACAGGTTAGGACCACTCCCAAGAAAGTGTTATTCTATGGTATCTACATATGAATGTAGGCATACTCTCCATGCAAGAGTATTGTCTGCAGAACAGATATCGACTGCATACAAAATATCAGTCCCATTGTCTATGAGGACTCATCGTGGAGCATCCATACCACTAAGGTTAGGAACACTCCTGAGCGAGTGTTATTCTATGGTATCCACAACTGAATGTGGGTAATCTCCATGCGAAAGTAATGTCTACAAAGAAGATCTCGATCGTACCTAAGTATCAGTCCTATCGTCCATGAGGAATCATCATAGGAAATCCTCAACATGAAGGCTGGGACCATTTGCAAGCGAATGTTATACTACGGTATCCAAAAATGAATGTGGGTACTCTCCATGAGAGTAACATATGCAAGGCCACCCTTGTCTAGTAAGGACCACTCTCATGAACATAGTGTTATACCTGTCATCCTCAAGAGAGGATACTATCCTCCACAAGTGAATGTGGGTACTCTCCATGCGAGACTAATATATGCAGGGCCATCCTTACCTAGTAAGGACCAATCTCATGAATATAGTGTTATACTTGTCATCCTCAAGAGAGGATACTATCATCCAAAAGTGAATGTCATACCTAGTCAGCATCTTCAGGCGCACTTGGCCTCTTTCATGTTGGAGCATCACTGTCATCCCATCATCGATGATAGTCTCATCATCACTTCCCATTTTTTGGGAGGATCCATATTATCAACATGCTCCCCCTTTATCCAAGGAGGGTTCATATCTTCAACCTGTTCTTCCTTTCTGAGGATAGTCCATATCTTCGACTTGTTCATCCTTTTCTGAAGAAGGTCCATATCTTCGACTTGTTCTTCCTTTTTCAAATAGAGCCCATATATTTTACTTATTTTTCCTTTTTCAAAGAGAGTCTATATCTTCGACCTATTTCTCCTTTCCGAGAAGGGTCCATATCTTTGACCTGTGTCTCATTTTTGAGAAGGGTCCATATCTTCGACATGTTTCTCCTTTTTGAGAAGTGTCTATATAGTCACCGTTCCTCCTTGCGAGGAAAGTCTATAGTATCATCATCACTATTCCTCCTTGCAAGGAAAGTCTTTAGTATCAACATCACTATTCCTCCTCGTGAGGAAATACTTTTCAAACTACACCAAGTTTATCATGGAAGCTTGGTCACCACATTAGCAAGTTGCTCATCGATACTCACATATTGGAGTTTTATGTCTCCCTTCGGTACCATATATCACTTGATTCTTTGTCATCTTTATGCAATTCTGGTTGTCACAAAGAATCACTATGGTATCCAACTCCATGTCAAATAGTTTTGACATCATCTTTTCGAAGCCATATGGCTTCCCAAATAGCAGAGCAAGCCGCAATGTACTCTACTTCAGTTGTACTAAGAGAAACACTGGACTAAACCATGCGATCTTGGTGGATCCCAAACCATAACATCCATCTGAGGTGTTCTTCATGTTTGTGGCACTTCCTGCCCAAGCTAAATCTGTATATCCATATAATATGTAGTGAAGTCCCAAGTCCGTCGTACGTTTAAGGTACCTTATCACATTTCTTTGCAGCTATCAGGTGAACCCATCTAGGTTTAACTAGATACCGACTCAAGGTGTTCACAACAAAGCACATATATGGCCTTGTATTCGTCAGATACATCAACGACTCAATAATCTGTCTATACCGAGTCATATCCACTAACTATGATGTCTCATCAGACAACAAATTCATGTTGGTATCCATGGGTGTGGCCATGGCTTTACAATCCAACATATCAAATATTCTTTAATATTTCCATAACATACTTTCCCTGGTTTGGAAATATTCCTTCTGAGCTCTTCCACACCTCCAGCCTAAGGAAATAATGCATCAATCCAAGATCTTTCATCTCGAATTATTCAGCTAGCTTCTTCTTTCTCTATGTGATATGTTTCCCTTTTCTTATTCGAAATAGATCATCCTCATACAACAACAATATGACAAGTTCATCATCAATAACCTTGAGGTAAAGGTTAGGATCAACTTTACTCTTGGTAAATCCCATGCTTGACAAGAAGCTATCTATTATTCCATACCAAGCTCTAGGAGCTTGCTTCAGTCCATATAGAGTATTTTTCAACTTACATACACGAGTCACTCTGTTTTTGACTTCAAATCCTTGTGGCTATTCGATGTAAACCTCTTCCTCAATCACAATGTTAAGGAAGGATTATCTTTAAATTCATATGGTGTATATCCCACTTCATCATGGAAGCAAGTGCCATGATAGTTCTGATGGAAGTGTACCTTGCTTCCTTGAGCAAGTATCTCTTCATAATAAATTCCTTCTCTCTAAGAGAATCCTTTAGCCAAAAATCTTTCCTTCCATCAGCAACATGTTTTATCTTGCAAATCCACTTGGAAGATACCACTCTTGCTTTCTGGTTTGGGTACTATATGCCAAACATTATTCTGGTATTCTTCCATCATTGCATCTACCATGAGTTTATTTTGTCAGGTCATCGACATATCCTAGTCTTCCACATTCAACCTTGAAGGTTGGAACCGACTTTACTCTTGGTAAAATCTCGGTCCATTAGGAAGCTTTCCATCCTCTCATACCATGTCAAACTCAAAGATCTTTTGTAGTCACTCCCCCTGAAGCGAAGCATCATATTCCCTATGCATTATGTACTGGAGTGACAGGTAGCATCCTCTACTACTATGTATCCATCTTAGGTTACTAGATAACAATATCCCTTTATCTTGAACTTTGTCAAAAAGTTCCTTTTGCACCCATCTGTGAGCTTGTTACCTTCTATAGGTTTCCATCTTCAACCTTGTAGCAAAGTTTAAGATATTCATCACTCTAGGTGATTGTTCAATCTCCTGGATGTGCTTTTCTATGAGTGCCTTTTGAGCTCGCACAAATCCTATTATGTACAGGTGGCTCTTTGTTCGATATATTCTTCTATCTGAGAAGCATGTCTGTTGAATAGAGTATGTCATGCCATAATATATTCTTTCTGAGATAAACCATGAAACTTGCTTTGTATACTTGTTCTTTTAGATCCATATGGAAGACACTATGGACTTCCCTTCAGGTCTCGAAATCATATCCTAGACATCATTCCCCATGATCAACTATTACTCTTTGATCATGGATTCTTCCATAGCTAGAAGGGTTTGCATAAATGATGTCACCAAGTTGTGTCACACAACTAGAGTGTGTTCGAGGCCTCTTACTTTTGTTTGGAAGTATCGTCATACTTTTCTTCATCTTGGAATAGCTCTCATGCCCAATATGGTCTTCATCTCTTGAGGTGGATCTACCGCTCTCTGAAACTCTTTCTTCCGTCACAGTGTCCCTAACCCTGGGAGATTCAGGTTCATGTTTATTAGAGTGAATCTTGAATTGTCATCACTTGTTCTTCGGAACAAGTCTCATCCTCCTTTTCTTGTAGGCGGTTGTACACGACCTTTCCTACAAGTCAAATGCACTAGTTGCATGGTTAGAACCATTTCATAGGACATATGCATAACGACAAATTCTTATGCATCATGCAACTGTTTATCCAATACAACATTCATCCACATCTCACAAAAACTTTCTAAATTCCTTCCATCTCTACCATGACATCATTGATATTGTGCGCTAATCCAATATCTCAGCAAAGAGGTTTCCTTCTAGATAAGTAGCAATGGAGAGTTGTATAACACCATGAGTTACTTACCCATCACATGCATATTAGTAGTATACTGTCACGAATGAAAAAATTATATCATGAATAATACACAACATATATAGGAAACACAATTCAAATACTTATATTTGTTTTCTTTGTTTTCATCTCCTTCTGGATTTGCAGCTTCTTCTTTGACCAATGAGATTGCTTCAATCTCATACTTGCTTGAAAGATTTTTTGGAATGTTGCTTCTGGTGGACCTAGGGTTTGATAGAGAAACCATAATTTTTCAACTTAGGTATATTTCAGATCTCATTAGATAGAAATCTGCACCTTCTCAAGGCAAGCTGAGCAGTATACTCATTTTCCCAAAACTGTGATTAAAACTGCAAAATATCTGATGCCCTAGTTTTCTTCAATTTCTTCTGCATAAATGCCCGATATTGTTTCTACGGTATCTATGAAATAAATGCTCCTATGTGTTTCAAACTTCACACTGAGGTCTCTTTTTTTGTCCTCTTTCCAACACCATAGGTTAGAGCAGAATTGGTTTCACTAATTGGGACTTATGCATGTTTTCCCAAGGTGACTTATTTTAGGACTGTTCAGAATAGCAAACTCGTATGGACTGCCACGTGTAACTGTTTCACATTCGGGGTTTGAAACTTTTACCACAACAATGAAAATCTGTGCCCTATCTGGAACATCTTTCTAAATTTCATTTGGACCTTTGTATCCTAAGATATAGCAATTCTCCCTAGGTCACCTGTTTAAGGTTGAATCCTAGGAGAGACTAGAACCCTGACTTGGAGGAATCATATCTCCCAGAATATAGTGAATATGAGTCTGAAATTTTACAAATGGTTCATCAGAAATTTATATTTAGCCCGTAAAAGTTTCGGCTCCTGATCCTTCTCCAATATTGAGATATAACAAATGTACCAAAACTACTAGTTTTAGTATTTTAGGGTTTTCAAGCATGAAACCCTAATCTTCAATAGTTGTAGTTGAAGCACTGTTTTGGTTGTACAAAGAATTATTTCAGGGTGTATATGATACCACGTTAATTTTTTAATGGTTATATCATATCTTATAACATTTAGCATCATAATAGTATAACCATATGGAAAAGATCACTGAAGGATAGATAAGCACAACCGCACAAAAGAACACAAAGATTTATCCTAGGAAACCCTCATGGGGAAGAAAACCAAGCAGAAATCCTATGTATAAGATGTATAAAAACTAAAAGAAAAGACCCCAGATAGGCCCCGCCTCCTCCAACATATATATATATATATATATATATATATATATATATATATATATATATATATATCTCCTATGCGCTATGCACAAGTGACTGTGTTTAAATGAGGAATGCATCTCCTCTATTTATACTCTATTCATCACTTGACATTTAACCTAACAAGTTGGCCCCACTTAACTAAGTAGGCTGACTTCACTTAGGAAGACTCAACACAATATTATATTATATTCATTAGGGTACTATTTCCCTGACTTACAATGGAGGCTTTACCTCATGACTATATGATGACCAAATACAATAGTAACACCCCGCCAGAGGAATAATAACATCTCCCTTGGGTTACATTAGTAAAATACATTTAGAATATCCTTTGAAGTTACAATATTCAACACAATACCCCTCACCTACCTCACAATACAAGTTGCATCCAACAAATAACCTAAAGTAGCTACAGTCAACACATATGAATATGGTGCCATTTGAAATCCTTGTTGAATGGACTGATGTAAATATATACGGAGAAAAAATTCCTTGCTAACATAGAAAAAGATTGAAGCAGTGGTGAAAAAAGTATTTACTATGCCCACACAATGGGATCCAAACCCCAAGTAAATCAACACCTCAAAAATCAAAGACTAATTAACCCAATCATAGACCTTGTCAAAGTTAATCTATAACATAACACATTGTTGACCTATCTCTCTAGAACCCTCTATAATCTCCTAGGCAGAAAGCACAATATTTAGAATGAACCTCCCCTATACAACCCTAGTTTTCTCTTATCGTACCACATATCTAGTAACCAACCGAATCCTTAAGGTTGGTGCCTTGGCCATGATTTTGTAAGAAATTGTAAGCAATTTGATAGGTTTTTAACCAACATTGGAGTCTCTTGACACATTATTGGGAATAAAATTGAACAAAACCTGATTGAGAAACTTAAAGAGGTGACTTGAAGAGAAAACATCTAAGGCTAGACAACATAAATCATCCCCAATGGTATCCCACATGGACTTTAAGAAATCACAAGAAAAACCATCCAACCTAAGGGATTTTCCATTCTACATGGAATCCAAGGAACCACATAAATCATCTCTTGAAAATATTGATCCAACATGTCGTTATCCCGTCAAAAAATATGTTGGGGAACACCCTACAACAATCATCGAGAACAACAAGCACCCTATATTTTGGAGGATAAGGGGTAGAAATCAATTGAAAATGAGATAAAAACATACCTCAAACCTCAGTAGGGTCCACATCAAGATAATTATTAGGTTAATGGAGATTGAATACCCTATATGATGCACTGTCCTTTTAAGGAAGTTAAAATTAAAAATTAGACCCTAATCTCCTTTCAAACTCCATTTGAACCGCAAATGGAACCTAGAACCTCAAGCTACTCCTCACCACATCCAACTGTCATTTTCACAAAGTCCTCTTGAAGAGAAACATTGTGAATGTACTCTTCGAGAAATATATGAATCTCTTGTAGCCTCAATCTAGACACATGCAACTCCCTACTCCTACAAGGCAGCCATCATCCTACCTCAACCTCTCATGAATTTCACAATTTGACACGCTACAACCTCTCACTAAAGGATGCACCCCTAAGAGCCCAAAGGCCAAGGAGAGAGTTTCTGACCCATTAAATGAGGGCTCATAATTTTTGTCAATTCTAAATGGGACACATTTAGCTTGAACACTAAATAGTGCAGTGAATCCAATGAGATACATATACAAACCACATGCAAAATCAAAATATCATCCACGCTAGTCAAAGTCATTGAAATGTCCCCAAGGTGAAGCATACCCAGGAAAACTATCTCCTCCCAAGAACCATAGAAACAATCCAACTAGACTAAAATCCATCATGTTAAACTAGCAGCAACAAGGAAGGTCTTCTTGCATGCATGTGTTCTTGCATGCATAAGACTTAAATTAGGAAGCCAATTGTATTTAATTATTTTTCCTAATATAATTAAATGATCTAATTGTTTATTGACTTTAAGTGAAGGTGAAATTATGGTTTTTGCTTTACCGAAAGTTATAAAAGAGATATCAATTGGTGGAGAGGACACAGTTGCATTCTGACAGAGATAGAGGAATAAGTGTGAAAGATAAAATTTTGGCGAAGAAGACGGAGGAGCACTAACTCAGGAAGACAACCCTGAATTACAGAGGAAAGAGACAAGAGACTTTGGCGGAGGCACACCATACAATAACATCAACACCACTATACATCCATACAACAACAACCTGCCTTGGGAACCGTGCCATCTCACAGGTTTTTCATAGTGATTTTTGGGTGATTCAATTTTTCCATCTAGGGCATAAATCAATTTTCTGATATTGTAAAATCTCTGTATTTTCTTAATAAAATATCCTCTCATACTGCTGCACTGGTTTTCCCATCTTGGGTTTTGTCTGGCAGTTTCTACCCAAAATGATTGTGTCATTTCTATTGATGTGATTGATGTTTTAAATGGTTCTCAGTTTTATATTCCATTGCATACTGTAAAGAAGTTCATGTGTGGTTATTTCAGTTAAATTTAAATATATTGTTTTAGCCCTAGTTGTGATTTAAAGGAAAATTTACATGGTATCAGAGCTCTACTGAGATAAAGCTCAGATATTTTTTCATGTCCCAAATTTTGCATTGGGTCACAATGGCCTAATCACATTTGCCATATTCATGATAGTTTGTCAACTTGATGCTAAGGGTCAAATAATTGCCAAGGAGGAAAATTACTAATTTCCTAGGTTGGGGGTGGAAGCTTTGGGATTTGGAATAAGGGGGACAATAAATGATGTTTGAACTTTAGAATTGCATAAATTTTTAATAAAGGAGCTAAATAAATAAATACAAGGGAAAATCAAAGTGGCAATTGATCATGAAGACACACGAAGGATGTGGGACCCACACAAGCTAGATTTTCTATGCCAGATGACATCCTCCTCTTGTCATTTTAAATCCATAAGAATCCCAAGGGTATTGGGATGAGTTGCAAGGTCAATATACTTGTCATGAATCAATTAAGGTCTAATTGGAGTGGAAGAGTAATTCCCATGGAAGAGGAAGAGGCATTTCGGAGCTAGCGAGACACTTGGACTAGATTCCCTAGCTCTATGACAACAATGATGAATATGCTATGACACAAATCGGATATGAAGGATGAAATATGACATATATGACATGTCAAGGCTAAAAATAGCTCCAATAGGGCTCTCAAGGGAGTTAGGGAAGCTAAGATGCATCCACATGTGATTTGATGGAAGTGGGAGACTAGGAATTGTTGTACAAGTGGCATTCTTTGGAATCTCTTCCCAAGTCAAGTTGGAATGCATCTCTTGGAAGGAATTAGACCCATAGAGAGATTGGAAACTTTTTAAATTTCAAGAGCAAAGAATGAAGTCATCGTTTGATCATTTGAGAAATTTGCATTTGTGAATTGAGAGAGCTAGTGGATGACTATTTTCTTGCCTTAGCCAATTTCGAGGGTGAAAGATTCCCATCCAAGTTGGTGTTTAGAGAGGAAAATCAGGTATTTCATGGAGATTTAATGGAATTTTTATTTTCATGTGTAAGCTATAGGGCAACTCGTGGTTCCTTCTAGTGCAACACTTTCTCTCAACCATTTCCAGTTTTTATTACATATTATTGCTTATGGAGGGATTGCGCTTTGGGTGAGATATTGTACTCTTTGGGAGAGATTATTCTGGTCCATTTCTGATTGTAATAATTTTAATATGCTATTTTATTCATTCTTATAAAGTCTTAGGTCGAAATACCAAAGGGTTTTTATGTAAAAATGACTGTTAATGAGAAAACAATGACCATTTCCCCACTATATTGATGTATGCCATGGTAATGTTGATGATTTAGAATGGAACAATGTATATATTATATATTTATGATGAATGGACTGTAATTTATTATTATTAAAAGTTTCATTTTCAACACTTAAGCATTTGAAGTCAGTTTAGTCAGTTTAATTGCATTTGGAGAAGATTTGGTGCCATTTCCCCAAGGGTCGAATTAGTGATTTTGTATTTGTTTGGGGGAGGGTCATAGAAACCTTAACAATGTTCCTTAAACATCTCTTGACTCTATTAATAAATTTGAGTGGGTTTGGGATCATTTGAGAATCCATTTCCAACATTTACCCAGGAGTAATTGGAACCCTAATTTGCTAGTAAAGACTCCTACTTTGGCCAGAATATTAAACAAGTTTGCAGAAGTAATTGGAGGGTAATAAATCATCCTTGAACATAATATTCAAGTATTAATATCATTCATACACCTTCTTCTAATATTTCAGAGTATTTGGGCCAATTTGGAGATCTGGACATCAAAACTAGTCAAATGTCGAAATAGGGAAAAAAGTGAAAAATTGGTCATTTAATATTTTTTTTTAAAAGGGACATTACAGCAGTATCAGAGCATGGTATTGGATAATGTGCATTAATACCATAAATTGAAGAAAAATTTGCATACATGTCTTGGATTCACAATAGACCCACTATGCCTACTTTCCTTCCTCCCTGATCAACGAAAAAAGAAATTACAACCATAGATATTGAAGCATGCTTCCAGGAGTATCGAAATTTGAAATGGGATATTCATGAGAGGAATTATTTCCAAGAATATCTTGTCAAGTATGCATTTAGGAACAATAAGGAAAATGTTAACTCATTAAAGAAAAAACAGCCTACTTGTGAAAAGAGCAAAGATTTATTCTGCCCTATAAAGGAGGAAGTTATAAACACTTCTACGAACATCATGTGGAATGTGTGGAAGAAATTTCGGTCTAAAAAGGATGAAAAGAGAATAGATGCACCATTACAGAAAGAAACATAGAATCATGAATGGGAGCTTGAATTACCTCAAGGTGATTGCAGAAAAGAACATAAAGAGGAAAGTGAATACAATCACACAATCCTTACTGATGGGGGTTGTGAAAATCAAAGAGAATTTATTGATGGATCATTGAACTATGAAAGAGTACCTACTGAGGTGTGCTCACAAATATATGTTGGTGACATAGATATCAGATTGAAAGTGTTTCTGCAAGACAAAGTTATCATAAGCATCAAGATGAATACCTTGTGGTAGATAATGAAGAACCAAGATAAGCTTCCCCATCACCACTCGAGCTTCAAGAAGTTCAAGAAGTTGATCAAATCAAGAAGAAAGAAGAAGAGGAGGTTCACTCCCATGAACCATACTTGATTGAAGGGTATTTGAATATGAATTAAAATAATATCCAATATTCCCTTAGCATACTCCATGACAATAAAGCAATGGTGTCAAATTCTTGTTGGAAAATTTCTTCATTTGAGGAGCCATCCTTCCTTGAGGACATAGAGACGATTCAAAGAGCAATGTGCAACATTGAAGGTAATTTCATGTCTTTGATTTTTCATAGAAACAATTTGTTTGAGCTTAATGAATTGTTACATGATGAATACTTGAAGAATAATTAGGATAATCATAAGCTCATAATTCAAAATGAGCAACTTCTTGAAACGTTGCAAGATACTTGTTTTTCCTCCTATGTTTCATATTGTCAAATGGTAGATTGTTTGGAGGATTCTCATGACATGGCGGATCATGATAAATGTGGAAATTTGAATGTTATTGATGTGTTTGAAGATTAACTTGAATAGATCCAAACACTTTATGTGGTGAAAGAGGAACTTGAATTGTCTCTTGATGAAGGTTATGCAATTTTTAAAGAAGAGCATGGTTCCTATACATTGGAACCAGTATATGACAAAGGTTTCACACTTTTGAAGGAGCTGCATGATACTACCCATATGGATCCTTCCCATTATGAAACTTCTGCACTTTTTGATCATTTGGGTGAGTTAGTTCATTCTCCTACACCTTACAATTCCATGTTTTGCAACATTAGTATCAATGAAGTATGGGTGAAAGGGTTCTTTTTGATGGTGCTACATGAGGAGCATGGAACTCCTAGATTTAATTTTTATGGATACATGGTTGGAGCACATTCTGATTCACATTTTCAGTAAAATCCTTTTTTACTTTATGATGATGCACATCTACATGGATGCGCCTATGATATGCATTTGAGTCACTTGAAGACTCATGGTTTTTCTTGCTCAACACTTGGTTCATTTGATGTTGGACGAACTTCATCAAACACTGGGGTGAATAGAGTTTTGATTGGAGAAAATTTTTGTTGCCAAACACATACTTTGTTATATATTTATTATTCTCTCATTCATGTATGTATGGGTGAGACTTCTTTGAGTCATTTGAAGTCTCCTTGCTTTTTTTGCTCATTATTTGGTTCAGATTTTAGTGGAGATTCTTCATACACTTCTTGGATGAAAGAATACATGGCTTAGTATTTTTATGCATATCACATCCTTTTGGAGCAGAATTATAGGACATGGGATCCACAACTATGTCATTGGATCAGATTTGATTGGTCACTTGAAGCTTGTATGCACTTGGAAAATGGTGGTCTACTTACTTGGAGGTATAAGCACTCTCATTATTTTTTTGATGAGGCACCTCCTCGATGTACATTTTTATTATGTTGTTATGTCCTTTGATGATATATATTATGTACTCATGATGTTTGGAAGAATGCATACAAGAAAATGGGATCCCATAATTCTCTTTCCTAATGGTATGGGTTGGAGAGCACCCTTAATTGTTGGAGTGCAATACAAGCAATGGGACCCTAGGATAGTTTTTAGTCCCATTGATTTCAATTTTTTGGGGGAAACAAGCAGTATGGGAGATGGATTCCCCACTTAATAAATTTATTTTAATCAGATTAGTGCAGCAACAAGCATGGTGGTTCCTCTCTAAAATATTCATGGAATATCAAAGACTCAAAGGGGCAACTCAATGGCAACTTCAAAGAATCATACAGAAAGCAGGTTCTTCAACACCCATGTTTGAAATTGATTGAGGAAAAGAAATATTGGGAAGGGAGGATTTTTAATTTCCAAAATTTCTCATTGGGTCACAATGGCCTAATCATATTTTCCATATTCATGAGAGTTTTCCAAATTGATGTTAAGGGTCAAATAATTATTAAGGAGGAAAATTACTAGTTTCCTAGGTTGGGGGCAGAATCTTTAGGATTTGGAATAAGGGGGACAATAAATGATGTTTGAAAAATAGAATGAAATAAATATTTAATAAATTATATAATTAAATAAATACAAGGGAAAAACAAAGTGGCAATTGATCATGAAGAGACATGAAGGATGTGGGACCCACAAAAGCTAGATTTTCTATGTCACATGGCATCCTCCTCTTGTAATTTCGAATCCATAAGAAGCCCAAGGGTCTTGGGATGAGTTGGAAGGTCAATATACTTGGAATGAATCAATTAAGGTCGAATTGGAGTGGAAGAGTAACTCCCATGGAAGAGGAAGATGCATTTTGGAACTAGTGAAACACTTGGACTAGATTCCTTAGCTCTATGACAACAATGATGAAGATGTCATGAAACCTATGACACAAATCAGATATGAAGGATGATATCTGACATAAATGACATGTTAGGGATAAAAATAGCTCCAATAGGGTGCTCAAGGGAGCTAGGGTAGCTAATATGCTTCCACATGTGTTTTGATGGAAGTGGGAGACTAGGAATTGTTGTACAAGTGGCATTCTTTGCAATTTCTTCCCAAATCAAGTTGCAATGCATCTCTTGGAAGGAATTAGACCCATAGAGAGGTTGAAAAATTTATAAATGTTAAGAACAAATAATAAAGGCATATTTTTATCATTTGATAAATTTGCATTTGTGAATTGAGAGAGCTAGTGGATGACTAGTTTCTTGCCTTAGCCAATTTCGAGGGTGAAAGATTCCCATCCAAGTTAGTGTTTGGAGAGGAAAATCAGGTATTTCATGGATATTTAATATAATTTTTATTTGAAGGTGTAAGAAACAGGGAATATCATGGCTCCTTCTAGTGTGGCACTTTCTCTCAACCATTTCCAGTTTTTATTGCATATTCTTGCTCATGGAGGGATTGAGCTCTGGGTGAGCTATTGTACTCTTTGGGAGATATTATCCTATCCCATTTATTATTGTAATAAGTTTAATATTCTATGTTATTCATTCTCAAAAAGTATCAGGTCGAAATACCAAAGGGTTTTATGTAAAAGTGATTATTAATGAGCAAACAATGACAATTTCCCCACTATATTGATGTATGCCATGGTAATGCTTATTATTTCGAATGGAAGAATTTATCTCTGATATATTTATGATGAATGGAACTTAATTTATGAGTATTACAAGTTTCATGTTCATCACTTAATCATTTGAAGTCATTTTACTTAGTTTAATTGCATTTACAGAAGATTTGGTGCCATTTCCCCAAGGGTCGAATTAGTGATTTTGTAGTTGTTTGGGGGAGGGTCATAACACCCTGTGTAAAATGAATAATTATGAATATGATACCTTAAATTTTTTAATTAAACATACCTTTCCTATGTTCATAAATTTAGTGTGTTTGGGAGCATTTGAGAAGCCATTTCCATCACTTACTGAGGGGGAATTGGAACTCCAATTTGCTAGTAAAGAATCCTACTTTGGACAGAATATTAAACAAGTTTGAAAAAGTAATTGGAGGGTAATAAATAATCCATGAACATCATATTCAAGTATTAATATCATCCATACACCTTCTCAAAATATTTGGGAGCATTTGGGCCAATTTGGAGATTTGGACATCAAAACTAGTCAAAGGTCGAAATAGGGAAACAAGTAAAAAAATGGCCATTTAATAAAATTTATTAAAAAGGGACATTACATATTTGCAGCAGTAGTGATAGATCAAGGGTATATATATAGGAAGACACAAACCTATACTTCAATATCTATGGTTTGACATATATACTTCAGGATGGACGTGCAATTGAGATTTGAGGATAGACTCTAGGGTGCTCAGAAATTTCCTACATGGAAAGAGAGGACCATAAGGATCCTGGACGTTAGTGATGTAGAGGAAAACATAGAATCCAAAAAATTTGCACCCACAAATCCAACAGATCTGATATCTTGGAAGAATATTGATTCCAAATCCATGTTGATTATCATGAATATAGTGAAGGACCATATAGTCCCTCACCCTTGTGGTAAGAAGACATAGATGTGGACAGCTTCGGAGAGTATGCACCAAAGCAAGAATGAGAACCAGAATATGGTGCTTCAATATAGAATGTGAAACACCAATATGGCCAAGGGAGAAGAAGTGGCGCCTTATCTCATGAGGTTCAGACATATCAGGGATGAGCTTGGAGTTGTTGGATCTAAGACAGTGGATGAGGAGCTAGTTTGGATATCCCTCAATGGATTCTCTATGCTATGGAACACCTTTTTCAAATGTGTTGTGGCTAGGGAGAAGCTCCTTGATTGACATAGACTATGGGATGACTTTTTGCAGGAGGAGACCCACATGGGTCAAGGATCATCCAGCAGTACCCCACTTATTGTGGATGAGGAGGCTCTAGCCCTTACAGGGAAGAGAAAGGGTAAGGAAAAGAGGAAGAAGAATGGTAAGAATAACCTTGACGTGCCAATTTTCAAGTGTTTTATCTGCCATAAGCAGGGACACTTTTTCGATAGGAAGAAGAAGAGTAACACTCAGATGGATGGATCTACAGAGGTGGATGAGTTTAGTAGGAACTTTGATGAAGTGTTTTGCTTGATAGTTTGCATGGAAAGAACCACAGTGAGCAGTGTATGGCACATCAACAATTGAGAATCTAGTCACATGAATGGACATACAATATTCTTTAGATACTTGCAAGAGGGTGGAACATGGATTCATGTTGAGCTGGGTGATGATGCACAATATTAGGTGCAAGGAGTTGACATTGTTTCATTTCAAAGGGAGTCTGGAAAACCCCTCAGTTTTTTTGACGTGTTATATGTTCCATGATTGACCAAGAACCTCATATTAGTCTCCACTTTGGAGGACAAGGGATATCAAGTGAAGTTTCGAGACCATAGAGTGTATATTAGGCCCAAGGGGTCAATTAGAAGCTTGGATCAGGTGATTGGCAGAAGGAGCAAGAAAGTGTATAGACTACACTTTGAGCTTACAAAGGCTCTAGTCAGCAGCAACAACAACAGTTAGGGTGATTTTTGGCATAGGAGGATGGCACACTTACACCATGGAGCACTGAGGTACTTGAGAAAGGCATTCATTGTAGTTCCTCAATTACATGAGGAAAAGCATAACCATTGCAAGGGTTGTGCTTTGGGGAAGAAAATCAAGAATTTTTTCCAACAGAGTGAGCACAAGTCTAAGGAGCCCTTGGACTTGGTGCATTCAGATGTATGCGGACCTATGAGTGTCCATTCTTTCAGTGGTTACAATTACTACATAACATTCATTGATGACTATTCACGGAAAACTTGGATCTATTTCCTGAAGGCCAAGTCAGAGGTCTTTGATAGGTTTCAATAGTTTAAGAATATCGAGGACAAGCAAACAAGAAAGAAGATTCATGTGTTGAGGACAGAAAACGGGGGCGAGTACACCTCCAATGAGTTCATGGAGTATTGTTCGACAGAGGATATAAAGAAGGAGTACACAGTGCCCCATACCCCACAACAAAATCAAGTTGCAGAGCGGAAGAACAAGACTATGGTAGGAGCATCCAAGGCCATGCTATTTGATCAGGGATTACCACTATTCCTTTGGGACAAGGCATACAGGACCACAGTGCACATTCATAATAGGTGTCCCCACACATCTTTGGGGAGGAATACACCCAAGGAGGTATTAACAGGAACTAGGGTAGATGTGAGTCACATTCACATATTTGGAAGTGTTTGGTATTGTCATGTTCATGCTAACTGTAATACTCCAAAAATTTGTAAAAATTTAAAATTTTTCATGTAACATAAAATGTTTATAGACATCACTGCCTAGGGACTATTTAACCACTAACGGTACTTAAACAATATTTTAACTAGAAGTGAATATTTTGTTAATCTCTAGTCCTGTATACTTATCAATTTGTTCTCGTAAATCCAAGTTAAGGATTTGATATAGCAGGTTATGATTGGAATATCAGGAATTGAAACATATGTTTAATTATAGTACTAAGTTTGTTTTACTGTCTTATGAAAGTAGGAAGGAGCTTCAGTTGAGATTGAGGCTTACTTAGATTATAGCTAATGCAGTGAAGTGATGTTTCTTTTACAGGTCTTTCTCAGGTAAGAAGTTCGTTACCAGTTTTCCAGATCAAGATTATTATCTGTGACTAGCATAGAATAAAATGCTAGTTAATTTATTTGTTTTACAACTTTGAGCAGTAAAAGAGGTATCATGGATCTTACTGTTTATGTTCTTCATAGTTACTAGAATACAAGTACTTTGAGCAAACTGAACTTAGCTCTGTTACTTTTCCAACTCACTATAGCTAAAACTTGTTCATTTAACTTCCATCATTCTATTCTTAGTTTAAAGCATGTATGTAATTCTAGTAAAATGCATCTTGTGAAACAAATTTCTTTCCACAAAATATTGAGTTACGATAACCTAGAAGATTTATGATCCAATGAAAGTCATAAAGTACGTTGACTGATAACACACATGAAAACTAGTACTTAGTACATAAGATAGTTTATCACTATTCTAATACTTACCAAAATGGAGGTGCCTTGATACAAATTGTTTCCTTTAAACTGTAGTGTTATTACTTGTTATTTTAAGGAAAGAAGAATTATTTTCTCAAGAAGTCTATCCTTTTTATGATTCCTCAATCCTTTTTATGATTCCTCATCTCATAAGGGTATTATTGATAAACCATTTACTAGTATCTTAAAATGATACTTAATTTATTTCCTAGATTAACTAGTCAAGCTCAACCTTTACTTAGGTTTTGAAGCATACCACATTAAATATTGAACCCTTTTATAAGGTCTTATACTAGGACATGGTTTCTCTTTTATTCATGTTTGAAGTGCAAAATATCGTTGGGGGAAAATCTTTGTGAATATTTTTACCCATTCCTAAGGTTGTAATATATGACACAAACCCTAGTAATAATTACTACTTCTGTATGTCACTCGTTAGAGATATGTCAAGCATAAACACCGTGATAAAGGATGTTATGAATTAATACAAGGTTATAACAAATTTTTATTTATTGTTTACTCGTGTGCAGGCTGCTTCAACTGATCTCGAACTATATCATAAAACCCACACTTGTAAATATTTTTCCATGCGAAGTGGTCGCTAAACGATGGTTAGGTTTTTGGTTGACCTTGGGCAATATAAAAGTATTCTAAAACCCTAAAAAATTGCATTCTTCCCTAGTCTTATTTATTTGTTGCGAGCGTATGAGCGGCAGGCTCATGGTCGCAAGGATTTGTTGTCAAACCTTAATCTATTTGTTACAGGCTTCCTTTGTGCCCATCTTAGTTCTTCTGCACTGAAGGATTAATGTGTCTACTATTTTTTGTTGTGCCAAAAAACCCTTTTTATTGTCATTAGCTTACCTCTATGAGCATTATTCTTCATACGCTGGTACAATGGTGAGCTGAAGAGGTGAGAACGACTTTTGGTTTGTCATGGTGTGGCTTGAGCTGTTTAATTGCGTGTTTGAGTTGGGTGTAAGGTTAGATGTCTTCGCATCTTGGTATATAGTGTGGCTTATTATGTGAAAAGATTACTGTTTTTCATTGCCCAACTTTTGTGTGGCCTTTGACTCTGCTCCGTCGTGGATTTGGGTCTCAGATTTGAACTCTGTGAGCTGCATTTCCTTCTGTCAGTGCTTTCTTGATGTTAGTTGTTCTCTAGATGGTGGCTAGGGTTTCAAATGTGAACACTGTGTGTTGTATTCTTTCCTGATAGTGCCTCCCCGAAGCTCGTTGCACTCTTAATGGTGGCTAGGGTTCCATTCTATCGTCTTCTTCTCAGCAAGACAAAGAGAATTAACCAGGTAAGAATTCCTTCTTCTCTCTTTTTTTTATCCATTTTTGCACTGCTAAATTTCAATGTTTTCATTAATGATAGGGGGTTTAATTAATTTTGGTTCTTCTCTATTGCAGGATACAATTCTAAGAATATTAAGCTAGGAAGACACCACCAGAAGGGCTCCACTAAAGGTTTCTTCTAGTAAGCCTCAGTTTGGCCTGGGGTTTTCTCCTGCAATGGTTGTATGGTGTAAATGTTATAATTGCCCACATGGTCATAGGTTTACTCATTCGACCAAGACAATATGATGCTCTGTTTGTTTGGATTACGGCATGACCGAGGTTACACTATGTTGTAGAAAGTTTGGAAGGCCATGTGGCCGATATTTTGATATTTGGTTTAGTTTTTTTTAAAGACCTCATGGTTGTTTAGTGTTGGAGGGTTAGGGATTTCATAGCTGAGACTTTGAGAGATCATAGCCTTCCCCGTCATAGTATTTTTTTTCATTAAATTTATGTTGCTTTGGAACAGGTTTTTAAGCCGTGACTTTGGTTGCAAAAGGCCATAGGGTTGTAACTGGTAAAATTCAGTTCAAAGTTTAACTGTAACTTAAAGCTTGGATAAGCCCAAATCTTACTGTTGTGTAACTTGTATTTTTTATAATGCATATGTATATTTACTGTGATTTTTAAAATGTTAAAGCAGTATTATACTGTTAGCTCTTCTGGTTTATTCTTTTTGAATTTAACCTAACAAAGGTTATTGTTAAAATAAAGTAATGTTTATTTTGCTTCTGTGTAAAATTGAATTTATAGATTTAAACAGTGGGTTTTTAGACCATATCTTGATTATTACTGTCAGTAAAGATAAAATAATGAGGATTAAATAACACCTCCTAAATATTTATTGTTTTCTTTTTGAAACAAGAGCCACGAGGTGGCAATGTCCCGGACATAGTAAGAAGAGGAAGCTATATAATGAAGACTCTAAACAAATATGCATGCAAATGCATTTGATAAATTTAGATTTAGGACTTTTATTTGTCTTTGAGCTTTTAAAAGAGAAAAAACATGTTTTTTTTGTTCTTTGAGCTATATAATGAAGAGTCTAAACAACTGCACATGCAAATGTATTTGATAAATTTAGATTTAGGATTTTTTTTGTCTTCGAGCTTTTTAAAGAGAAAAAAACATGTTTTTTTTGTTGCAAATATGACAATTAAATCAAGAAGGTGAAAGAGATTTGTATCCAAAAACACATTGATAAAAAATAAATATTGCTTTTATCCAAGTTGATGATGCCTATTTCAGAAACTTAAGCAAACTATTAATACTATGGTGGATTTCTTGCTAACTAAAATAAAGGACAGGTAACCAAGTTAATCAAGGTTATTAACCAAGTTAATGAAGGCCATTACCCAAGTTAATCAATCACTCCTTACATGATATGGTAAAATGGTGAAAAACCCATGGAAACATTCACTCTACCTATAATCATGCTAGCTATAGTCAATTCTCATAAAAAATAAAAATAAAATGGTGACAACCAACTATGAGATTCAATAGTTTATTGTTAATGTTAACAAGATAAATTGGCTTCTAACTTATAGAATGAAATATTTTTAAAAAATCACAAAAATCATTAATGTTTAAAACCATGTTGCATCTCAAATACAATAACTTAAATCTAACACTCAAACATTAGAAAGTCCAAATTTATACAATGTCCATATAATTTATTTTATCATATAACCTAATTACCTAATAAAACAACAATACATAAGTTTCATATTTTTCTTAACATTTTACTCCATACGAATATAATATTATATACCATAAACTATATGAATATGTACTATTATATACCACTTTGATTAGTTACCTTAAATGGTGAAGTGATAAGTAAGAGTTCATGGTCAAATCTACTTTTGCAAAGCCCACTCTATGGTTTTTAACTTTTTATTATTATTGTGTTGTGATAAAAGTTTGAATCTCTCTTTCTTAGTGGTTAGTTAGAGTTGCCACATTTGACTATGAAGGCACACATCATATTATGATATTCCTTTTAAATGGATGCAAGAAATTTTGTCATTTTGTGCTGCACTTCTTTGTCCAAGAAGGAAGATTGAAATTTCTTAAAACAATTACAAGGTTACCTCAAGAGAAAATGAAGGATTAGATTTATTGTAAGAATATGGTTTCCATGTAAAATTGATTTCATTCATGACACACCCAAAGCATAAGGATATACATTACAAAGTAAAAGTGGAGATAAAGAACACTTGTGTTGATTCGTACCATGTGTTTATTCCTATTCATGTGTTTATATCACGAATCCAATTTATATAAACATCTAAAAACACATATCTATTCCATAAAATTATGAAAATGAGTGGAGTGCTTATCATATTGATATTGCATTCTGCATCTACCAACAACTGAAGTGAAAAGGTTTCGTTGGTTAGCAAGAGATAAATAAGCTTTGTTTCAGTGAAATTAGATCATTTTCCTCCTGCAGGTTGAAGGAAATCTCACATTTGCAAGTAGAAGACCTTCATATGAGA
This sequence comes from Pseudotsuga menziesii, assembly GCA_001517045.1. Lineage (NCBI taxonomy): Eukaryota > Viridiplantae > Streptophyta > Pinopsida > Pinales > Pinaceae > Pseudotsuga > Pseudotsuga menziesii. The sequence continues at coordinate 771,038 of LPNX010851118.1, forward strand.
GCGAACTAACATATGGTCAGCATATTTACATAGGAAAAAATCACTGACCACACAAAATCCACCAAATTTAGCAAACAATTTTGGACAAATAATTATATAGAGGTTTGATAGGAGTTGAGGATGAGTTACTTGCCGGTCTAGCTGAAACTAGAGGTGTCGGTTGGACTGTGGAGAAAAAATGGAAGAAATTGGCATCACAGGTAGAGTTATCAACGACATTGAGCTATGAGCTATAATTACAAATTCTCTTTGAACCCAGTGTTGACATTGTACTGAAAACATCTTATCCCTCTGCGAGTTCTCTCTACCACATAAATGAGGAAATGTGGTCATCTTCGTGGATTTGAGAATTGATGATTTGTAAGATGCATACTCCATCAGAGGCGATTTCATCCTAATACCAACACATACCCGACACATCCAACTAAATGAAATATATAAACTGGTATAATCTATATTCCCCCTAGGCCTCCCCTTCATCTGTGTGAATTTAAAGGCTAGTCAAGTTGTGTCTGGTTTCCTTATTGAAACGACCAAAGGTTCCATGCCTTCTGGTTACACTTATAACTGGATTTATAATATAAAAGGTATGGTCTAGATGTAATCTTAACGCTTAAATATAAAATGTAAGAGGGTCTTTTTTCTGCTTGAGAATAACAACAGAGTGATAAATATAATAGTTTTTGAATCGATTTTTCGAAGAGAAACAAGTCCTTTTGAATGCATCAATAGTATATTAAAACATAAGGATTTCCCATTATATACTACGTGTGATCTGATAGGGTATGAATATGGAGATGGAATGGCAATAGATGACTTCCTTAAGAAAACACCCTATGTATTTATAACGACGTATAAGGCATTTAGGTAATTAACTCTGCTCATGAGAGTTGCCCTCACATTATGTACATAGGTAGACGTAATAATCTATAACAATTCATAGAGACCATTCTTTGCACAATACTTAAACTAATAATATAGATATACATAATTGGAGCTTTGTAAATGCATGTAAATAATAGTGATTACAAAGTCGAGTCGAATCCCTCTTAGAGGCTATTCCCATCCCACAAACAATTGCAAAACAATAATATAAACCTCCTCTCATTTCGAATGCCTATATATATAGAAAGAATCTCAACGGCTTGATACATGGAAGTTGATAAATGGAGCTTTCGAGCCGTTTAAAAGGTGTAGCGGATACAGACAAAAAAAGCTCACACAAAAGCTCAAGAAAAAAGTAGTCACAGAAAAGCAAAATGCATACAAAGAAAAGCCAGCTTAAACAAGCATAATAATGATGCTAGAGGAGAAAATGATAAGAAGAAGGAGCATAGCATCTTGTCCACATCAAGTAAGGTGAGATACTCTTGCAAAGCACGAGGATCACGAATTGGAGTTATGCCAGTGGGGATGAAGTTGGGTGTAAAACCTTCAAATTTGGCAGTATTGGATTTCCCCTCGTTCAAGCAGTTTATAACCTATCTATTGGATCGTGACTGTACCAAACCATGGGAGCATTAGGAGTTGTTAGTGCTACTTCATTGCCCAGAGGAGATAATAACCTGGAATTAAAGGGAATGCAATAAGGTAATGAGAAATACCTGTTATGAATTAGAAATGGCTACACTCGAAAACTACCAAAGTTGAATCCATTTCGATCAGAGGCCTGCACGATAGGGGGATAGAAACGCTCGCGAAGGGTGATGCAAAAAGAGACCTGAGATTAGGCGATTATTGGCACAACACATTTGCAAAAACTATTGAAAAAAAATATTTGAAAATAGGCTAGAAATAGTTAAGATGGCTAGGATTCACACCAGATGCATGATTGGAAAAGAACCTTCGAGGAACATTTGGGAAGTCGCATGTTTATAATGCAACACGTTGAACTCTGCATGTATGGTAGATGTGTAGACAAGAAAGAATAACAATTGGGCAGTTGCATGTTTATAATGCAACACGTTAAGCTCTGCATGTATGGTATATGTGTAGACAAGAAAGAAGACAGATGGAGGATGAGCCATTTGATGCTAGGGATAGATGTCACAACATGTGAGTTTGTCAGCATAGACTACAGTGTCAATCATCAATTACAATGGGATTTAATATAAATTGCGATGAACGGTTGCTGCGGTAGGAATTTTGCATTTAATTTTTGCTGACCAAAGCTCGTCGTCGGGTCTTGGGGCACAAGACCCTAGAGAAACGTCACCTGCACTAACCAATGAATAAGCACAAAAATAGTTTTAAAAAATATAAAAATAAAAATATAATACACAACCTTAGTCTAAATTACATGTATTTGTTAAATTTACTACAAATTGCTCTAAATAATGGCCCTGGCCGATTCATATATATCCCCTTGTCGGGGACATAATATATTGAAGGGTTTTTATTTATTTGTTGTTTATAATTATCCAATAATTTTAATGTTGTTCTTTGGGGAGGATGTAATAGCTTTCCTATAATCATTTAATAGATGCTATGGTTATATAAACACAACATGTAAGCTTTAATTAGTTTTAAGGATTAAAGATTAACCCCTCTGTTAGTGAAAGAGGTGGTAATGTTATTTCAAATTTACAGTTTCTTTTAATTAGGTTTTATTTATAAAACCCTAATTTTTTTCTTAGTTTAAATGCATTGTTATTATTTGAATATAATGTTATTCCGATTTTTATGTTACTTAGATAAAAATATCACAGTAAATTTTTAGTCTTATTTATTGTTTCCTACCTATTTAATTTCTGTTCTTATAATGTTTGTTAATTATTATAGTAAATAAGTACACATATTAAGTATATTTATATCTTTAAAACTTTCCTAAAGACAGATTTGTCTATATTGTTACAGAATACTTTATCTAAGTAAAAATTCTATATAGAAAGAAAAAGCATACAACTAAATAACTCTTAGGAAAAACTGTGGAAAGTAATAAATCATATTCATGTATACTTCATTCATTTTCTTTATCTGAAGTTAATCTAACCTACTGTACTAGAGTACTACCTTTATAAAAGGTGTGGAAAAATACAGTTAGGTATTTTCTTTCTATCTATGATTTTAAACTATAATTTCTAATCATTTACCCAAATCTATCTAATCCAGTATTTCACAATATTTTTAGAGTGAAAGTATTTATTTTAACTAACCTTAGCAGCAACATAATAGAAGCATAACATTTCATTGCTTAACTCAAACTTTTCAGATAACCATAAACAATTAGATAGCTAGATAAATCAAGTAGAACCTCGAAAAGTAGATGAGGTGACAACAACTTAAGGAACCTGTTCCTCCCAACCACTCCTGTAGAAAAGCTAGACTGCAATTCTCGAGACCCCCGAGCTTGTCTCCTGGTCCACCTGGTGAGAGATGTAGTTTAGTAATCCTCTGCAACTCGGGGGTCAATCTGCTCTCAACCCAGCCTTCTCCACCAAGTGACCAGTAAAACACTCATTTAACAGCTTCCCTAAGCTATTGTCTCATCTTTCATTTATTTATTTATTAAATATTCAGCAATTACATTCAATTATCCTTGACCCCACTTGGTCATTAATTACAAACTTTATAATCAAATATATCATAATGTGTCTTAAAACATAAAATCTTTTGCAAATTGGGGCATGTGAAATACACACCCCCTTAAATTATAACATCGTCCTCGATGTTATTTATTCTTCATCCTCATAATTGCCCTAGAATAGAATTGGATATGCATCCCGCATATGACTCTCCAATTCCCAGGTGGCTTCTTCTGGACTAAGGTGCTTCCATTGCACCTTCACCTGACCAATGGTGTGATTCTGAAGCAAGATCTCCCTCCTTTCGAGGATACAATCTGGTTCCACCAGAAAATATCCTTCGGGTTCCACCTGCACATCATTCCATTTTATAACATGAGTAGCATCATGTACATATTTTTTTAACACAGAAATATGAAAAACATTATGAACCTTCAAATTTGGCGGTAAAGCCAATTGATATGCCACCTATCCTATTATGTACAGTATTTCAAAAGGTCTGCAATATCGGGGTACTAACTTAGCACAACTTCCTAATCTCAGAGAACTCTTTTTATATCTCACCTTAATAAAGACATGTTCACCAACCTGGAACTCTTTGTGAGTTTGTTTAAGATCTGCTTGACTTTTCTATCGATCTTGTGCAATTTTCAAGTTACCTTGCACCTGTTTTACAATTAACTCCATCTCTTTTAATAGTCCAGGTCCTAATATTAATCTGTCAACTGGATTACTCCATGAGATGGGGGTATTGCACTTCCTGCCATACAAAATTTCAAAAGGACTATATCTTGTTGAAGCTTGGTAGTGATTGTTGTAAGAAAACTCTACCAAGTGTAAGTAATCTTCCCATTTACCTGGCTATTCTTTAACATACTGTCTGAGCAGATCTTCCAATACATGATTCAATCTTTCAGTCTGTCCATCTGTCTGAGGATGGAAAGAGGTACTGAAATTTAAAGTAGTATTCAGCCCTTTAAACAAAGACTTCCAGAAATTGCCCGTAAACTTAGGGTCTCTATCTGAAATTATTACTTTCAGTATTCCATGTAAACGAAAAATTTGTTTCAAGAATATATCAGCAATATTAGCAGCCTTGTAAGTAGTTTTTACAGGTATAAAATGAGCTTCCTTACTAAGTTTATCAACGACTACCATTATTGAGTCATTCAAATTTTGATTTCTAGGTAGTCCTGTAATAAAATCAAGGCTGCTTATCTCCCACTTCCAGCTAGGGATAGGTAATGGCTAAAGTAACCCTGCTGGATGCTAGTGTTCAATCTTAACTTGCTAACATTCAAAGCACTTGGCAATGTATTCTGCCAGTTCATTCTTCATGTTTGGCCAAAACTAATTCTTTCTTAACATGGTTATAGTCTTCTAATAACTAGGATGCCCTGAGTTAGGAGTCTTATGAATTTCGTTTAAAATTAATAACTTAATTTTAGGTATGTTAGGTATATACAACCTGTCTTTATATAGTAATAATCATTTTTCATTTAGACTATACCCTGTACTTAAACTTTCAATTAAATTTTCTGTTACTTTTGCTTGTAATTTTTGATAATTTTCATCCAATCTTACTCCTTCCTCTAGTTGTTCTTCTAAATCTGTTTTATAGGTGCTGATTGCTACTACAAAATTTAGTTTTGCATTCCTGCTTAAAGCATCAACAACCTTATTTTATTTTCCCTTAATATGTTGGATTTCAAAATCGTACTCGCTAAGGAAGGCTAACCACCTAGCTTTCCTTGCGTTTAAGTTAGGTTGATCCAAAAATTATTTTAATCCTTTATTATTTGTCATTAATATAAACTTTCTTCTTGTATAGGTTCTCTTTTATAGTTACTTCGTTCAGTAAACGGGGACTCCTCGTCCGCATATTCCTCCAATTTTTCCATACCTACAGTTTAACTTAGAAAAAATTCCTTTGGAAATAATATTTCAAAAGAAAAGTAATAATTAGTATGCATGCATTAAATCTACTATTTATCTATGCAAGTTGAGCCACATTCAGGCCTAGTGTCTGAACCTTGTGCTCTGATACCACATGTAATAGTCCAAAAATTCATAAAAATTTAAAATTTTTCATGTAACATAAAATGTTTATAGACGTCACTGCCTAGGGACTATTTAACCACTAACGGTACTTAAACAGTATTTTAACTAGAACTGAATATTTTTTTAATCTCTAGTCCTGTATACTTATCAGTTTGTTTTCATAAATCCAAGTTAAGGATTTGATATACCAGGTTATGATTTGGAATATCAGGAATTGAAACATATGTTTAATTATAGTACTAAGTTTGTTTTACTGTCTTATGAAAGTAGGAAGGAGCTTCAGTTGAGATTGAGGCTTACTTAGATTATAGCTAATGCAGTGAAGTGATGTTTCTTTTACAGGTCTTTCTCAGGTAAGAAGTTCGTTACCAGTTTTCCAGATCAAGATTATTATCTGTGACTAGCATAGAATAAAATGCTAGTTAATTTATTTGTTTTACAACTTTGAGCAGTAAAAGAGGTATCATGGATCTTACTGTTTATGTTCTTCATAGTTACTAGAATACAAGTACTTTGAGCAAACTGAACTTAGCTCTGTTACTTTTCCAACTCACTATAGCTAAAACTTGTTCATTTAACTTCCATCATTCTATTCTTAGTTTAAAGCATGTATGTAATTCTAGTAAAATGCATCTTGTGAAACAAATTTCTTTCCACAAAATATTGAGTTACGATAACCTAGAAGATTTATGATCCAATGAAAGTCATAAAGTACGTTGACTGATAACACACATGAAAACTAGTACTTAGTACATAAGATAGTTTATCACTATTCTAATACTTACCAAAATGGAGGTGCCTTGATACAAATTGTTTCCTTTAAACTTTAGTGTTATTACTTGTTATGTTAAGGAAAGAAGAATTATTTTCTTAAGAAGTCTATCTTTTTTATGATTCCTCATCTCATAAGGGTATTATTGATAAACCATTTACTAGTATCTTAAAATGATACTTAATTTATTTCCTAGATTAACTAGTCAAGCTCAACCTTTACTTAGGTTTTCAAGAATACCACATTAAAGATTGAACCCTTTTATAAGGTCTTATACTAGGACATGGTTTCTCTTTTATTAATGTTTGAAGTGCAAAATATCGTTGGGGGAAAATCTTTGTGAATATTTTTACCCATTCCTAAGGTTGTAATACATGATACAAACCCTAGTAATAATTACTACTTCTGTATGTCACTCGTTAGAGATATGTCAAGCATAAACACCATGATAAAGGATGATATGAATTAATACAAGGTTATAACAAATTTTTATTTATTGTTTACTCATGTGTGCAGGCTGCTTCAACTGATCTCAAACTATATCATAAAACCCACACTTTGTAAAGATTTTTCCATGACACGTGGTCGCTAAATGATGGTTAGGTTTTTGGTTGACCTTGGGCAATATAAAAGTGTTCTAAAACCCTAAAAAATCGCATTCTTCCCTAGTCTTATATCTCTGCTGCGAGTGTATGAGCGACAGGCTCATGGTTGCAAGGATTTGCTGTCAAACCATAATCTATTTGTTATAGGCTTCCTTTGTGCCCATCTTAGTTCTTCTACATTGAAGGATTTATGTGTCTACTGTTTTGTTTCGTGCCAACAAATCCTTTTTATTGTCATTAGCTTACCTCTGTTAGCGTTATTCTTCATACGTTGGTACAATAGTGAGCTAAAGAGGTGAGCACGACTTTTGGTTTGTTGTGGTGTGGCTTGAGCTGTTTAATTGCGTGTTTGAGTTGGGTGTAAGGTTAGATGTCTTCGTAGCTTGGTCTGTAGTGTGGCTTATTATGTGAAAAGATTACTGTTTTTCATTGCACAGCTTCTATGTGGACTCTTAACGGTGGCTAGGGTTCCATTCTATCATCTTCTTCTTAGCAAGACAAAGAGAATTAACCAGGTAAGAATTCCTTCTTCTCTCTTTTTTTTTTATCCATTTTTGCACTGCTAAATTTCAATGTTTTCGTTAATGACAAGGGGTTTAATTAATTTTGGTTCTTCTCTATTGCAGGCTACAATTCAAAGAATCTTAAGTTGGGAAGACACCACCAGAAGGGCTCCACTAAACGTTTCTTCTGGTAAGCCTCAATTTGGCCTGGGGTTTTCTCCTGTAATGGTTGTATGGTGTAAATGTTATCATTTCCCACATGGTTGTAGGTTTACTCATTCGACTGAGACAATATGATGCTCTGTTTGTTTGGATTACAGCTGGGCTAAGGTTACACTGTGTTGTAGAAAGTTTGGAAGGCCATGTGGGCAATATTTTGATATTTGGCTCAGTTTCTTTTCAAAGCCCTCGTGGCTGTTTAGTGTTGGAGGCTTAGAGATTTCATAGCCGAGACTTTGAGATATCATGGCCTTCTCCATCTTAGTATTTTTCTTTTGTTTAAAATTATGTTGCTTTGTAACAGGATTTTAAGCCACGACTCTAGTTGTAAAAGGCCATAGGGCCATAACTGATAAAATTTAGTTCAAAGTTTAGCTGTAACTCAAAGCTTGGATAAGCCCAAATCTTACTGTTTTGTAACTTATATTTTTTATAATACATATGTATATTTACTATGATTTTCAAAATGTTAAAGGCAGGCTTATACTGTTAGTTGTTCTGGTTTATTCTTTTTGAATTTAACCTAACAAAGGTTATTGTTAAAATAAAATATTGTTTATTTTGTTTCTGTGTAAAATTGAATTGATAGAGTGGGTTTTTAGACCATATCTTGATTATTACTGTCAGTAAAGATAAAATAATGAGGAGTAAATAACACCTCCTAAATCTTTATTGTTTCTTGAAATATATTGAAGGGTTTTTATTTATTTGTTGTTTATAATTATCCAATAATTTTGATGTTGTTCTTTGGAGAGGATGTAATAGCTTTCCTATAATCATTTAATAGATGTTATGGTTATATAAACATACTATGTAAGATTTAATTAGTTTTAAGGATTAAAGATTAACCCCTCTGTTATTGAAAGAGGTGGTAATGCTATTTTAAATTTACAATTTCTTTTAATTAGGTTTTATTTATAAAACCCTAATTTTTTTCTTAGTTTAAATGCATTGTTATTATTTGAATATAATGTTATTCTGGTTTTTATGTTACTTAGATCAAATATTAGAGTAAATTTTTAGTCTTATTTATTGTTTCCTACCTATTTAATTTATGTTCTTATAATGTTTGTTAATTATTATAGTAAATAACCTATCTACTATGTAAGTAAGTACACAGATTAAATATATTTATATCTTTAAAACTTTCCTAAAGACAGGTTTGTCTATATTGTTACAAAATAATTTATCTAAGTAAAAGTTCTATATAGAAAGAAAAAGCATACAGCTAAATAACTCTTAGGAAAAACTATGGAAAGTAATAAATCACATTCACGTATACTTCATTCATTTTCTTTATCTGAAATCAATCTAACCTACTGTACTAGAGTACTACCTTTATAAAAGGTGTGGAAAAATACAGTTAGGTATTTTCTTTCTATCTATGAGTTAAACTATAATTTCTAATCATTTACCCAAATCTATCTAATACAATATTTCACAATCTTTTTATAGTGAAAGTATTTCTTTTAACTAACCCTAGCAGCAACAGAACAAACGCATAACATTTCATTGCTTAACTCAAACTTTTCAGATAACCATAAACAATTAAATAGCTAGATAAATCAAGTAGAACCTGGAAAAGTAGATGAGGTGACAACAGCTTAAGGAACCTGTTTCGACCAACCACTCCTGGAGAAAAGCTGGACTGCAATTCTCGGGACCCTCGAGCTTGTCTCCTGGTCCACCTGGTAAAAGTACTGGGTGAGAGATGTAGTTTAGTAATCCTATGCAACTCTATTGAGTGCTCAATAATAAGTCAGTTCTGCATGCAGCAGTATGAACTCAGCTTAGAATGGCTGCACTAGTTCAGGTCTTCAGCACTTTTCCACTCAAAACATACTTCAGCTAGTCCCCGCGATTGAATTTTCTTGTACACTTCATTCACTCAGAATGTTCACAAGTCTAGAATGAGCAGCCTCAGTTTTATTCAATGGGAAGTTTTATTAGCATGCCTAGGTCTTTTGGGTCAATTTTCACTTAATAAGACACCTGCTCTTGTTCCACTTTCTTAGGGAACATGACCACAAAAATAGGGAAGTTTCCTCCTGCAACAGCTAGAAGTAGTTTGGGGATGCTGCCAAGTGTCAATCTACTCTCAACCCAACCTTCTCCACCAAGTGACCAGTAAAACACTCATTTAACAGCTTCCCTAAGCTGTTGTCTCATCTTTCATTTATTTATTAATTAAATATTTAGCAATTACATTCAATTATCCTTGACCCCACTTGGTCATTAATTACAAACTTTATAGTAAAATATATCATAATTTTTCTTAAAACATAAAATATTTTGCAAATTGGGGCATGTGACACTGACACTAGGAAGATGATGGACCCTTCTGGAGAGAAGGGATTACTTGTTGGTTATAGTGAGACTTCGAAGGCATACATAGTTTACATTCCTACTTGCAAGAGGATCATTGTGAGCAGGGATGTCCAGTTCGATGAGGATGGGGCCTTGCAGAGATCTATGGATTTACTAGAAAAGCAACAACCATCACGAGATTCGAGGGTCATGTTGGAAGAGCCAGATGTATAGGTATAGGTACAGACAAAGGGCATAGGTTCTGGTAGTCAAAGGGGGTCAGGTGGACATGATCCTCCTATATTTGATGGGGAGGATGAGCAACAACAGAAGACAGAAATCCAATAGCTGCAACATGTAGACACTAGGCCAAGGCCTAAGTGGTTCAGGTCCATAGTACAGGATTCTCGACAGGTGGATATTCCACAAATATCTTTTAGACGAAGTGTACCACCAGAGAGACTCATTTATATGGAACTGATGACAGAGTTGATTAAATATGAACCTTCCAGTTTTGAGGAGGCTGCACGACATGAGGTGTGGCAGGAGGCCATGGTTGAGGAGTATGACTCAATCATGAAGAAACAGGCATGGGAGGTTATGCCGAGACTTGAAGGCAAGAGGTAGTAGGATCCAGGTGAATATACAAGGTGAAGCATACAACAGACAGAAGAGTGGAGAAGTACAAGGCACACTTCATGGCTAAGTGGTTTTCACAAAAGGAGGGTATTGACTATGAGGAGACCTTTGCTCCTGTAGCCAGGTATTCTTCTATTCAGAACATTATCTCATTAGCACCATAGATGGGTTGGTGATTCCATCAGATGGACATCAAGAATGCCTTCCTCAACAGAGTAATAGAGGAGGAGGTATATATTGAGCAACCAGAGGGGTTTTATGTGGAGAACAGGGAAACACATGTATGTAGGATGCATAGAGCTCTTTATGGGCTCAAGAAGGAACCTCGAGCATGGTACTCGAGGATAGACAACTATCTACGAGATATGGGATTTCAGCAAAGTGAGGTTGACCACAACCTGCACTTCTTGATAGGTGACGTGCCTCTCATACTGGTCCTATATGGGGATGATCTCTTTTTGACAGGAGATGAGAGGCTGATTGGAGACTGCAAGTTCAACCTTGCAATGGAGTTTGAGATGAAATACCTTGGGTTGATGCATTACTTTCTGAGCTTGGATGTTTGGAAGAGAGATGGATGCTTCTTCATTGGGCATGGGAAGTATGCAGTAGATATCTTGAAGAGATTCAAGACGGAGCACTGCAAGCCTATGGTCACACTTCTAGTTTCAATCTGGAGGAATGTTGATGCATAAGGGTCAGACGAATTTGATCCTACCTTGTATCGTTAGCTTATAAAATCACTTATGTATTTGATCAACACTAAACTAGACATCGGCTTTGCAGTCAACTCTTTGAGTCAGTTCATGGTGGACCCTCAGAGAGTGCATTGGATGAATGTGAAGCGCATACTTCACTATATTAGAGGTACAATGGAGTATGGATTGGTTTATGAGCACATGGGGAGTGTGCATTTAGTAGGTTTCACAGATGCTGACTAGGAAGGATGCGTAGAAGATACGAAGAGTACTTTAGGTTGTTGTTCAAGCATTGGGTCAGGGGTTTTCTCTTGGTTCAGCAGGAAGCATAATTCAGTTGCATTGAGCTTGGTAGAAGTTGAGTACATGGAATAAAACATGGATTCTTGTGAGGATATGTAGCAGAGGAAGTTACTTTCAGGGTTTTTCGAGTGTGAGCTAGATGCTACAGTAATTCACTGTGACAATTAGAGTGGCATCAGGCTATCTAAGAATCCAGTGTTCCATGACTAGTGAAAACACATAGACATCAGGTACCACTTCTTGAGATATTGTTTTCAGAGAGGAATCATTCGGTTGGAGTACATACACACATATTAGCAGGTGGCAAACATTTTCACCAGAGCACTTTGCAGACAGAGTTTTGTGAAGTTCAGGGATAAGTTGGGGTTGCTACCTGTTATCTAGTGAATTGACACTTCTTTGTCCAAGTACTGACACTCAATGTGTCGGTACACGAAAGGACAAAGTGGATTGAAGTAGCCAAATACCTATAGATGTGCATATGCCTTAATGCATCTTCATCCTGTTAGTCTTTCCTATGTTTTATAAAAGGCTTAAGGTGAAATCGCGACTATTTCCATAGCAACCCACAATCCATTCACGGGTAGCCATATATACAACCCATGATTACATGATTACACTTTGCACTCATGGGTTGCCTTTATAAAAGTCATGGTTCACTCGCCACTTGCATATATTAGTACCCATGATCACCCTAAGACAAAAAATTAAAAATAAAAACATGTTTAGTTAAGGACAGTTGGGATCGTAATCATAACATTCCCAACTTCCTCAACCATCTCAACCCTTGTAACTCCTCTCATTCATCATGTATAAATAGAGGGTAGGGGTTGAGGCTAAGGATATATCTTAAGAGAGCAAGGTTATGCTAAAGGAATACCATTGGAGATTTTGGAGCAGCAGAACTTAGTTCCTTGGGTAGCAGAGGAGGACTTGTATTAGATATTGGTTGTATCTGTCATCACTACTTATCAATACAGGGATACTTTCTTCCAATTTGGTGCACTAATGTTCTTTAATGTTATGATTTATGAATTATCTTGTTGTCTTATTGCAATCATAGTATTTCATTAATCTTTTATACAACATATAAGATATTGCAGGAAGCTGTCTATCTCTATGGGAGGTGTGAAGATCCCTAGAAGCTTTTTGGAGCATTTGGATTGAAGGAGAAATATAGGACCGACCTTCATAAACAAGGTACACTAACTTTATTCCCTATTTCTCTATCAAAATTCCAGATAGCTGAATGTCTGCAAGTTTAATTTTGGTATGTTGGTGACCCCAGACCCTTAGGTCATAAGGTGGACTTTCCTTGAACAATAGAATTGGCGAATCCACTTGGGATTCTAACCTATTTTGGGTCTATTCCATAGGTTTCCTTTCTAGTTTTCTCTGTTTGATCCTATAAGTGTTTTGCTTGGTTTTTACCCTCAATTTTCAGTGTTGAAGGTTTCGAATCCTTTTGTCATTTCTATTTACGTTTTGAAAAAAATTGACTGTATTCATGGGTTGTTAATGCATACAGTCATGAGTGCCCTGTTGTATTTGTGGGTTGACTATATATACAGTCGCGAGTGTTTCATGGGTTTTCTTGGTGACAGTTGTGATTTCCATTAGGTATAGCCGGTCAGACTGCTAGGGTTTTGCTTGTTCTTTTCCTTCTGACTTCTCAAGCGTATATAAGGGTTCTTCTTTAGCTTAGTACTGTTGTTGTGGGCATGTGTAATTTTCTTTTGCTTGTTAAATCAAGTATTTTTGAGTAAGTTAGGTCTGAATTTTTTTTGTGAATGTGTTGGGTCTTTCCTTATTGTTTGTTTGGTTTAAATGTGTGTGTATTTATAGGTTACTGGTGTCTGTCAGTCATTTTAGGACATTGATATACCTTGGATTACTGTTGTAGTAGTCTAGATGAGTCATTTTTTCCAACTTTTGGACCTATTGGTCTTACCAAGTCAATAGTTATGTCCAAGCTAGGGTTTGAGTCATCTTTGCTTGATTGGTTGAAGATTGTTAATGTAAGGATCTGACTAGTATCATTTGCATTTATATATGATCATATTTCTTAGCTTGCTTAAAGTGCATTCAATTGCATAAAGTTTTTGAATTTTTTGAAAAAGAAAGACAAAAGGCAGTTTCATTTGCATTAGTTGTTTTTTCTCATTATTTTTAGAAAATAAAAAAGATTAAAGTCTTGCAGTTTCTCGAAATTGTTTAAAATATTTCATTAGTTTCATTTACAAAGAAAAAGGAAAAAGTGCATTGTTAGTTGCATTTAATTTGAAAATTTATACACCATTTGCTTTCGCTTGTTGAGTCCAAACACCATTCAGTCCACGGGGGCTTCACTTGTTGACCAATATCCTATCACGTTAGTTCATATTGTGGGTTTTAAAATTACCAAAAAATGAACCAATATATTGTAGGTATTGGGGGGGATGAGGGGTTTAAGGTGGGGGTGGGTAGAGTGGTTTATAAGGATTGAGGTATAAAAATGGGTGGGGAGGAGGTTTTAAGTATTGGGAGGGGGTTTCAACAAAAAGAGTTTGGGTCAATATATACGGAAATTAAGGGTATTCTTTAATATCCCATGATCACACATGTTATGTGACAGGTTCACTAAGTGAATTCCCCATGATTCAGTCCCACTCCACTACCCTTGAGTAATAAAGCCATTAAAAAGAACACTTAACTTAAAATTTTATTAGTAATATTTATTTTTATAGGTTCGATCATCAACTAGCTTAGGCTAGGTTTTTGGACTAGGATATTTTAAATGTCCAAAAGCACTTTGATTCGAGACGTAGTGGCCTATCTTTAGCTAAATCCACTTCTACAAGGGATAATCTGGAAAGCTCGTCTCACACAGGAGTCAAGCACTATCATGTCCCTCCCTTGAAGGGACCTTGAAAGTATTGACCTTTTCAAGTGTCCAGGGGTTAAACATTGCATTAATTAACGATGCCTAGGAATTTTGATTATTTAAAACTATGGAGGAATGTAATTTTTAAATTCATGTTATTTGTAACTAGTTATTTATTATGAAAAATAATTAATGGTGGAAATGAGTTGTCAAGGAAGGAGGGTGCATTAGGAAACTTTCCAAGGATGGGAAAACAAAAACAATGCAAAAGAAGGAAAAAGAAACATGTCATAGCAAAGATAGAAACTATCCAAATTAGTTTCCAATTTGGTGTAAGGATGAAAAGCAAGGAAAGATTACCTTATGCACAGACTTGCTAATTACTCAAGGAGGGTGTAGTTTCTATTTTGGACTGAAGGATACAAAAATGGAAACATTTACTAAGATTCATACTTGCTATTTTTCTCAAGGAGGTCGAATTTCCACTTTGGGTTAAGTTATACAAACAAGGAAACATCATTTGCAAACCAAAATTGCTAATCCCATCAAGGAGGGCCACTCATGGCTTTGGAACAAGATTGGCAAGTGGGTTACTTATTCAACAGGTGAAGGACTTTTTCAACAAGTCACCCAAAGTATAATTAAGGGAATTTCCAAATCCATTATTCAATTTGGTTGATGATTTGATTGCTTAATGCTTATGTGAGCATTACTTCTGAGTGTTGTGCCTCAAACTACTAGGAGATGAGCCCCATCCTTCCATTTCCCTCTCCTTCCATCCCCTTTTCTTCCATTGCAGGTGTGGAGTGCTATATTTCAGACATTTAAGGATTATAAGAGTTATTTTCAACCTCCATAAAGTTCAGGTTCAGCTCCAGTGAAACCCATGCTTCACCTATGCTCACAGCCCCTTGCTGGTCATGATCCGGGCCTCCTACCCCTTAGTTTTGGAGCATCATTGTAATGGTCAGTACATGATGTAATTCATTTTCATATTATTAAAATTACACTTATCAGGTTCATATATCTCTTTCCATAGAGAATCTTGTCTCAGTTTTGCCAACAAGGCCTTTTTTTATCAATGTATGGGGGGTAAATGAATAAAAATGAGTGCTATAAGAAATATGCCATGTTGGGGAAGTGATTGAAGAGTGTTTAATTCTAATAAATATTATATTTACCTCTTTTACAGTTCTTATTTTTTACATAAATAAATTTGACATGATTTAACCGCTCAATTTTAGACCCTAGCTAGATTACTAGCTTTTAATGACTAGTTTTTCCAAAACTGATGTAAAATGAGTTCTGTTAACTAAAACTGAGACCTGTAAGTTCCAATGGGTCACTGATAGGAACACCTTCCCATAACTATATCCAGAACCATTTTTCATTGGGGCCGTACCACCTTTTTGGATCCTCCTCTGTGCAGGGTTTCCCTTGGCCAAAACTGTCGGAAAAATCCAAATTCATCCAAAAATACTTAGAACTTTGAATTTTTTTTGCAAAGTATAAAAACCATTTAATTATGTTATATTAATGCTGCAATACCCCTCTATAAGTTTCCAGAAGACACTGGTTGAAACATGTCTAACTACCCTTCTTAGTTTCACGGTTTGGTTGTCGAGAAGCGTGGTAGTAGGTTTTCGTGGAGCAGATTCTAAACCCTAAATGGCACCAGATATAAATGTGATAGGGGAGAGGGAATTGCATGTCTGAATTTTTTTTTGTTGCTTCCCGTTGTTCACTCCTTTTTCCTGCAAAAATTCCGAGAAGAATTCCCTAATTTGCCTAGTCCGAGAAGGTTTTCTGTGAATTAATTTAATTTCAGAAATTTTAATTAAAAAAATTGCAGAAAACTAATATTCTGATCTGTACATAAGATCAGGGATATTACAAGCATGATGCCGCATGAGATCTTGGTTGAGGATATAACCCTCCTCTTCCTTATTCGATCATATACTAGGATTGTTGTGCGTACGGGGGTCTTATCAATACCACTTCTTGGGCCCCATGAGGTGTCGGTATTGGTAGGATTTCAGAATTAGCTACCCTTCCCATGCACATTGATCAGGCCATCGATTTTTCCGACGGACTCTCGTTGTAGATTTTGTAGCGTTAGTCTCCAGACGCTAGGATCTTACACATGTGATATTGGAAGGTTATTTCCAGTACTCCTAGGACGAATTTTGAAGGTAACCTCGGTTAATAATTTTGGAGGGAGGTTGGGTGATTCCAATGCTTGCACCTAGAGAAGTCTTCACGAGATGCTGAGTTACCATCCTTCGATCTTCACTGGTTGGATTTGGTCCCTAATCATCCCATACTTTTCTTTGGAAGGTGTATCTTTTATCCGGTGTGTTTGTGTTACTTAGGAAATTTTTAGTGTGTGTTGTTTGGTTTATTTGTGTTTAGTTGTCCTTTAGGTGTATGAGTCATATTTTTAGTTGGGGAGGACCATCCTCTTCATAGGTCTAGAAGGTTGCAAAACCTTGCTCCATCTTTTACATTAGAGCCTCCACCGCCACCTCAAAGGCGGAGACTTGACACAGAAGGTTCTTTTGAACCGACCAGTGTTAGTGAAGTTCCAAGTGAACCAATAATTAGACTTAATTAGGAATAAAATCCATCAGTAGAGATAGAATACTTGCAGGCTGATGAGTTTGCAAGGAATTATAACACGCCTCTAACTAACTTGAATGACCCTATGATAGTCCAAGTCCTTCCTTTCAGTTCACATATTTATGGTGTTTCTTTGAGCCCAGATATGTCTAGTACAGGAGAGGGTAGGTCTACCCCTACCTTAGCCATGTTGGTTGCTGGAGTCTCACCTCGTCAGATAAGTGCTCCAAGACCTAGTGCATCTACTACACCTCTTTCACCGAGTGCTCGAGTGGTTAATCCCTCAACACCCTCTAATGTTGTAGGTTAATCTAGGGGGGTATTGGTCACTGGCATTCGCAATGTACCTTTTACTTCTTCTCCATTTATGAAAGGTGCTCAAAGTGGTCCAAGTGGATCCACTTCGTTTGTTCAGGGTTTTCCATGGAATGGAGGACATATTCCTTGATATACACCTTATGTAAGCTCATCACCTACTTATGTGGGTGTTTCATCTAGGAACCCAAGTACCTTGAGAGGTTATATTTTTCAAACTTCGAGTCAGGTTTTGGATGCCCCTTTTGATATCTCTCCCTTTTCACTATTTAGTGGAGGAATCTCTGCTCCCACCTTTCAAACTCTGGTTTCGGCTAGAGCAGGCCAAACCCCTTATCACACACCACAAGTTATCAATCCTATGGCTTTCAGGTGGAACCCTTTTCAGAATAGTTGCACGACATCACAGCAAACGGGTGGGGGAAACCCTACCTTTTCTTTCAGGAGCCCTAGGGAAGGTACTTCCACACCCCAGACTCTTTAGTACCAAAACTCGACTAGGCCTAAACTTCCTTTCCTGGAAACGTTAAAATTGCCATATTTTCAAAATTAATGAACGACCCCATGCATCACAATGTGGCATGGCCACTTGTACCCATCAAACTTCCCTTAGACATTCCAAAGTTTGAAGGAAAGACTGGTGAGGACCCAAGTGCTCACATTACCACATTTCACCTTTAGTGCTCTTACAACTCACTGAACGATGACTCCATTCCATTGAGGATTTTTTAGAGAACCTTAACTCATGTGGCAACTAAATGGTACATAGAACTTCTGTCCATTGCATATGATAGCTCCTTGATTTAGAAACTATGTTTATAAATCACTTTCAACTTCCTATCCGGTATGATTCCAATACAGACTTGTTGTTGACTTTTCAACAGAACAAGGCCACACACATATCTGGTCACATTTAGGAGTGGCGAAGAAGAAAGAGGTTAATTAAAGCCACCATACCTCCCAATTTTTTGTTGGAGTGTTTCTTGAAATATCTACTACCTTATATTTATAAATACATGTCCACATCGGGGGTTACCACAAAGGAAGAGGAAATCCTCAAGGCCCAATAGTTAGATCTGATATATGCTCATTCTGGGATTTTATATGAAATTATCCTCGAGGCATCAAGGTCTACAAATGACCAAGAGAAACTCAAGCCTTGACCCCATGCAAATGGTGTGGTTGGTTCCGTTAGTACTCCCACTGTAGATTCACTGGCCAAGCAACTCCATGAGTTGTCACTAAAACAATCTGCAACGGAGGTAGCTAAGGCTACCACTCCGTCACCACAAAGTGTTAATGTTTATTCTACATAGTCTTCCCAAAAGGGAAATCAACAGCCCAGTGGGAAAAATAAGAAGGGGAAGAAAGGTGAGGGTAACCAAAACAAGCAAAATCCCACAAAAAAATGTTGAGGAGGGAAAGAAAGATAAGAAAAAAGGTTAAGTTTCCTTGTAAGTTGTTCCAATGATACCGCATTACTTATCAATGCCCCTTAATGGAAAAATAACATAATCTTCTTAAGAATAAACAACCAGTTGTCCTGAACGATTCCTTTCCCCAAGGATAGAATGCAACTCCTACTTCAAAAGATGTCGGGGGCACAACTAGTGCCCCTACTAAACACAATTATATCAACATGGTCTGATCCAGTACTTTTATTCAAACAATAAGTAAAAATTACGAATCAAAGGCTTAGGATAAAGGAAATTCTACTACTGAAACTTCATCCCTCTCACCATTGAGAAATTGGCTGAACCAATGCCCAAGATACTAAAAGGTGTCTTCAAGAAAACATTTCACAACCCCAACACTAGGGTTGCTTCTAACTATTCTATAGTTGAAGACTTAGCTCAAACACCTTGTGCGATGTCGACATTGGAGGTGCTACAAATTTGTACTTCTCAAAGGGATTCACTCTTGGATACCATAGGTAGCATGGACTCAACGAACCTGCTGGTGAAATTTAATGTTTTTTACGTTAAAATATGTCTTCCATACCATGTGGACTTGTCAATCGATGTTGTCCATGGAGGTAAAACCATTGGATGAATGGGGGTTGATGAGGGTGCTTCCACATGCATCATGTCGATGTCTTGTTGGAAATATTTGGGATCCCCAGAGTTGGTAGCATCGAACACTCTACTTATTGGTTTCAACATAAGGTATTTCCGTCTGCATGGTGTCCTACTAGCTTTCGAAATGAAGTTGGCAGGGAAACAAGTTTCTGTTGAATTTAAAGTGATCGATGCTCCCTTGTACCATAATATGTTGTTGGGGAGAAGTTGGAATTATGCCATGTATGATATTCCATCGTTTGTTTTCATATTAGCAGTGTTTCCACATGAAGGGACGCTGGTTATAGTGGACCAGCTCAGTTTCACCCAAAAAGGTTGTTTGGAAACTAATGAGTCCACGGTACCTTTGATAGATCAGTAAAAATAGACGAATGAAATCTTGGGGTTGGAATGTATACATCATTTATGGGCACATTCGATATACCATCCCCTATTAACTACTTAGGTTCAACAAGTGTAGGGAAGTCTATCACGACGGTGTAGATAGAAATGACCCCTGGGTCCTCCCTTCACGTATAGAGTCTCAAGTTCCCTTATTAGCAGTGGAAGTACCTTATCAAGCTGTATTTAATATTGTTGTTGATTCCATCGTGACTCCTTCTTCAGTCTTAGAGGATTCAAATGAAGTATATCTACCCGCTTGGGCAGAGAACTCTACATATTCCTATGGTTTCTTGGATATGGTTTTGCTTCTGGACGAAGACATTCTGGAAGGCATGATTAGACGAGAAAATATTTGTGAAGACCTTCACCATAAGTCCTTCTTCCTTCCATATTTAAGCAAGATTGAGAATCAGGAGTTCCATGTGAGACTAGCAGAAGGCATTGATCTACTGATTAATCCTTTACACAAGTAGGGAGTATTTACTGAGGGGAATATGGAAAATATATCTACTACCATCCGATCAACATTTCTACAAATCCTAACATCATGGAAAATGTTCATATTGGCTCAAACTGTTCTCCGGAAGAGGTTTCCATCTACACTTCCTTGTTTAAGGAATTTTGCAACGTCTTTGCCTGGTCATATGAGGAGATTCCAGGCATTGGTCCATCTATAGTTGAACATGAGATACGTACTCACCCTGACGCAAAACTTGTTCCATAGAAACTTAGACCAGTAAATCCACGAAAATCGACAACTATTAAGGTTGAAGTGGAGAAATTGTTGAAAAATGGGTTCATTTACCCGATTGCTTCGACTGAATGGGTATCCAATCCTGTTCCAATTGATAAAAAACAAAGGACTATACCATTTTGCACTAAATTTCACGATTTAAACAAGGAATGTCCCAAGGATAACTACCCCACGCCATTCATCGATCAGATTATTGATGCTTGTGTGGGTAGTGAGGTATTTTTGTTCATGGATAGCTTTTCGGGATATAACCAAATTCAAATAAAATCGGAAGACCGGCATAAAATGGCCTTCATTTGTACTTGGGGAATATTTGTGTATAAGAAAATGCCATTTTGTTTGATAAATGTCAGAGCTACCTTCCAGTGGGTAATGAATTTTTCCTTCCACGATATATAGAATATTGTCGAACCTTACTTGGGTGATATGTCTTCCCATTCTCACAAGAGGAAGGACCATCTAGACCATCTTTGTATTATTTTTGAACGATGTAGACATTATAAGATATGCTTGAATCCCCACAAGTGTGTTTTCTGTGTTGATTTGGGGAGGTCACTAGGGTTCATTGTTTCAAATAGAGGAATACAGGTGGATCCATTGAAAGTTGAGGCCATTATAAATCTGCCTCCTCCTCGTTCTATCAAGAAACTGTAGAGTCTGCAAGGGAAATCCAATTTCCTTCAACGATTTATAGTCAACTATGACAATATTACAAAGGGTTTCATGCGCTTATTAAAGCAAGACATACCATTCTCATGGGATGAAACCACACAGCTCCCTTTTGAGGCATTAAAAAAGGCTTTATTATCGACTCCTATATTGCGTCCATCATACTACACTAAATATTTCATATTGTATCTAGCTGCATCCGAGTCAACCATAGGAGTAGTACTAGTTCAGGAATATAATGAACTCCAAGAGCATGTTGTCTACTACCTTAGTCGAGCATTAGCAGGTCCTAAACTTAGGTACTCACACATCGAGAAGTTGGCATTGGCAGCATTATATGTTGTTCAAAGGCTACGACACTATATATTGATAAGGACAACCACAATGGATGCATATGTGAATCTGTTCCATTATGTTTTATCCCGATGTATAATTGGGGGAAAATTCAACAAATGGATAGTCATTCTCCAAGAGTTTGACTTGGATTTTCAATATTCTAAGTCCAAAAAATCCTTAGTATTCATAGAATTGGTCTCAGAATTCGCTACGGAAGAGACTATAGTGGTGGAAGAAGACTCATTCCCATATGAGTATATATTTTTTATTTCCACCTCTAATCCCTGGTATGGAGATATCCTAGTATATCTCCAGACTCTTAAGTGTCATGTATCCTTCTCGCGAGAAGATCGACGTAAGTTGTGGGTTAATGCAAAAAAATACCTTGTATCGATGAGGGGTAGATTCTATCTTACGCTGGTACCTCACACATGAGGAGGTAGAGCATGTGCTAAATGACCGCCATAGCAGAGCACGTGGGAGTCATTTATTTGGGTTAGAAACGACCCATAAAATTCTACGTGTTGGTTATTTCTGTCCCTATATCTTCAAATATTGTGTGGAAGCTATAAAGCATTGTCATCGTTGTCAGTTCTATACCAGAAATATGTGGTCTCATCCTGCTCCTTTGTTTCCCGTCATCGCGGTAGGGCCCTTCACTAAGTGGAGGGTTGATTACACGACATGCAACCTAGTTTCTGTTGGGGGACACAAATACATCATTGTCGTTGTATATTATTTTACAAAGTGGGAAAAGGAAATAGCTTTAAAGCCAATGGGGAAACAACAACTTATTTTTTATTTAGCCAAATCATTGCTAGGTTTGACATACCAAAGAAGATTGTCACTAACCATGTCAGTCATTTTCAAAACAACATGATGACTAAGTTTACCACCATGTTAGGATTTAGGCAAGATCATTCATCTTCCTTTTACCCTCAGGGGAATGGACAAGTAGATGCAGTTAATAATACCTTGAAAACCATTCTGAAGCACGCTATCAACGTGAGTAGGTAAAATTGGCATATCATGCTGTACCGTGCACTTTGGGCACACCAGACTAATGTTAAGTCTATTACTAGTTTCTTGCCTTTCCATCTCGTTCATGGGGTGGAAGAAATCACACCGGTTGAGTGCGAGATACTATAGGTAAAAATTGTTATTCATGTGCTTCCCGACACTAAGGATTTGGAATAATGTTTGCTTCACTTAGAAAATATGGATGAACAACACAGAGATACGTTGACTCCAAAAGAGGCTCATAAGAACTGGGTCAAGAACCAATACGATAAAGTTGTTAAACCAAGATTTTTCTCAGAGGGAGAACTTGTTTTGGTCTGGGATCAAGACAAGGAACCCCTGTGGGAAGGCAAGTTTAAGTCTATGTGGTTAGGCCCCTATGTCTTGTCGAAAGTATTGAAAAAAGGAGCTTATGAATTAACTGATTACGATGGAAACAAGTTGCCTGAGCCCAAAAATGGGCTCTACCTGAAGAAGTATTATGCTTAGGCATGGTATGTTTTTGTATGTTTATTGTATGTTCATGTACAATAGGTCATTAACTGGTTAGTGTTTCTTATATATTATGTTGGTTGTTTTATATGTCATCTGATTGGTTCATAGGTTTTGTTGATGGCGCCAATCACCACACTTGTAATCTGGATTCAGCCACCTGGGTTATCTATACACCCTCATGACAACTGGTTTCCTCTGGTGGTGCTTATTTAGGTCCTATGACTAATAACGTGGATGAATACAGTGGGGTTATTGAGTTATTATGGGATGCTACATTGCGTGGCATTACCCGTCTAGAGGTTAGACTTGACTCATGGCTCGTGGTTTCCTAGCTCAATGGTGATTATTAAGTGCGAAACCCTAACTTACTATGTCATTCTTTACGTGCCAGGTTACTTGAAAGAAATTTTGAATACATTTCATACATTCATATTTCAAAAAATCAAAACAGAATTACTGATGCATATGCAAATTACATACTCGATTGACACTTAACAAACACATTGTAAAATAAAACATATAGACACATTTGAAGTACATGTCAATAGATATAACGAGTCTGATCCAAAGATCCTGTCATAAGTATGTTAATATACAAAAAATAGGATCATAACCTATAATATGCCCAAGTCTAGGCCTATTTCTCATCCTCATCGGCTGTGGCTGCCTCTACAATCTCCTTATAACATAGTACGGCCCTAGTCACCCTTCTAAGAAGGCATAACCAGGTCGGAGGAACCCCAACCACATGCTCCTGCATAGCTATGGGGATCTGATCCATCCTAAGGGTGGGGACATCCTGGGTAATCTTGGACAGCTTTCCCTCTACCCCACGTAGCATAGAATCATCCCCACCAAACTACAATGGCCGCTTAAAAATTCTGGGATGTCTGTCGGGGCGAACTGGTCCAACATTTGCATATAAACATAAAGAAGTTAAAACTCATGCACATCTGTATATATAATTTTATGAACAAAATATAATAAAAATCAAATAATGAAAAAGTAAAAAGACATACCAATCTCTCTCCATGCTCCCCCAGGAGGGAGGATGAGTTCTGGATCACCCCTGAAGTCTAATCCTGCATAGGGGAATTTCTCAAGAGCAGGTACACTGTTAGAGGAAGATATCTCCCCACCACATGAGTCTAGGATCACGGGGTGGGCACGGTGGTAAAGTCACCACGGGACTGAGGGAAGGAACCCTCTCAAAGAAGAAAGCAACTAGTATACTAGCGTATCAAAATTTCTTTGTCCGACCTCTCCTGCAGTCAGAAAGGTGTTTCTTCATAATCGGGAGTAATCCCAAGCACTAGTCAAACAATGCACCCCGCATGCACTCTACCGCTACAAGCATATGGGTCCATGTTTCTAAATGTAGTGTGTATGACCTTGCAACTCTGGCAACTGTGCTTAACATGACCTTCACTGGAAAGCTGGTAATCTGTGAAATTAGGACTTGTGTCCCTGATTTTTGTGTCACAGGAAAACAATAGGTATTGACATAGTCTTGCATGTTGAGTGGGTCATCACCCCAGTCGGTGCCCTATAGGTTCACAATTGTCCCATTGTGAGATAGTCCCATGATGAAATATATATCATCTATTATCAACTCCAAGGTCTCCCCTTGAAGGTCGAAGAGCCCAATATTGTGATCCCAATAGCTCACCAAGGTCTCTAAAAGGCGGACTTGGGAACACATGTTCGAAGTACAGTAGAATTTTAACAACCCACACCTTTGAAAATCTTGCAAAGTTGCGGCATCTCTCATGGCATTGCGGTCCATGTCTTCATACTCTCATTCTATCCATTCCCACACCATGTTTACTATTTTAAGTCCCATTTCTCCTAAACAAACGGAAATTTTTGGGTGATATTTCCTTCCTTCACGCTTGTTAAACTCGGGCTATATGCTTCTTTTAAGGTGTGTCGGTCTGGTGATAGTTTACCCCCTTTTCGGACCTTGCCGACTAAGTACGAAAAATGTATACCTTAGTTCTTCAGAAGCTAAGAGAGTTCTTCTGTGGATTATTTTATACTTTTTCGGCCTTGGGAGACTAAATTGTACGAAAAAACACCCCCTAGAGTCTTCTTCGGAGTTTTTAGACTCTCAAAACTATGAAAACACCAACACGCATCTACTAATTTAGGCTCGTAAAATCCATGAATCAGTGACATATCAAGAATTATTCTCTCTCCTCTTCAAGCTTGTTAAAAACAAAGAGAGACTCGAGTTAACTTTCTTGGACTCGTTAAAACTTAACAAGAAAGGTAAGGAAAAATTTGACTCTTTGGGTTATAAGAAGTGGAAGCATGTAATCCTTGAGAAAATCACTCTATGAACTTCCTAATACTCATGTCTCAGTTTTCCACTTCCACCTCAACTATTACTTTGAGTTTTTACTCTTCCACTTGTCCTTTATACATGGGGAAGCTAATCATGTCTCCTACATGACAGATAAGTCTAGTTGTCCTATCTGAAGGTTTCAAGCTTCCTTAGGTCATCTTTGTGTCGTGCTCATTGTTCAAGGATCTTTACCTCTATCTGGTCATCTCGATTCCCATCATGTTCATTTCTGAGAATTTATTGTGTCTACTTTCCCTTATCCAGTCTCCTAGTTACTCTTGTGATCTGTTGAAGGATTCATTGCCTTCCTCCTCACACTATGGTTTCTCATTAGCATCTCCTGAATATGAAGACCTAGAGTTTCAAAGATGGTACCTTACGATTCACTATCCATATTGATGAATTCCTTTGCTTCAGTTGTCAGCATCACTCATTTACTAACACTCTAGTGAATTCCTTCTGTGTTCGACTTCATCTTATATATTCACATGGTAGGATTTGTACTGGTTACTATGGATTTGGACGAAGATACTAGGTTCATATCTCTATAACCTAAGTTGCACAAGATTTTGTTATGTTTTGTGAAATTACTTCTAGATATTGAAGACTCATCATTGTATATTGTGGCTTTGATCCACCATTGTAATACATATGTGGCCTTATTGCCTATATCATATGATGTAATCGAATACTATAAAGAAGCTAGTGTTCCACTTTATTGAACATGGCATCCTCAAAAATGATTTTGTACATAACTTTGATATGTTTGCTTCGGGTATCTCTCTGTAGCCCTTGCAACTAATTTCTCCAAGAATAAAGATTGTAATGTATTTCAGCCATCGTTTCCCTCTGACTTCATACATTAGGGGGCATATGTTATCTACTGAAATGGCACTTCTCCATCCGAGTAATCACACTCAATGTGTCAGTACAAAAAAGGACAAAGTGGATTGAAGTAGCCAAAACCCTATAGATGTGCATGTGCCTTAATGCATCTTCATCCTGCCAGTCTTGCCTATGTTTTATAAAAGGATTAAGGTGAAATTGTGACTATTTCCACAACAATCCCACGATCCATTCGTGGGTAGCCATATATACAACCCATGATCACATGATCACACTTTGCACTCATGGGTTACCTTTATAAAAGTCGTGGTTCACTCGCGAATTTCCTATAGTAGTACTCACGATTAACCTAAGCCGACAATTTAAAAAATAAAAACATTTTTAGTTAAGGACAGTTGGGATCGTAATCATAACGTTCCCAACATCCTCAACCATATCAACCTTCGTAACTCCTCTCATTCATCAAGTATAAATATAGGGTATGGGTTGACGCTAAGGATATATCTTAAGAGAGCAAGGTTATGTTGCAGGAATACCCTTGGAGATTTTGGAGCAGCAGAACTCAGTTCCTTAGCTAGTATAGGAGGACTTGTATCAGATATTGGTTGTATCTTTCATCATTGCTTATCAATAAAGAGATACTTTCTTCCAATTTGGTGCAATAATGTTCTTTAATGTTATTATCTATGAATTATCATGTTGTCTTATTGCAATCATAGTATTTCATTAATCTCTTATATAACATCTAAGATATTGCAGTAAGGTGTCTATCTCTTTAGCAGGTGTGAATATCCCTAGAATATTGTTGGAGCATTTGTATTGAAGGAAAAATCTAGGACCAACCTTCATAAACAAGGTACACTAACTTTCTTCCTTGTTTCTCTATCAAATTTCTAGATAGTTGAATGTCTGCAAGTTTAATTTTGGTATGTTGGTGACCCCCGACCCTTAGGTCATAAGGTGGACTTTCCCTGAACAACACTACCAAATCCCTTCCTCGTCGAGAAGGAGTGTTAAACTAGCAGAAACAAGGAAGGTCTTCCTGCATGCATGTAGAAGACTTAAATTAGGAATCCAATTGTATTTAATAATTTTTCCTAAAGTAATTAAAGTGATCTAATTGTTTATTGACTTTAAGTGAAAGTGAAATTAGGGTTTTCTCTTTACTTAAAGTTATAAAAGAGAGATCAATTGGTGGAGAGGACACGGTTGCATTCCGACAGAGACGGAGGAAGAAGTGTGGGAGAGAGAATTTTGGCAAAGAAGATGGAGTAGAACTAACTCAGGAAGACAACCCTAAATTGCAGAGAAGAGATACAAGATACTTTGGCGGAGGTACACCATACATCAGCACTGTACAATTGTACAGCAACAGGTCGTACAATAGCAAGTTGACTTGGGAACCGTGCCATCTCACAAGTTTTTCTCAATTATTTTTGGGTGTTTCAATTTTTCCATCTAGGGCATAAATCGATTTTCTGATATTGTAAAAGCTTTGTATTTTCTTAATAAAATATCCTCTCATATTGCTGGACCGGTTTTCCCATATTGGGTTTTGTTCAGGGGTTTCTACCCAAAAATATTGTGTCGTTTCTATTGATGTGATTGATGTTGTAAATGGTTCTTAGTTTTATATTCCATAGCATACTATCATTAAGTTCATGTGTGGTTATTTCAGTTAAATTTAAATATATTCTTTTATCCCTAGTTGTGCTTTAAAAGAAAATTTACACATCATGTCCATGTCTATAGTTTGTTAAGGTGAACCAACCACCATAGTCTAACACCTTTTGTTTCCAATTGATACCAATAATCTACAATGAATCCTTACACCTACACCAATATTGGATTTCCAAGTCAATGATAACAAAACCCCTACCTTCACACCCATCTTTGTCCCCTTTGACTATGATAAATTCCCCACCAATAATCCACTCTACTGTTGGGAGATAGAAGGCCCTCCAATCTCACAACCGCCCCCACTCTAAATTGAGGTTGGGAGCACATGGATAAAAAAACCTAACACCCAATATTGAATCAAGAGACTAATCCATACACAATTGTCTTCCAAATCAAAACTAGAAGCAATCACACAGATATACAAAGATGAGGAAAGGGAAATCACCACCCCACAACTCCTCTAATAATGCTTAAAATCCCAAAAAATTCCATTCCAACAATAATTATTTTTGTTCCAAATCTCAAAAATAGTTGACTTGGCCTCCTATAAGAAGATGACATTCAGAAGGAAACACTACAAAACACTTCTAACATAGTGTTTGCGACTAGCAGTCATCATTCCTCTCACATTCCATGACAATAGGGAGAGATTAATTCCAAGGGAATTTGAATACCTAATCTATTATAATATTATCTTGGACATCACAAAAATCCCCTCTGCATGCATCTAACTATTTGTTTATTCAACCATTTGTGAAAATTAATCCCAAGCTTAGATCAAATCAACTCACAAAATTGCTTGAAAAACATGCATATATCCACTCAAGTCGAAGATTGAAATTGGTGCATAACACAAACTTGCATTGAATAAGATTACATCAGGAAACCTTATAAAATAATAGTATGTCCAAATATATAATTACATTAGAGATTCATATGCCTAAGGAGGCAACTTGAATCCTCACAAAAGCAGGCTTACTAAAAGTAAAAAATCCCCCCTAGGTGCATAAAACACTTTCCAAACCAGTCAAGGAGGTCACGAATTGGATAAATGAGATGTATCAGCTGATAAGTAATGTAAATTCAATATACTAATGCTTTTAGGAGAGAAAAATATGGAGGATGGGTTGTGAAAAAACAAGGCAGTTGCCATGTGACTAGCTTTCAACTTTTGCCTTAAAAGCTGTTAAAAATCAGTCAAAATCAGGATAAGGTAGGACTGCGCACTTACTAAAATTGGAATTCTACAGATATGTCAGAATATTATCTAGAATCTGATGAATGCACTCCTGGAGGCAGTTTTGTCAAGTTTTGACCAAATAGTGCAAGTGGATGCCAACTAGCTAGTGTAGGACCTAGGAAATTAATCAAAAAGATTAATTATTTTATCCTAAGCAAGGGAATGGGTTTTTTATTATTCTAAAACTCCCTCTTAAGCCTAACTTGTGTGAAATATCAGAAATATATTAGGGATATAGGTCCCATCAATAAGGTTTAGTCACTTGTTACATACTGCTTGTCCATACAAAACAACGAAGGAGGTAAAACCACAAAGGGAAAATCCTCCCTTAAACATGGACATGAACAAAATTTTGTGAAATATTGTCTTCAATAAGTATTCACCATATGATAATCTATCCCAAGTAGTGATTTGAGATTGCTGAAAGTCTTCTCAGAGAATTCCTTGGTGAAGATGTCTGCAACTTGCGCATATGATGTGTGGTGGTGCAGAGCAATGATCTCATCATGCACAAGTCCTTTGATGTAGTACATATGGATCTCTATGTGTTTGGTTCACTGCCTCTATACTAAGTCTATTGAGATTTAAATAGTACTTTTTTTCAGAATAAATGACTGTTAAATTGTCGGATTCAATCCCAAACTCTCCAAGTATACCTTGCAACCACGAACTTTGAGCAGTTGCATTCATAAATCCTCTATATTCTGCCTCTGTAGAAGAAAGTGAAATGGAAATTTTTCTTTTTACTTGACCAGTTGATTGGTCCATATGCAAGAATAAACACATATCCAGAATTTGATTTTCTATCAATGTTATCACCTGCCCAATTAGAGTCAGTAAAACCAACTAACTCCACGCCACATTTTGCAACATAGTGAATCCCATGTGTCTTTGTTCCTTGCACAAAGTGCAAGATTCTATGTGCTTCCCTATAATGGATTTCATGTGTGTGATCCATGTTTCTATATGCAACACTCACTACATAATAAATATCAGGTCAATTGTGAGTCAAATAGAGAAGACAACCAACTAGCTTCCTATACAGTGTGTTGTTTACAAAAGGAGTTGAATTCGCTTGTTCAAGCTTAACTCCTGAGAGGAAAGGAGTCTTGATTGGATTGAAATCGTTCATGTTGATCTTTTTTATCATATATTAATTATATTTGGACTGATTTACTTTTAATCAAAAGGCTAATTGAGAAACCTCAAGCCCCAAAAATTGGCTCAACAATCCCAAATTAGTCATGGAGAAGGCATGGTTGAATGCATCCTTTAAGGAGGCAATTTATTTCATGGAACTTTCTGTGATCAAAATTTCATCAACATAAAAAAAATGATTAAACCATGAATTATCTTCAAATATACATTTGGATCATACTTTCATCTACTAAATTTTCGTGATAGCAGAAAGCCATCAATATTGGCATACCAAGCTTTGGGAGCTTGTTTTAGACCACATAGTGATTTCTTCAATCTACACACAACAGATAGATTTGTAAAAAAATAATTAATTGATTCATATATATATTCTTTGATATATCCATGTATAAAGGTACTATTTACATCCATGTGATGTACCTCCCATTGCTTGGAAGCTGCAATGGCCAAAACTAGTCTTATAAAATCCATCTTTGTCACTGGTGAAAAGGTCTCATTGTAGTCAATGCCTTGTAATTGAGATAACCCCTTGTCCAATAAAATTTCCTTATACTTCATAGGAGAGCCATCAGCAGCAAAATTTGTCTTGAAAACCCATTTTCAATTAACTAGCTTTCTTCTTGATGGAAGATTGACTAGTTCCCGTGTTTCATTCTTCTGGAGAAAATGGTATTCTTCTTTCAAGGATGTTTTCCATATTTTATATTTTTATGCTTCTTCATATGTTTGTGGATATAATTCAACCATATTCTAACACTTCTAATCAAATCATGGGTCCTTAACATAAAGGGAACTCTTGAATTGAGATCTAGCTCTTCTATGATCACTAGGATTCCTAGCTAGTTCCCCAACTGCTAGAATTGTCTTTGTTTCCCACTTCAGTCTTATAGGAGTGTTAGGATATACAATTAAATAATAATTATCATACATATCAGAATCATATAACTTATTATAGTATTCACTTACAACCAGAGGTGGTGGTTGTGAAGAGGATTCTCCAATTTCTATTGCTAGCATGGGATCTTCTTCAACTAAACACTCCTTTCAATAAAGGATTTTTGAGTGCTCATGTTGATCAGCTTATAGCCTTTGGAATATTATACATACCCAACAAATAGGCATTTTTTACTTTTGGGTTCCAAATCCTTCCTCTTTTTTGGTGGAATTCTAACCCAAACTTTAGAGCCAAAAATCCTGAAATGAGACACATCAGGCTTGTGTCCACTCCACGCTTCGAATGGAGTGATTCCATAAAGATATTTGTGAGGTGCCCTATTCTGAATATAGGATGCACAGTTGATTTCTTCATCCCAAAATTTGGTGGCAAAGCTTTATAATCCATCATGCAAGTGGCCATCTCCTTGAGAGATCTATTCTTCCTCTCAGCAACACCACTCTGATGAGGCGTGTAAGGAATAGAATGATGCATTTGGATATCCGCATCTTCACAATATTGAATAAATTTATATTTGAAATATTCACCACCATTATCATAACTTAGGACCTTGATATGTATCCCATACTCGTTCTTAACTAAGGCTTTAAAACTCTTGAAGAGGTAAAAATATTTTGACTTGTACTTGACGAAGAAGACCCAACAATATCTGGAAAAGTCATCAATGAAGGTTAGGACATATTTGGCTTGATTCTTTGACATTTGAGGGAAAGGACTAGTTATGTCACTGTGAATAAACTCAATAGGTGCATAGGTTCACTCCCGAATGACTCTCATACTTATGCTCAAGGTGTTTTCCTAGAATGTATCCTTGACATACACCTTTAGAAAACCTGATTTTTGGAAACCCTATGACCATGTATTTGTCACAAAAATAATATAGGTACTTGTTGTTTAGATGGCCAAACCTTTCATGCCATAAATTTCTATCTCCATTAGCATGGGTGAGGAGAGAAGAGGGGTTTGAGAAGCACACGAAGTGTGAGAACTTGTACACTTTAGATCTATGATCAACAAAACCTTTTGCTATGACTCTACCATTAAAATTTTTAGTGATTTCAACATCATTGGGAGTGAATACAACCTTATTAGGAGACCCAATGTGGGTCATCTGATAAAATGACAAGAGATTAGCAACAAGACTTGGGACATACAAAACATTATTGAAGGAACCATGGTCAATATCTATTTTACCCTTTCCTTTACTATTTGTTTCAAAATCATTTCCCAAAACAATTTTGGACCATTCGAATCATCAAGAGAGGAGAAGGACTCCCTTTTTGAATCCATTTGTCTCGAAGCTCCAGAATCAATGATAAAGGAAGAAGATCTTACAATGCTTGTTACCAGTGCATGAACTCTCTCCTTGTATTCAAAATTTGATGCACTCTCCTTATTATTTGTGCCTTCAGGAAGAGATATGTTGTGCTTTTCAAGGAGTTGAGTCAACATATCAATTTTTTTCTTCATGCAATATCTCTCTGGATGATAGCCCTTACCATAGTATGTGCACTTGCTCATTTCACCTTCACCTTTCTTCTTTTGGGAATTCTTCTTAGAGATTGAATACTCCTCATGATACTTGGACTTGTCTTTCTTTTAATGAGGAGGATTCTTTGAATTTGACTTCTTATTACCTTTGGAATCCATATTTGAATCTCAAGTAGCCAAATCTTGATCTTTGGAGGCTTGATAGTGCCCATCATGACAAACTTATGTTTCTCCTAGGTCAAGGATTCCATGAACTCTGTAAGTGAAGGCATATTCTAGTTTTGAACTATCAATTTTGTGGCATGGAAGGTCGATACAAACACTGAATAGTCAGGTCCAAACTCAAAAGTATATTCAATACTAATTCATGTTTCTTTTCAATACCACACTGCTTTAACTAAAGAACAAGAGAATTGAACTTGGATAAGTAGACTTGTAAGGAATAAAAATTGCTTGGAATCAGTGAGACAAGCTCATTCTCCAGTGAATATCCCCTCATTTCATTTGTATTTCCAAACAAGGTTTGGAGGTTCTCCTATGCTTCATTTGGTGATGTCAATCCATCTAGATGGAAAAGAATGTATCTAGAAATTATAAGACAAAAGAGACCATATGCCTCATCCCTCCTATTGTGCCACTTGAAATTCTATACTGGTGCATTGGTCTCAGCCTCAGTTTGCATGGTTACTCTAAAGAGGCCTTTTCTCCTCATTAGAATTATATGTTCCTTTTAATTCGAAGTAGTTGAATGGATTCAAGATGATATGGTGAGATTGATCCATTTCTTCAGCAACTACGCCCTGAATAGATTGAATGCGCTCCTTGGGAGAGTGATGTCTATATTGAAAAATAAATAAGAGATCAGTACAATTGAGCTAAATTCGGTCTAATACCATGTGAAAATTAATCCCAAGATTAGATCAATTGAACTCACAAAATTGCTTGAAAAACATGCATAGATCCACTCAAATTGGAGACTAAAATTGGTGCACAACACAAACTTGCATTGAATAATTTTACATAATCCAAACTTATAAAATAATAGGCTATCCAAATATATAACTACATCAGAGATTCAAATGCCTAAGGAGGCAAGTTGAATCCTCGCAAAATCAAGCTTACTAAAAGTCAAAAATCCCCCCTAGGTGCATAAAACACTTTCCAAACCAGTCAAGCAGGTTACCAAATGGATGGATGATATGTTTTAGATAATAAGTAATGGAAATTAAATTTACTCATTATTTCGGGAGATAAAAATATGGAGGATGATTTGTGCAAAAAACAAGGCAGTTTCCATGTGACTAGCTTTCACCTTTTCCTTAAAAGCTGCTAAAAAGCATTCAAACTCAGGATCAGGCAGGAATGCACACTTACTAAAATGGGAAGCTTGAAAAGTTTTCAAAACATTATCCATAATATTATGAAGCCTCTCATGGAGGGATTTTTGGCAAGTTTTGACGAAATGGTGCAAGTGGATGCCAACTAGCTAGTGTAGGACCTAGGAAATTAAACAAAAATATTAATTATTCTATCCTAAGTATGGGAATGGGTTTTTTATTATTCTAACACCATTGCATACCTATTGGAATTATTTCATTGTTATGAGTTCATATAACTAGTGGGATTATCCATATGAATGGGGGGGAATACCCCCTTCCACTTATTGGACTTGACTTGTCACCCCCATTAAATCTCCATGTTGCTAGCAGCTTGATGAAGAACTACATTGTTAATGTCTACATTTCACACACATACAACATTTTGGCTAATATTGTAGGAGAACGTCATCAACTTACATCATGTATCTCATTAAAGGAATTCTCATCAAGTTCAAAATGGAAATTGAACCTTATAATGATAAAGTTGTTCATTATGGACAAATGTGTGACCTTTGCATCTGGAACCCACACTGAAAGCACACTTTTTTGTTCAACATTTCATGTGAATATGCATGATTTTTTCTTTGAAAAACACACATTTGTACTAGTGGTGGGACCACCTACCTTACATGACGTATTCAAGGTTCATAACAACACTCTTGGATGCAAAATTCAATTTGGGCTCACATGCTAGGGAGCATTCAATAACCCCCTTCATATACTTGGAAAACCATTTCATGAGTAAGAGCGTTCAAATTGGGATCTAGATGTTTCAAAGCCTCCATTCTACTATAAAAGGAAGGAATGGGCATGCATTATAAGAGATAAATCTATAGCAGAGTTACGCTGCAAGTATTGGTATGAGAACTCATCTTTCAACCCACTTCTAACCACAAGTTGGAATCCAAAGCTCCCTTCCCTTCTTCCTCTTAGAAGCAGGATTTTCTCCATTGTTATAAGTTTGTTATCAATAATTTGTGAGGACAAAAAGTGATCCTCCCTAAGGGAGTTTGTTGGATTTCATTGGATCCTTAATGTCCTAGTTGACACCATTGTAATGAGAATTACCATTGGGAAAATGTCATTTGGTTTAGCACACTCTATCTCTTTATTTTTTCTTAGTACTTGTCCATTTTGTTTTTATTTCTTTGTTTGAGTTATGATTTTCCATTTTTTATATGGAACACTAACCCATATATAACAACTATTTCCTTGTTGCAACCTACAGGGACTAAAAGAGGGAAGACTACTCACTCTTGTGACAATTTTTCCTCAAAACTATTTTAGAGACTCCACTACTCATTTTGTTTATTTTATCATATATAAGTTTTAATTTGCTTGATACATTGATAACTTATTTGGGGTGTCATGTAGGTTCATACACTTGTTTTTCATCCCTTTAACACTCAATATTTGTAGGCAAAAGGCGCATTTCCACCAATTTTTCAGACAATGCAGTTCCTAACATCTATTTCACGCAAATTTCTCTTCAGCATTCGCAATGTCATGTGACATTCCATTCATTAACGCGAGTGATAAATCAATGTGGATAATGTAACTACCTTCACACACAAATTTGCATTTGTGGGTCAAAAACCCTCACCATTGTGCATTTTTTCGTCTTTCTTCCTTATTTTCACGACAATATAATTTCAAGGGATGCTCAATGAACAAGAAATTAATAGGAAACTCATAGGTTATTTTTATTTCTCTAGTAATTAAACCAAATCGCTCAAAATGGTGAGTAAAAAGTCATTTTTTAACATGTTATCTAGCAAAGGCTTTGAGGTTTCAAGGGACCTATTAGTTCTCACTGGAAGATTGACTATATCATTACATACTTATTGCTCATAGAGATTGTTAGTCTAGGAAAATGGGATAACTTACATTAGTTAAAATTTTCACTTGCTTATTACATTATTCTTTAATTACACACAAATTTATATTAGCTCACCTTTTCACATAAACAAGGGGCCTACTAACTCCTCTTACTCAAAGTATTCTCTTTACCTTGAACTCATAAGTGATCTTGACTAATCAGAATGGGGTGAAATGTTTGAAATACCTCCATTCTCATGTTTATTTTCATTCCATAAGTTTGTATTAGTGGTATTTTGCAAAGTTTAACTAGGAGGAGTAACAAAACATTAGCATTCACATCTCTTTGCATTATTATGCTCTTAAGTTAGTTGCAAGTCTCACTTTACTTTGCTTTCAAACATGTGTGTATTCCACACTTGAAGCACACACCAAGGGACCTAAATACTCTTTCTAATCAAGTATTCTCTTCATCTTGGACTCACTAGTGATCTAGATGAATAAAAAATGTTGGAAGGTTTGAAATACATCCCTTGTCATTTTCCCAGAAATGGGAGGGCTTGTTTTTTTTCTATAAATGTATGTTTTTGGCAATAGAAGGCAATAGAAAGACCTACTAATTTAC
Source organism: Pseudotsuga menziesii (assembly GCA_001517045.1). Lineage (NCBI taxonomy): Eukaryota > Viridiplantae > Streptophyta > Pinopsida > Pinales > Pinaceae > Pseudotsuga > Pseudotsuga menziesii. Next base: position 807,741 of record LPNX010851118.1, read on the forward strand.
AAAAAAAAATGCATCCCTTGTCACACCTTTAAATTCAAATTTGGATCCTCATAAAATCAACATCACTTTGTAATTCTCAACCAACTAAAAGCCTCCATCAAGGAGGCCACAAAACAATATCTTAGTTGGTTTAGGATTGATTGGAATAGGAATCCAAATAATTCCCACCAATCTTCTACGCTATTGAAACATCGTGATTGTTGAATTTTATGGGACTTATAAAATCCTACTATAAGAAAGTATGATCAAACCCAGATAAGAAAGCATTGTTCCCAAGGATGCAAAAGTTGAGGTATAATTGTTTTTATTTTCTACATCAATCCACCCAGCTCTTTGTGGAGGAAACACTTTACCACTATAGGTTGAGCCCCTTATCGACAATTGACGCAGTTATCTTAGTGGCCAAATCCTAGGATTATCACCAGGTGAAATTTGTGGGATGCATTGCAATTGAGTTGAATTTCGTTGGCTATTGGAAATGTTGTTAGTCCTTATGGAACATAGCCCCAATACACCTCGTTATAATCGATTATTCCATACCTTCACTAGTTGACCTCGGTGGGTTCATAACCACCGATAACATAATTATTGGAAGGCCTAGTGACTATTTAAGAGCAAGGACATTAATTCAATCAGGGAATATACATTTTTTTTCTTTTTATTACACAAGATCATCTAAACATAATTAAAAAGAACCAACTCTTAGGTATCACTTGCACACAAAAATTGAACCATACCTATACATGCACCATATTGCAACTGTTATTGCGATTTGGCATATTTTTGAATTTGTTCAATTGTGTCTGATTCCCTTCATCCTTACTTTCCTTATAAATCACAACCATAACCATTATGGAACAAATAACCATTAGGCAATTTCTCAAACTGCAAGGAATCCCCCCCATTTAAGGAGGAGTTCCCACTATACCTCCCCGTAAACCATGAGGGATACCATAAGGCTGAGGGAATACCTAGGAAACTGTAATATTGACAACTTTGCTCAGACAAACCTTTCTCATCTCACCTCCCATATCACCTACACCAAACCATGTGATGTCATTTCATCTTTTGTGTTCGTCCAACAACATCATTGAGGACACTGTTCACCTTTGACTATTTCAGAGAACCCTTACATGTATGGTGTCACAATGGTACATCAATTTACCATATATGACTTATTCCAATTTTGCATCCATTTCCACCACCTTTCTCATGTATTTCCAATCACCCATATGCCATGATCTAGGGCTAAAACTTCTCATATAATTTGAGAAAAATACCTTTACCTATATCACCGATCATATCCATGAATGGTGTAGGCATTAGACACTATGCAAAATAGACATCCAACTCAAATTATTGTTGTATTGGTTCCTTATATCACTCCTCTCTATGATCACCAAGCATGTGACAACCACAATGCCCCAAACATAAGAAGATACCATTTTCAAGGCCCAACATTTCCATTTGATGTATTCTCAGTCTGAGTATTTTTATATGATCATCCTCGATGCTTCTTGACATAGTTCTCTAAACCAAGATCTTTTAGGCACATCACACTCTACCAATGAGCTTATTAGATTTATTTCCCATCAAGGAAACATTCCCCAACCACAAACCTATACGCCATACAATGTGGTGCAACAATACTTGTCAACACCTCCAACATCGATGGCCCCTCAAACAGTTCCATATCCTCCATTTGGAAATATGATGTATGGACCATATAGTCCCACATTTCCCGATACAATTCAAGAGAAACTTGTCACACCACCTCCAATAGCACATAAAGATCCTACATCCATGTCTCATGGAGCACCCAACCTGTATCTTCCTTCCCCCATTTTTAACCCATACTTATCATTCCTTCGTCCACCTGGCTCTCACCCCATCACTCATTCTTGGGTTAATATAATACAACCTTCTCTCACAAGACATGTTCAGCAGTTTGAGCAGTTGAATGCAACTAACCCTCCTAATTCACAAAATTAGGGGAAGAAGAAAGGAAATAATAGGAATAACCAATAACAAGGGTAGGGGGGAAATTCCCCCCTCCTCAACATAACAAAAACATGGGAAATCAATCTAAGGATACCAATAATCCCCCCAAGCAACAGAATAATTCCAACATAAGGACAAACTTCCCTTGTGCCATGTGCAGAGAATATGGGCATGAAACACATCATTTATTGTTGATACCAAAGTTTCAACGATTGATTGAGGTCAAGAAAAAGGTTGTCACAAACCCTACTCAACCAATAAATGATCCACAACCCCAACAAGTTGTGTGACAACAATCATTTTTCCAATCAATGGTTTGTATCTCAACACAAGGAACCTCTTCCCCCAGGTGTTGGAACCTTCCAAAACATCTACATGAATACGGTCGAAGTCAAACTTCAAACCCATATTAAAGGTTATGGAATGCCTGAACTTTCGCAGAGGGAGGATGTACCCACTACCTAAAGAAAGACTTTGTAGATACCATGTCCCAGTAACGACTAAATCCCTCAGATCCCAAAGCCACCATTTAAACGAAATTCCCATATCCCCCACATGAAAGCTGCTCACAATTATAGTATCGTGGATGGTTTGGCCCAATTCCCAAATGCCATGTCAACATTAAAATTTCTCCAATCCTTCCCTTCCCAAAAGAAGGCATTTCTATCATCCTTAGGTGCAATCGAACCATCCAATTAATTCTTAATGACCATCAACCTAAAAATGGTTAACCACGGTTACCTTTGTCCATCATTTTTCGAATCCCCGCAACTATAAAAAATATAATCATTCATCGATGTATAGTTGACGAAGGAGCATCTATTTGTGTGATGTCAGCACATATTTGGAAGCATATTTTCTCACCGGAATTGGTCCCATCATCTATCTCCCTCCGTGCTTATGATGGTAGGACATCAAAACCATAAGGTCTATACCAAAATACCCCCATTGAATTGGGAGACAAAATGGTTCTCCTAGATATCGAAGTACTCAATACAAAACTCAATTACAACATCCTTCTAGGATGTAGTTGCATATATGCCATCAAGGAGTTGGCCTCATCGATTTTCCACATCATGATGTTTCCCCATTATGGGAAAGTGGTCACCCTCGATTAGCTCAATTACTATGAGCCTCATCCTTATTTAAACCATTATAATAGCCTACTCGCTATAGGATTATAAAACCATTCATCATATACAAATATCGGTCCTCAAATCTACAAAGATTATGCCTTGCTTGGGGCATACTTTGTCCCAAGCCACCAACTATCCCAACATCAATGAATGGTATTGTTATCCACTAAGTTTCACTTTAGTGGATTTTCAGTGAGTCGCTGAGGTAGTGAATAAGTTCCTTATTCGTTATCAGTGCTCAAAAGTTCAAAAGACTTTTTCAAGGCCAATTTTGGCCCCTTTTTAAATAATTGCATGTTCATACCCTATGGGGATTTTGTAATAAGTTGGAATAACATAATGAATTTTTTTTAAAGGCTAGGATGACTTATACTTAACTATCAATGCGATAGTCTAGAGTATTTTTTCCCTTTTTAGTTATTGTTGTTGCATAAACAACTTATATATTTTTTAGTTTTTCACTCAACCTCCAAAGTTGGAGTATTCGCCTTGGTGGTTAGGCCTTAAGAAGTGATTAAATTCTAGGTGTTTATGTATATTATCACACTAGTCACTTCGCTAAGTCATATGAACATCGCATAAGGTCCCCCTTCGATTTTTTTTAAGTTTCAAGACAAATATTTTTTCCTACAAACCTGGGCCATTTTTTAATGGTTTAAATGGTAAATTTCAAATTGTAATAAAAGTATGGTTTAGAGGCATAATTTGGCATGGGGGTGATCGTTTTCACACTTATAGCGTCCTCTTTACCCTAGGACCCTTTTTTACTAAGTTTCGGGTGATTAAATTATCTCGTAAAGCATTTTTGCTTAAAGAGGCGACAAAAGCGTCAAAAATTGCTAAACATGACACAAAATGACAAAGAGACAAGAAGTCAACAATCAAAGGAATCTTATTGGAGTGTGGAGGAAATGGTGGTGATCTTTTCCTAAGAGAAGGGTGAATTAAACTTAAGGTTAAAGAATCATATTTTTTGATGATTTGGCATGTAGCGAGTCACTCAAAGTTTTGAAGTGCGCCACACTTCATGTGATGGGTGATTTGGTTATGTGGCGAATAGAGTATGGGTTGGTTGGAAGTTGAGTGAAGGTGAATCTCTATTGTGATATGTGGTGCCTACGCATTAAAATCACAACAAACAACTCCCTAACTTATCTCCATCAAACTCAATCAAATCATCCAAAGGACCCTTTCATTTGTCTCACGTTGTGTATGTGGCAAATAGATTATGGGTTGGAAAAGCATATAGGTGAGGGTGCATATCCTTATGGAGATGTGGTGCCTCCTTATGGATTTAACATCCAACACATCCACCCTTTCTCTCATTCACTCCAAATGAACTCCCTTCTGGTGGTTGAGCCCCCCTGGGGCTGGAAATCTATAAAAGCAAGCATCTTGCTCATTGTTTCTCATTGTCAAAGGACTGAAGGAATGCTCAAGTGTTGTATTGTAATTGTAATACTATTTGGGATAATAGAAAGGCTTTGGAGTTCTCATGTGGTGTATGACTCAAGTGTGTGGATGAAGATTTCATAATTCATGAGGCAACTTGTATTGTTTATATTTGTTGTACTTGTTTGGTTTGCTATGGGCCTACATGGAGAAGTAATCTCAATAAGATAAGAAATTTATTATTTGATTATTTCTTATTGATTAGTTGCATTAGATATTTTGGGCATATATGTTATTTTTTTTAAATGCATGTTTTCCAGGTTTCTTTTGCAGTTAACACCCTTGCGTTTAACCATGTCTTTGTGAAAGAATTTATGAGTTGATACATGTATATGGGCTTGAACATTTGGTTGATATTATTTGACTCTTACAATTTTCAAGCACTTCCAAGGAGCAGTCCCTCCGCTATCCACAAAACCCATGACTCAAAGGATTCCCAAGCTTGGAGCTATCTCTTCTTTCACTTTCCTTCACTTCTAAATTAATTTTTTCTTGGTTAGTACAGTTACTTACATGCTTAATTAGTTTAGTTTTCTCTTTTAAAAGAATATCCAAAGGCTTATTTGTTTAAGCATGTATCTATATCTAGAAGAATAAAGTGATATTTATGAAGTAGATCTAGTTTTTTTAAAGTACTTGTGCATCATTTCTATCTTTTAGTACTTAAATATTTTATGACTTTAATGTTATATTTAGCACATTTGGTGCAGGATAGGTGGTTGTTCTTACACTTTTCTCGCCAGGACAAGAGGAATTGTTGCCGAAAAATCGAAGATCTAGGCCATCAAAGGCCTCCTAGAGAAACCATCTTCTTTCCTCCTTTTATAAAACCTTGTAAGCCTTTGGATCCAAAATTATAAGGACCAAAGGAATCTATCTCAAAAACATTGTAAATATAATAATAAGAAGAAAAGAGAGTGGGATTTACAAGCGCATGCACACCATCTCCCCTGGGGGGATTCATGTCATCTCTTTGATGGTTTGCTTTTTTTCTTTTTTGTATCATTATTGCTTTAGATTAGTTTCCTTTTTTGTTATGTTTAGTTTAGTTTTTTCTTTAAAGGGTTTATATTTGTAAAGTAATTAATACTAGCCCAATCTTTTTCTCTCGAGTACGACCTTTAGGCTTGAAAGAGATTCTTCATTTTAGTAATTAGTTTCACACTTTGCTTTCATTTTCACAATCTCAAATTGGAATAAACATCCACCATTTCCATGTATGCTCTCGCACATCACAGGTTCATCTTGATATTTGGGATAACCAAAAGCGGAAGTGTGCACTCAATAAGTTTCACATCTAATAAAAACTCACCATTAATGAAATCGATCACTTAAAAAAATACGTAAATCCGGCGTACACAAAGTTTGTCATTTGTGGGAAAATTATTTGGAGAAGGCAGGAACAACTAGAGCATGTGTGCAAGGGCTCGTTAGTCTACATCATCGTTTAGTGTAGTGTTGGACACACCCCCGTCACTCCAGCTATCCCACATCTTCTTGTAAGGAGCCACTTCTGTCAAAATATAGACACATTCCTTGTACCTCACAGTATATCGGAAATCTCTTTTCCCCCTAATACACTCATCTTTTAATAATTAAAACTGACTAAGTACATTTGCAAAACACTCATCACAGCAACACTCCTTTTTCATACTCTAGTTGGAACTGGTCTACATCATACACTCGTTTTTCTTAAAGTAAATCTTATGTGGATGGATTAAATTGTATTTCATATTGTTGAGTTAATTTTCTTTTGCAAAGTCTTGTTTCAATATTTCCTTTCAAACTCCTAGACTAATTTCATCTTTTGTTTCTTAGTTTAAACTCCTTAGATTCTTTTATAAGGACCACCCCCCTTGGCTTCACTAGGAGTTGGACTAGACGGAGGAGTTGAGTGTTGAGTGATAGTATCTCAACTCAATACTTGCCCTCAAGGATGCACCTAGTGGCTTGAATATTTTTTCAACACTAATTCCCCCGAGGTGCATGAAAGGAGAAAATAGGTATCATGTGCACCATCTTCACATAAGAAGATAAGACACAAGCCGCGTCAAAACTGATAACTCAATCCGAACAAAATCACCATGTTGAAAGGTCTTCACTCCCTCACCTCCTTCAGTACCACCTATGCTTCAAATCCTCTTTTTGTTCCCCCCCTTAGGAGTACAAATAACTCTAGTGATGGATATGCTCACGTTTCCTAGGGTCACTTTGGGAATATCAGTTTGGTATTCAATGCCACCATACTCAAAAATCATACCAAAGTTACATGCCCATTTCAATTTCAATCTAGTTTCATCTACAAGTGTCCCAACGGTAGCAATTCTAATACCGGTCCCATTTGTGACAAAACCTTCACCGGTCACACACAAACTAAATGTTGGGGGCTTCAAGCAACCAAAGTTGAAAGCCTCAGCTATTACAAGAAACCCCCTTACCCCTAGATTCAGCTAAACTTGTGCTTTGTGTGGTAAATTAGGGAATGCAACAAACCTTTTCCCCACATTAGTGGAGCTTATGAACTTTCTCAATACACATGTAAGTCTTACCCGTGCAGCTAGTTCTTCAACAGGGGGCACGTTAGCTACCCCTTCAGTGGCTACCTCCAAACCAAAGCTATAAAAAAATTGATTAACCATGCATGAACCATTTGTTCACAATTTGCTCACTTAACACAACACTGTCTTAAACTCCCTCGATTTTTGAACGCGTTGGCGATAATTTATCTTACATACCCTGTCTTTGACAAACCTCAACTAGTCTCCCAAGAGACTGCCTCTATTAAATTTATCACTACATTAGAGGCAAAGGAGGAGCATCACATAGGGTGTTCATCATGTAGGAATCATACTCACATGATGTAGGCCAACATGAGTGAGGTTCAACCTAACCACACTTTTCGGCCACCAAGCCTAGAACATACACTCATTCAATCACATACTACACGTCCATGTCGATATTGTGGCTTGTTGACTCACTACTCGTTTTAGTGACCCATTTTGCATGTCGAATGGTTCATCCACCTAAAACAAATGTGATTACAGGACAACCCTTTTTCTCCTTTTGAAAACTCATCATTTGTGCCTCAAGAGGATATATTACCCCCCACACACAATACAACCACCCACATTGGTATCCTCTGTATCTCATCATAATTAGTCCTATCTACCAACAAAAATATTCCATTGTTATCATTAGAGGAATATCATAGTCCATTGTCAACACCCACATCTATTATAATAGATGAGATGGACCCAATCCACTGGAATGAAACCTCATCCACACATTAAATTGTACTCTCGAGCAACCTAATCGCAATCACTCTTGGACTGGATCCTCCAAGAAGTTCTTGTGACAACCTATTCCACTCATATTAGGATATCTTATAAGCCATGAACATTAGTGAGGTACCCTGGCATGATCTCCATCATAAATATTCCTTTCTACCTCCAAAAATTGGCCTCTAGGCAGAGGTGGCCCAACTATATACCACTGAATACAAGGATTTCAATACTCCTATCCATCTGGATTGGTTCAAAAATATAATGCTAGACATTAAAGGCATCTTTCTAAATAGACCTATCAATGGGTTGTAGAAGAAGAAGTTATTCCCATAACATCAATGTCCATTTCCCTAGGTACATTCAGTTTCGTGTCAAATATTTATGCATTGTCAATACTCTTATCATGATCACTATTATGCTTTACTATTTGCGTCATGTGTGCAAGATGCTCACCATGAACCAAATATCCCATTATCCAAACGGTGTTCGGACCTCACCTAATGTATATCATATCAACCTTGCAAATAGACAATGTATTCCTTATGTTTACATTGTACTTATCTGGTGATCCTGCTAATATCCATAAGGCCCATTGCCCCAATAAGGACTCATAATCAATGTCATTATTGGGAGATAGCATGTTCCATGATGGGTGTGAACACAATTATAGGCCCCTCGCACTTTGGAAACCATGATGTTAAAACACCAACTTCGTGGAATCTAACAAGTGACCAAGATTTCAAAGTTGAAACCACATGTAATCTCCTTGCATTCCATCAAATTACACCCCTAGATTCCTCAACACAATGTTATGATAATGATTCACAAATAACCTCTCATCCCCTTCATAAGCAATATACATTATGAGTTTCCTTTCATATCTTCAATCCCCATGAAGACCAAAAAGGAACCCCACCCTCTGAGTACACCAATATAATTCAGTCATTCTCATAGGTACGTTCTGCATCACATTTGTTCACTAGGTACCCGTCTTCTTGACTATATAAAATAACACACCATTATTTTGCATAAATTGGTTCCCTTACTCACCTGAAACGATGGGAACCCTATCACATCATTCTTTTTGGTAGCACACATTTATCACCCTTGATCAACGTACATGAGTGCATATAACCTCGACACCTTCCATTTTGTCATCCAAATACCCTAGCCATCAGTCATTTATCTATGAGAAAACATTCATCTACTGTATGTTCCCCTTCATGACACTTTACGTTACCACTTGAAGTACGTTGTCATAAGTCACTCACCCTGTTTACATCAAACAAGGAAATTCATGACCCCATTCTTATCAACTAGTATTGTGTCATTTATGTCAGTATCCCACTTGGTTACAAAACTTATCTTGGTTCTCGTGCTAATAACCTCATCTTACCACTTTCTTCATCTCTCATTGAAATCATCTTACTTCATTTGAAGAGTTTCAATAGATATGATTGTACCTTGGAAGTACCTTCTCATCGTAATAAGGGATCACCTCGAACTGAGCAGATAGAGTCCTCATTTCTCTTTAACTTAGTGGTCTCCCTTATGCTCGATGCCAACAAGTCTATTGCATCAAGTAGAGTTGTATGTTTCGACAGTAGGCAATGTTCATGTTTATGATTAACAACAGTTACTCATTTGAGATAAGGAAGTTACCCATCTATCAACTGCACCATTTTTTAGGTCCCCACCCTTGTGGATTGCTCATAATCATCAGTAGTTATGATTATTCAGCATTAACAACATTACCAATAGTCCAAGACCCATTTACTCAAACCATGATCAAATCCACCTTCATCCTTTATCAACATTTTTGAAAGTCAACCCCTTGGTTCCCTCTTATTGTAATCCAATTTGACAGATTTCCACAAGGATAGGGATGCATGTCTCATTTGTATAAACAACCATTTATTCTTTGTTACCATTTTAGTTACTAGCTTAAATGGTCATCACCAACAACCTTCCCCATGGGTATGTCCTTTACCCACAACACTTAATAACTTATAACCTAGAAAATGAGAGAAATAAAAATTGATGCATTTCAACCATACAATACCTTCCAAACCTCATACATCAGGGGCCATATGTTAACAACTAAATTCCACACACATCCGACATTTCGGCTAATATTGCAGCAGAATATAATCAACATACAACTTGCATCTCATCAAATTCATAATGGAAATTGGACCTTAGAATGGTAAAGTCATTCATTATGGACAATTGTACGACATTTGCATTGGAAACTCGCATTGATAGCATAATTTTATGTTCAACAACCCATACAAATCCATGCGATTTTTTTTCAAAAGTCGCGTGATTGTACAAGTGACAGGACCATATACATTTTTTTATGCATTCAAGGTTCATAACAACACTAATGGAGCCAAAATTAGAATTGGACTCCTCACATGTTTGGGAGCATTCAAAATCCCCCTTCATGTACTTGGAAAACCACTTCATGAGCAACAACATTCACATTAGGATCTAGATTTTTCAAGGCCTCCATTGGCCTATAAAAGGAATCCATGGGCATGAATTCTATAGAGATAAATATATAGCAAATTTATGTTGCAAGAATTGGTATGAGAACTCATCTTTCAACCCACTTCTTACCACGAGTCGACATGCAAAGCCCCCTTGCCTTCTTCCTCTAAGAAGCAATATTTTTTCTCCATTGTTAGTAGTTTGTTATCAATCATTTATGTGGACAAAAAGGGACCCTCCCTAAGGTATTTTATCGGATTCCATTGGATCCTTCACCTCCTAGATGACACCATTGTAACAAGCATTACCATTGGGAAAATATCATTTGGTTTAACACACTCTATCTGTTTATTTTTGCTTATCACTTTTCCATATTGTTTTTATTTATTTGTTTGAGTTGTGCTTATACATCTGGTACATAAAACACTAATTCATATCTAACAATTGTTTCGTTTCTACAACTTACAAGGACTAAAAGAATGAAGACTACCCACCCTTGTGAAATTTTTCCCTCAACATACACCCTTCCCCTTAGGGCCTCTCATCCAATAAATATGAGGCTTCCCTCTAATCAAACAAGAGTTGTGGGATAAATGTGGAACCTCCTAACCATTAGGCCTTCAAACATTGGACCCACCTAAGGTTGAGTTACTTGATCATGTACATGTGCTTGCACCTACACCTAAATGTATGCCACTAGAACTAGACCCACCAACACCTCAACTAGAGCTAGCACCCAAATTCCATCCCCTGGAACTTGCCCCTAAGGAGCTACCACCACCCACTCCAAGCTTTGAAGCCATGAATATTCCCCCCATACCTGTACCCAATGAATATGCATCACACCATTGTTGAATGTAGTTGTCACTGATGCCAAAGGATTTCAGTAATGACAAAGGAATAACCAAGGACATGATAGTAGAGAAAAATCAGTGTAATAAAAAGGAATAACAAAGGAAGTGATGACATGGCATGCATGATGATGTCGCATGTGTGATGACACTAGAAAGACACATGATGGTGTTCTGATGCTATCATGAAGTTAGTGTGGCAACATGACATCATTCTAGAAAAGAATGGAAATTTTGTGAAACTTTGGAAATTGACTAAGTATGGAAATATTAGCCAAAAGTGCCCTAAGGAAATGCCCTCCATAATTCATAGGTTAAGGAAAATGCCTGCCCCATCCTATCAAGACATAACTTGTTGAAGTGGTTATCTGACCATGGTCCCATTTCAAAGCAAATAGTGAATTAGACAAAGTTAGACGATCCAGATCAAAGGAGAGACGATAGATCGATGATGGGGAAAGGATATGCAAAAGTAAATGTGCATGGAAGATAACATTCTAGAGCGCCAAAGTGAAGTTTTTTTTTCGATAGCTAATCAACAAATGAGGAGGATTCTGCAAGTGATCAACGGTTCATAGGAGTTGTGGAAAGAGATTTGCGGGAGGATATTGCAGAATCCCATTTCGGAAAAAGTTCAAAGGAAGCCCCACAACCCGTAGTTTGCAATTGTGGAAGGAAGGAGTTCCCGCATATTGTAGAAAGGAAGATTGTAAAAAGATCATTGCGAAACGGGTAAATGCGTAATCCTGGTTCGAAAATTTTGAAACGAAGCCCCGCAACCCGCAATTGCAGAAGGAAGGAGTGACCGTAGATTGCGGAAAGATCGTTGCAGAAAGGGTAAATGCAGAATCCTGGCTCGAAAAAGTTGAAAGGCAGGCCCGCAACCCGCAATTATGAAAAGAAGGAGTTCCCTTATATTGTGGAAATATCATTGCAGAAGGTTAATTGCGGAAAGATAAATGCAGAGAGGTCATTGCGGAAAGGTAATTGTGGAAGCGAAGAGATAGGTTGAGGAAATATAGTTGCAGAAAGGCAATTATGGAAGGATTTTTGTTCGACGCTCCGAAATTGCGCGAGAAATTTTTGAAGATTCACGATGAAGATACGTGACTGTTAGATGAAGAATATTAAATCTTAAGCAGAGTTTATTAATCATAAACAGAGTTATTATTAATAAGAAGGTTATAATTGTGAAAAGGAATGAAGTTCCAGAATAAAGAGGTGTGTTTGATGAAAGGGTGTGACTATTAATGAAGAAATGTGTTTGTTGAAGAGACACACTTGTTGAAAGTGTGTTTGAGTGAATAGGCATAATGAACATAGCTAAAAGCACGTGGTCATTTAAAGAGGCATGATATCACTGAAAAGACACGTTGGTTCATATGTGTATAATGAATATATATATATGCATATTTAGATTGTTGAAGAGTATCTATGCAATCCAGATCCATATAGCAGCAGAAGAAGACAGAGACCAAGGAAGCCTATGAGAAACCAATGATAGAATTGAAGACATAAGAAGATCTAGAAGTATGATCAAAACATATTAGGGTGGAAGGGTGGTGCTAGGGCTGGCTACAGTCCTGCAAGGGGGTTGTATCCTCCTTCTAGTAGAAACTGGTAAATAAGGGTGTCGTATCATCCTGTCAGTTGTAGCTGAAAAAAGAGGGGGTCGTAGCCTCCTCCAGTAGTAGCTGGTAAATAGGGTGTTGTAGCATCCTTGTCTATTGTAGCAGACAGAAAACATGGTGTTGTAGCATCCTTGTCTGTTGTAGCAGACAGAAAACAGGGTGTTGTAGCATCCTTGTATGTAGTAGTAGGCATAAACTATTTGTAAATATAATTTTGCAGTAATAGGAAATATCGATGGTTTTCCCAATTGGAATTCCACGATAAATTTGTGTTTTCTATATCTTGTTGATTATTTTTGTTATTCATTACTTTAAAAGTGGTTAAAATTGTTAAAAAGGTAACAATATTGATTCACCCCCCCCAGTATTGTTCAATATTCCAAAAATTGGTATTAGAGCAGGATCCTTCACTACAGTTTAATCACTGCAAGAAATATCCTATTAAAATCCACTATGGATCAACAAGAAGGGTTAACGACCAACAAACCTCCATTATTTACAAGAGATAATTATGTATATTGGAGTGTAAGAATGAAGTTTCATCTAATGTCTCTTGGATACAAAGTCTGGAGGTCTATTGAAAAATACAAAATACCAGACAACCTACCTATAGACAGAGATGAATTAGATCAATATGAAGCCAATGCTAAATCCCTAAATGCAATCCCAGAGTGGGTTAACAAATTCACTATTTGTGAAAGTCATGCAATGCAAGACAACCAAACATGCTTGGGAAAAGTTAAAAAATATTTATGAAGGAGCATCCAAAGTCAAACAATCCAAACTTCAAACATACAAAGGACAGTTTGAAAGCCTAAAAATGAAAGAGGAAGAGAAAAATGCAGAATATATTCTAAGAGTAGATGAAATTGTCAATGTTATTAGAGGCATTGGAGGAGAAATAAAGGAGAGAGTAGTAGTTGACAAAGTACTAAGAACCATTACAATGAAGTATGACTCAAAGGTGTCCACTCTAGAAGAACGAGATGATATTGAACTCATGACAGTAAATGAACTACATGAGATCTTCACTACCTATGAGATGATAACATGACAAGATGGACAATAAAAGAAAGAAGCAACATTTAAAGCCTTATCCAAGAACCAATCAGAGAACCTAGATGGTGAAGAAGCTCTTTTCATCTAGAAACTTGAGAGAGGTACTAGCAAGTACAAAGAAAAGCTACCCTTGAAAGGTTTTAACTGTGGAAGGATTGGTCACTTTGCCTCAAAGTGTCCTTACCCAAAACAAGAAGATAGTGATGATGATGAAGAACCTTTCTGTCATAAGAAATATTAAAAGAGTAAGACCATGTACAAGAAAAAACTTAAGAAAAAGAAGAAAAACTCATATTCCAAGGAAGACAGTGAAGCTGAAGAGATAAGTGAAGATGAAGAAATCATATTCATGGGGACAATAACTCGAGAAGATGATTTAGATGTGGAAGGAGAGGTGGACCTAAAGTCTGAACTCATAACTTCCATTGAAGAATTGAGAAAGAGCAGAATGAAGAAAAAATCTTCAAAAGAACAATTGTCAAAATACCAAGAAGAGTAGATATCAAAAGAAGAGAAAGTCAAGACCCTCAAAGAAGAGATGCACAATTCAAGACCAACAAACAATGGCTAGCATAAAATAGGTCGAGAGTTTAAAACAATAAATTTTAAAAATCAAGAGAGGAGTAGAGAGGCTAAAATATCCGCAGTCTGTTAATGAAACGTTCAAGGAGAAAATACAAGACTCTGAAAGACTTGAAGCAGAATTCATCCTACTAAGGAAGAAGCTTGATGAGAAATATGTTCAATCAAAATTTGAGAACAACTCAAGGAATTTAGATGATATCTTAAGTAGCCAAAGACCATCAAGTGATAAATCTGGATTAGGATATGACAAAGAAAAGAATCTAGAATATTCCTCTTTCACAAACCAAGATGAAAGAAGCTATGTTGTTGCACTCAACAAGGAAGAAAGTAAGAAATATGCTCGTCTCTTACAAAGAACAGATATGATGCCTAGAAGACCAATGACAAGTAGATATCAACAAATCTTTTTTGGTCATTGCTACTCTTGTAATTACTTTGGACATAAAGCCCTGAATTGCAAAGCATATGAAAAGTTTCATGTCTATAAGAAGAATACACCCAAGCAGCAGAAGAATTATAGGAAGACTAAATCCAGTCATCAGAATTCTGTCCAAATAAAAAAATTGAGAATATATGAAAATGAAAATAACCATTACAAGTAGTAAGATCAAATATTTTCTAAATATAAAAAGGCATTCTTTGGATATTGTCATTGTTGTCATAAGTTTGGTCACAAGTCTGTTGATTACGGAACCAAGGGAAAAGATCAAAGTTTGAGAAGGAAACAAGACACAAACACATCAAATAATAGAAGGCCAGTAAGCAAATCACCTCACGAAAATATGTGGAGAAGAAAGTAAGATTACAAAGACTCGGAAGAAACACAAATTTCAAACATCAGTGAAGTTTTCAAAGATGATGATATGTGTAATAGTGTTATAGATAAAAATGACATCCATTATGATGGAAAGAAAGATGAAGATGTAAAAGAATACACCGATGGAGATGAATATGATAATAGTGGATGATTTTTCTAAAATCTCTCATGTCCTATAAGAGAACCCTGAAATTAGCATTAGAAGGGATCATATACTCAGGGGGAGTTAATATCAGAAAATTGCAATTGGTACTTGAAAAATATCAGTTGGTAAGAAGAAAATAATGTTTTGAGGTTGCCATCAAAACAAGAAGAAGAAGAGTCATAAGAAATACTTGATAAAAGGCTATATTCATCAAAGACAAGAAGTAGAGTAGAGGTGACAAATTGAAGAAAAATATTTTGTCTAGAAATCATCTATGTGACAAGTACGCTTAATGGTTGAAGTGTAACAAAATCAAAAGCAGAATTAGAGAAGACAATAGATGATCATGGTTAAATGATAAGACTGGTATATAGTTGACATAGAGAAAGTGTAAGACCTATGAAGTAACATGAAAATATTAAAATGTGTGATCCATGAGGACCATGAAGTCTTGATCCGGATTTATGTAGGAACGCAACAGAATACACAAATAACCATAGAAACAAAGATGCAACGGAAATACCACTTCATTTCATTAATCAAATAACTGAAACTTGTTTACATACAGAATGGAAATAAACTAGCTAGAGTGCTAGTAGCTTATCTCTGAGAAGAGATGTGGCGGCTACATGCCTTTGAACTCTGTGTTACAATGAGGCTCGAAGGCCAATATATTATTGAGAAACAATAGAAACCCTACACATCCAAAAACCTAACCCTAGGAGGTGAAATGCCAAAATGTGGGCCCCTTGGGTAACTTGGTACATCAATTTCCCTGGTTCGTGACTATAGCATACTACCTTCGTTTGATGCACATGATACATCGTTAGAAAGATCTGTTCAAGGACTACATCCATAGCTAACAAATATCAAGTCCAAAATGGACTCATAGTTGCATGACCATTCAATGCCGAAAAAACTTCATTTAGGGCCTCAAAACGGCTCCGAAAGTTTAGGACCCGAAAACTGCCAAAAATAGTAAATTGTGCTACAATTAAGGAAACTGGAAAATAGAAAGAAACAATGGTAGGGGTCCAAGTGGAATAGGTGGGTGGCCACCAATATCCTCCTGTATCATTCCTCCCCCCTTAGGAAGAAATGGTCCCCATTGCATTGAGTTCCTCCATGAGATGAGGAAACTTCTATTGAACTTGGTCCCTAGTGAAGGAGTTGGCCTGCTTTAACAACTTGATATAACTAGATCTTCTGTTGGTAGGTGTTCTTGATCTGTGTGTCCATAATTTGATCATTTGTGGCTTGTTCCATGCAATCGAGGTTTAACTCTGTTGGTGTGAGTTGTTCTGCCACGTCTAATGTGTCCAGTAGAGGTGGAAAGTAGGGCCGAAGGCGGTCCACATTGAACACTAGGTGCAGACCAAGGAATGGTGGAATACTAAGCTCGAAGGCATTGTCCCTGATAGCCTTGGTGATGGTGTATGGCCCATATCGGAGCAAGTGAAGCTTACGGTGGGGTCCAGCGAGGCGCTCCTTCTAAAAATGTAGCCACACTTTGTCGCCCACCTGGAAGTTGTGTTGCACCCGATGTTGTTCATGTCGCTTCTTGTGCTTAGCATTAGATCTGTCCAATATGTCATGAACCTATTGGTGAATGTGCTGAATGCGCTCAATGAAGTTGTTCGGCTTGGAAACTTCAGACAAGATATGAGTTGAATCATCCTGAGTAGCTGCAAATGGCATGGCTACGTCAATGGGACATAGTGGCTAGAATCCCAAGCCCACCTAAAAGGGGTTGTGGAGGACCCAGTTATAGTTGTGTTGTACATAGGGGAGGCTCTCATCCCATGTGCATGGATGCTTTGAGTTGTACATGCGCAAAATGTGTACGGTCATCCTGTTGACGACCTCTATTTGGCCATCAGTCTGGGGATGGAAAGTTGTGGACTTTGTGAGCTTGGTGTCTAGCATTGACCATAGGCTAGACCAAAATGTACTAAGGAATATGTTGTCCTGATATGAGATTATAGATTGTGGGATCCCAAAGTGTACCCACACACATTCAAAGAAGAGTTTAGCAGTGGCTTCTACTATGATATTCTTCTTGTAGGCTGCCATTATGGCCATCTTTGAGAATATGTCAATGACAAAAAACACACAGTCGTTGTTGTGCTTAGTAGAAAGAAGGCCCGACATGTAATCCATGGAAATGGATTCCCAAGGTCGACTAGGGGGAGGAAACGGAGTCTAGAGGCCTTGCTTCTTAATGGATGGTTTGGCAATGGCGCATGCACTGCAGGGTCATATGTACTTCCCAATGTCCTGTCGAAGGTTCGGCCAATAGAAATACTTCTGCAGTACTGCCACTGTTTTCTTGACCCCAAAATTTCCAGTGACCTGACTGTAGTGCGCTTTCCAAATCATCTTGGCATGCTCACTTGAAGGAACACAAAGGTGTCCCATGTGACATAGTAGTGCATTCTGGAGGTGAAAATTTGGAACTTGGTGTCCCTCCAAGAGCGTCCTATATGTGTGGCTGAATTTTGGATCGCTCTTGTAGAGAAGCAGCCAATCATAAGTCTCGTGCCAACAAGAGTTGAACACGGTGGTTATCGCCATGATCAGTGGTCGGCTGAGGCAGTCTGCAACATTATTGGTGCTTTCCTTCTTGTACTTGATGTTCAAATGAAACTGTTGTAGATATGTGGACCACTTCTGATGGCGATCATTCTGTAACTTCCCTTGTGTATGTATGAACTATAGGGGTAGGTGGTCTATGTGGATGATCGTTTCCTTCCCCAAAATGTAATGCTTCCATTGTCAATGGTCTGTGTGGATGATCGTTTCCTTCCCCAAAATGTAATGCTTCCATTGTCGGCAAGCCTGTACAATTGAATACATCTCTTTGTCATAAGTGGGATATTTGCAAACTGTGTCGAACAATGTCTCACTGTGATATGCCACTGGATGCCCTTGTTGAGTAAGGACTACCCCAATAGCATAGTCAAAGGCATATGTCTCAATCTCAAATGGTTGTTGCAATTCTGGTAAGGTGAGCACTAGGGCACAACAGAGGCGATGTTTCAATTCTGCAAATGCCTTATGTTGAGTTTTTGACCAGAAGAAATGTTCTTTAGCTCCTCCCTTGGTGACTTGAGTCAAGGGCCAAGTGATATCAGAGAATCCCAACATGAACCTGCGGTAGAAATTAGCAAGGCCCAGAAAGCTGCGAAGCTCTGTTAGAGTAGTTGGGGCTGGCCAATCCCAAATGACTTGTATATTGGTTGGATCCACATGTACCCCACACTCATTAATAATGTATCCCAGATACTGAACCTGGGTCATGCCAAAAGTGCACTTTTCCAAATTGGCACACAACTTGTGCTGCCGTAGTGTTTGGAGGACATGTCAGATGTGGTGGAGGTGCTCTTCCCAATTCTGGCTAAATATCAGGATGTCATCCAAGTACACTACTACGAATGAGTTGGTGAATGGCCGCAAGATGTCATCCATCAGTCTCATGAAGGTTGCGGGAGCATTCGTTAGCCTGAAAGGCATGACCAACCATTCGAAAAGGCCCTCCTTGGATTTGAAGGCAGTCTTCCACACATCGGTCGGTTCGATCAGTACCTGGTAATACACGTACTTTAAGTCAATCTTGCAAAAAAATTTGACCCTTTAAGCTGGTACAGGAGGTCATCAATCCATGGCATTGAGTACCTATTTTGGACAGTGATCTTGTTCAGTGCCCGATAGTCAATACAGAGTCTCCAAGTCCCATCCTTCTTCTGTACCAACACGATCGGGCTCCCACAAGGCAATGAACTTGGCCGAATGTGACCCTTTTGCAGCAGCTCCTAAATTTGCCTCTTGATTTCATCATTCTCCATAATAGAGTGTCGATAGATCAGTCCATTGAGCAGTGGCGCACCTGGGGTCAGATCGATGGGGTGCTTGACCTGACAGTGTAGAGGCACCCCGGTAGGTGAGGTGAATATGTCCTGGTACTCCTCCACGGCCTTTTCCATTTGTTGTTTTCATGCGGAGGGGCCCTGTCTGGAGGTCATGGCCACAATATTCTTCTTGCCCTGAGGGCGGATCATCAAGAAAACAAACTTCCCGGTTTTGGAAATGAGCTTACTGCATTGTTTTGTAGTAACCAAAGAGATAGCGGCAAGAGGTGGTACCTCTGGTATCCTATACAACTTATTTCCCAATGTAATAATAATAGCGTGAGGTTGGGACTCATACACAGCATGTCGCTTGCATAAGTATGGTTAACCTAATAATACATCACAAACATCAAGAGGAGCAATATCACATAATACCTCATTGGTGAAGGGCTTGATGCTGTAGGGAAGGCAACACTGTTGGTTGACACGGAGATCCCGTCCTTAGTGAAGCCACCCGATGGTGTACGGATGTGGGTGTGTTGTGGTCGGCAAGCCCAACCACTTCACGACCTCTGCTGAAATCAGGTTCTTTTGCCTCCCACTATTGACAATGAACTGTAGTGGGGAACCCTTTACCCACATCTAGGAGTGGAAAAGACGCTCCTCCTCCTCTGAATCTTCTAGTTCTTCCTTTTGGATCTTCGTGGTGGAAACAGTGGCGTTGGGTTCTGCATCGATAATCTTCTTCCCTCTGTCATTCCCCTTCTTGGGTTCTGATTCAGTATTAGAGTATGCATCTGATTCAGAAGCCTTTATCTTGGCCACCAGTGACTTCTTGGCCCAACACTCACTTGTGTTGTGAGTGGGGCTCTTATGGAACTTGCACCACTTTCCCGCTTCCTTCTTCGGCTTTGCAGTGTTGCTCTTTGCTTGTGTATTTGGAAAGTTTTCTTGAGTCGCCATGCCTTGGCTGTGTCCTTGGTTATGCGGTTTGGGGGCACCTTTCCCTTGCTTCTGATTCGCAGATCCAAAGTCTCACTTTTTCTGTTTGAATTTTTGCTCAATTTTGGCAGCATAACGGTATGTCGTACCAAGTGAGGAGATGTCGAGGAACTCCATTTCCTCCTGAATGTATATGTGCAGAAAACTGTGGTACTTCAGCACCAAATGTTTCTCTGAATCTTTGATACCCAACTTGGTGCGCAGGGTATGGAACATATTCGTCAGCTCATGCACGTCTTGATCTCTTTGCTACCGCAACGTAGTCCATTGTATGTACTTGTCCTCATAGCTCCCCACCAGATAATATTGTCCCTTTATGGAATCTCGGAAATAATTCCAAGTGGGTACAACTGAGAACAAAGAGGGTTCCTCCTTGTCCTTTCTCTCATAGTAGGTTTCCCACCAGTCCTTCACATGGGGGGCAGCTTTGAGTAGTGAAAAAGTGATCTTTTCTCGGTCGAAAAAGTCATGAACAGAGAAATATCCTTCTAATAGATTCAGCCATCTATCTACGGTGTCTGCATCTATTCAACCATCAAATATGGAATGTTGAAGTTTACTTGTACCTTAAAAGGGGTTGCGTCTCCAGAGTGGCTGCTAGATGCAGATGCGCCACCAGTGGAAAGTCGTTGAAGGATATGGACGAAGTTATCCATCATCGTGTTCCTTTGTTTTTCAAGGGCCTCCTCGAGCAACATTTTGATAGGATCTTCTGTGCCCTCATCTTTCTTTTCGTCCCCCGTGGGTGGTCGTCGGGATTTGTGAGGCTGATCTTGCAAAGGTTCAACCATATCGAGCCCTAACTCTTTATACCCTGCCCTCATTGGGGACACGCAAAGAAGGATCGAGAAAGAGTAGATTTATCTGATACCACTAATCTGGATTTATGCAGGAACGCAACAGAATATACAAATAACCATAGAAACAAAGATGTAGTGGAAATAACACTTCATTTCATTAATCAAAGAACTGAAACTTGTTTACATACAAAATGGAAATAAACTAGCTAGAGTGCTGGTAGCTTATCTCTGAGAAGAGATGTGGCGGCTACATGCCTCTGAACTCTGTGTTACAATGAGGCTTGAAGGCCTATATATTATTGAGAAACAATGGAAACCCTACACATTCAAAAACCTAACCCTAGGAGGTGACACGCCAGAATGTGGGTGCCCCATTGGGTAACTTGGTACATCAATTTCCCGGGGTCATAACTTTAGCATACTACCTCCGTTTGACGCGCATGATACATCGTTAGAAAGATCTATTCAGGGCCTCAAAACGGCTCCAGAAGTTTAGGACCTGAAAATTTCCAAAAATAGTAAATTGTGCTATAATTAAGAAAACTAGAAAACTGAAAGAAACAATGGTGGGGGTCCAAGTGGAATAGGTGGGTGGCCACCAATATCCTCCTGGATCAAGTTTGTAACCCAATAGAAGATGAAAATTATCCTTATTACTTATAATATGAAGTCATCACACATAAATTAAAAACGTTGTCCATCCTAAAAGTATTCATTTGATCACATTTATTTGGGAAGATCTTCCACATTTCACACTTGGAGGATTTGATAATCATGTTTTCATGGTTGATGATCACATGTAAAGATTAATACAATAACATATATGAAGGGTACCATTTTGACAATCTTAAGGACCGTTTGATAGGGAAATTATGAACAACCATTTATGTGAGTTGAAATCATTATTGATCTAATATTTTAAAAGCAGTTTTAACTACAAAAATTATTAACAGTGGAAGAAAACTCAAGGCTGATCTAAAAGATAAAGATGCGTTTATTGAAAAAGTTCTAGGATGAGTAAAAGTAGGAGTGAAGACTGTGAAGGAACAATTGGCATTCAAAACACATATCAGTTTGATGAAGAACTTTCTAAATTTGTCTCTCATACGCATGTTTATGAACCTATAGAAAAGCTTGTTGTTACCTCAGACCAAGGAATTATGGTTCAAGCTATGAAACAAGAATATAGTATCAATAAAGCTAGTTAAACCCTAGTCAATGTCCAAAGGAACAAGGACATATAGATAATAAATTGATTTCATGGAATTGAAGACTCCTTAAGAAGAGCAAGTTACATGATACATTTTTAAAGAGCAATTTATGGAAGAAAACTAATGATGAGTGTAAACTCTATCACAAAATGTAGAAAATGTTGACAAAGGGGAAGAACATTGAAAGGGAGAACCTATGAACTAATCATCCATGTTCTCCTTCAAAGACTCACTATAAGAAATTAAATGAGGATGTTAACCAGATCATAACACAATGATTAGTACCAATTCTAGTTAACAAGAGGAAGAGAAGCAAAGAGCTAAATTTCTCAAACGAGGAGATATATTGGCAAGGGAAGTGTCAAAAAGAAGAAAGATAGGAAATTCTCTATCAAGATGGTTACAGCAAGGGCATAATAGGTTATCCTTTGTCATTGTTGTCAAAGAGGGAGAATGTTTAGATGTTGCCATCAATGCCAATGGGGGAGAATGTTGAATGTAGTTGTCATTGATGTCAAAGGAGTTTAGTAATGACAAAGGAATAACCAAGGACATGATGGTAGAGAAAACTCGGTGTAAGACAAAGGAATAACAAAGGAAGTGATGACATGGCATGCATGATGATGTGGAATGTGTGATGAGGCTAGAAAGACACATGATGGTGTTTTAATGCTATCATGAAGTCAATGTTGCAATCTGACATCATTCTTGAAAAGAATGGCAATTTTATGTAACTTTGGAAATTGACTAAGTATGGAAATATTAGTTAAAATTTCCCTAAGGAAAGGCCCCCCATAATTCATAGGTTAAGGAAAATTCCCACCCCATCGTGTCGGGCTATAAATTGTTGAAGTGGCTATCTGAAAAGGGTCTCATTTCAAAGCAAATAATGAATTAGACAAAGTCGGACGATCCAGATCAAAGGAAAGAATATAGATTGACAACGGGGAAAGGATCTGCAAAAGTAAATGTGCGTGGAAGATAACATTCTAGAGTGCCAAAGTGAAGTTCTGTGTTTGATAGTTGATCAACGGACGAGGAGGTTCTGCAAGCGATCGACGGTTCATAGGAGTTGAGGAAAGAGATTTACGGGAGGATATTGCGGAAGCCCATTTCAAAAGAACTTGAAAGGAATCCCCGCAACCTACAATCCGCAATTATGGAAGGAAGGAGTTCCCACATATTGCTTAAAGGACGCTTGCCGAAAGATCGTTGCAGAAAGGGTAAATGCGGAAGCCTGGTTCGAAAAAGTTCAAAGGCAGTCGCACAACCTGCAACCCACAATTGCGGAAGGAAGGAGTTACTGCAGATTGTAGAAAGGACAATTGTGGAAATATCATTGCAGAAAGGGTAAATGCGGAAGCATGGTTCAAAAATTTGAAAAAAAAGCCCGCAACCCGAAATTGTGGAAGGAAGGATTTCCCACAGATTTCGAAAAGATCATTGTGAAAGGTTAATATAGGAAAGACAATTTGTGAAAAGATAAATGTGGAAAGGTAATTGCGGAAGCGGAAAGACAGGTTGTGGAAAGAAATTGTGGAGGGATTTCTGTTGCGAAAAGGAAATTGCGAAAGGATTTTTGTTTGACGCTTCAAAATTGCATGAGAAATTTCTGAAGAGTCATGATGAAGATACATGACTGTCAGCTGAAGAATATTAATTATTAAGTAGAGTTTATTAATCATAAACAAAGTTATTATCAATAAGAAGTTTATAATTGTGAAAAGGCATGAAGTTGTAGAATGAAGAGGTGTGTTTAATGAAAGGGCATGATTGTTAATCAAGAAATGTGTTTGTTGAAGAGACACACTTGTTGATAGTGTGTTTGGGTGAATAGGCATAATGAACATAGTTGAAAGGACGTGATCATTGAAAGAGGCATGGTATCAGTGAAAATACACGTTGGTTCATATGGGCATGATGAATATATATGTGCATGTTTCGACCTGTTGAAGAGTGTCTCTATAGTCCATATCCATGTAGCAGTAGCAGAAGACAAAGACTGTAGTGTCCCCATTTTAAATAATTGCATAGCAGGGAAATTCTATAAATCCTACTAGTTCCCTAGGTTGGGTGGAAACATTGGAAAGTTAATAAGCGAGCTAATGAATGGTGTTTAGACATTAGAAGGAATAAATATTTATTTAATGGATTTAATTAAATGAATGCAAGTGAAAAATGAAATGGCTATGGAGAATAGAGACACATGGAGACTATGGGGCCCACTCAAGCTAGAATTCCTATGTTAAATGGCATCCTCCTCTTGCAATCTCGAATCTATGGGAAGCCTAATGTTTTTGGATGGATTATAAGGTTAATATACTTGTAGATATACTTCATAGGTCGAATTTAGTATGAATTGTAACTTACATGGGGATAGGAAGAGCCAAATGGGAGTTTCATGGACACTTGGCTAGATTCCCCTTACATTTATGACATCTGTGACACCAATGATGGAGATTCTATGACAGTTATGACACAAGTCAGATCTAAAGGTTAACATCTGACATATATGACATGTCAGGTCGAAATATACCATCCAATAGAGCTCTCGTGTGAGTTTGGGAAGCTCAATGGGCTCCTATTCAAATTTGGGGAAGGTGGAAGGCTAGGAAAGAGGGGACACATCTCAATTCATGAGCACACACCCTAATTCGACTTGGATTGAGTTTGTGGATGGATTGGGAACCTTATAAGGCTAAGGAATTTTATAAAATACATGAAGCAACCAAGATAATGTCCTTTTGATCATTTGTGAAATTTCTTGTTGTGAAGAGAGAGAGCTAGTGGATGACTAGTTCATGCCTTAGCCAATTTCAAGGGTGAAAGATTCCCATACTAGTTGGTGTTGAGATAGGCCACTGAGTTATTTCAAGGAGCTTCAATGGAGTCTTAGTTATAGGTGCAAGCTACAGCAGCTCGTGGACACATCAAAGTTCAACTTTTTCTTCCTTTCATCTCAAATTTTCTCACCATATTTCAGGTCCATGGAGTGAGGCGCACATGGTGAGATATTCATCTATTTGAGGGAGCTTCTCTTGCTCCAGTATTTTTTATTTTGATGTAAATGCTCTTTTCTTTAAGTTCAGAAATCTCTCAGGTAGAAAGGCCAAGAAATATCATGTATTATTGCTCAATAATGAAGAAACAGTGCCATTTCCCCACTACCTTGTTGTAAATCTTGTAATATTGATGAATTTGAATGGATGTGTAACTATTGATGATTTATGAATGAATGGACTGTCGTTAAAACATATTACAGGGTCCAAAACTAGTTTCTTATATATGATTGAAAGAAGTGATAAAAGCCATGGGAGGTCAATTGGTTATGCATATGAGTCTTTGATAATGTCTTATACACATCCCCTACTTCAATTTCAGAATTCAAGTGGGTTTCTGCACATTTGGGAAGCCATTTCTACCACTTACCCAGGGGGGGATTTGAGCCCAAAATTGCCAATAAAATTGTCTATCTTGTTCGGAATTTAGTACATGTTGGGCACCCAATATGCAAGTGAATTACAGCTAACATACAGAGTGTACAATATTTATTGTCAACCCAGGGAAGTCTTGTATTTTAAGGATAAAATGCACAATATATGCTTAAACACTAAATTGTTGTAATTGAACAATCATATCCTCTATTCGGCTATGCTCATCCCAAGAATATACTTAATCTAGTTACCTTCTAAGGAATGCAATCACAATTACCTTCTGTTGTTTTCGATCTAAGAATGGAAAGATAAAAGTCACATCTAGATTACAGTTGCAAATAAAGGGAAATTTTGTTCAAACCACTTAATGATTAACTCAACTATCTCATCTGATTATCCTAGGAATCCAAAGACATAAATTGAATATTGATCTAGGAATCTCGAAATACAGAAATTGAATTCAGTTGTTCTATGAAATTGAAGTACAGGAATGAAATTCTGCAATCATAAAAATAAGAGACAAGCTGCAAAGATTCATGGAAACAACAACTAAAATATCCAAGGATGAACAGAGTTGTTACAGTTACCACACGAATTGCATAAGAAATAATTACCTACTCAGTCGACTGTCACACCATGCCACTACAGGTATCCAAGAGATGCAATCATGACACACTATAAATCCACACTTGTTACAGCTTCCCATGGAGAAATAAAATTAACATAACATCACACAACAAAATAATTGAAATGCCTAATTTAACTCAGCGATCCCTGTGGAAGGCAGGCCCAGCCTTCACATAGAGATGCTGGATGAACACACGTAAAAAACATTTAGATCAGAAGTAACTCCTTGTATTAAAAGACAGACCGATTACACAATTCCTCCTCACAGCTAATACAATGAATTGATTATATGTTCAACAACCCCTGGTTCGAAACAGTTCTCCATATTTATACAATGTAAATCATAACATCCTATCCTATTATGGGGCAGCCATGAAGATCTCTGATCTTCAGGCGCCCTAAATGACAACAGCTGTTACAAACGTGGTAGGATGAAAAATAGGAAATATAGGGAAACTGTTAATCGCCCCAGGAGTGACGATATCTTCAGATTAGAGCTATACACAAGCAGCAGCGCACTGTTGACCTCCAAGTCTGACACATTCTGTTACAGCTACCTTGGCACAGCTTTTCCTGGGATATCACACTGGAACCGCATTCCTTGGATAATGATAGGATGGATGCGGATCAGCTTGAGTGATGAATGCCCATCCTTTTCGTAGCATGTTCAGCCCGATCTTCCTGCAGTCCATATATCTCAAAATACCTTTATAAACCATCATATGTTAACGCATTGAGAGATATGAAGCCTTAATTATCACAATCATAAGTATTAATAAAATAAAACAATGACCAATCATACCTTGGTGGTTTGAAGAGTAGAGTGGGGGTAAAACGTTATTTTGGCATGCTCGATGGGGTAGGATAGAACAAAAAGAGGTAATTAAGGGTGGTCAAAAGGGACCATTTCTGGGCCCAACAGTACAGACTTGCATAAGTGTTTGGAGGTCCATAATACATCCATGAACATAAAAATTAAGTTATTATATCATTCATACACCTTCTCTAAATATTTGGAAGCAATTGGGCTGAATTGGAGACCAAGACACTAAAACTAGTCAAGAGCCAAAATTGTGAAAAAATTGGAAAATTGGGCATTTTCGTAAAAATTTAAAATGGGGTCACTACAGAGACCAGGGAAGTGATGAGAAACCAGTGACATAATTGAAGACACAAGAAGATATGGAATTCTAGTAAAAACGTATTAGGGTGGCAGGGTGGTGCTACGGTAGGCTATAGTCCTGAAAGAGGGTTGTAGCCTCCTTCTAGTAGAAACTGGTAAAAAAGGGTGTCGTAGCATCCTGTCAGTTGTAGCTGACAAAACAGGGGTCGTAGCCTCCTTCCAGTAGTAGATAGTGAATAGGGTGTTCTAGCATCCTTGTCTATTGTAGCAGACAGAAACCAGGTTGTTGTAGCATCCTTGTTTGTAGTAGCAGGAAGAAACTATTTGTAAATATAATTTTGCAGTAATAGGAAGTATTGGTGGTTTTCCCAATTGGGATTCCACAATAAATTTGTGTTCTCTATATCTTTTTTATTCTATTTTTTATTCATTATTTTAAAAGTGTTTAAAATTGTTAAAAAGGTAACAATACCGATTCACCCCCCCCATCTCAGTATTGTCCAATATTCCAACAACCACCATCCTTGCTCTCTCCTTGCTTGGGTCAACAAAGAGGGCAATGACAAATCAAATTATCTTGTTCCTAATAAGTAATGGTGTTAACTATATAATGTATTGAAATTTTTGTTGTTCAGCTCCATAAAGATGGAAAATTGTTGTAAATGGAGGAGGATTTCCATTCAATCCCATCTCCACACACATCCTCAAGGAAGCATAAAAAAAGTTGCATTGGCCATCAGGGATGAGAAATTTACCAAACCATTTGGCAAACATTTCAACAAGGAAGGTGGTTAACTCTATCCATTAAGTGTAATTAGCCTAGCCATGGTCTTTCTAAGTTAACATTTGTCCTCCAAGGATAAACATAAGGAAGTCAACAATGTTCCAGGTGCCAAATTGTAAGACATGATGAGTTGTTGCATTGAAATTGAATAAAAGGCATACACACATCAAACCCAAGCCCCATTAGGAATTCAAATAAATACCTTTGGCTTCTAATTTCAACAAACTCTAGCGATTGAACATTTCATCATTCAACATATGACCCAAAAAGCACATAACAACTCATCGAATCTCAAGATGCATTCACCTTTTAAAATATTCCTTATTATCTAAAAAGACAAAATCAAATTCATGTGAATCTAGGTGGGGGGTGCATTAAGTTGATCTAGAGATGGAGAGGGGACCTTAGACTCCTCTTTCATTGGATCCACAACATACTATTCTCCAAATATTGGAAGGCCATCACCCATTACCAAATCCTCACCCACAACCTCTAACTTGTTCCTAGAAGGTATTACAAGCTCAATGCTTGTTCTTTGATCCGGCGGATTATTCCTCTTTGAAGATCCAATACGGTACATGGTTTAGAAACGGCGGTTGAAGAAAATCGGACGGCAAAAATACAAGGCATTGGAGGTCGGAAGAGATCTCCCTCCGCAACGGCGACCGGCCAAACTCCTAGTCTGTCCGCGGGGATAACCGGACGCAAAAAAATATGAGGATCGGCGATCAGAAGCTTTTCCTCTTCCGCAACGGCGGGGCTCAGAAGCCTTTTCTCTTCCGCAACGGCAGGGCTTGGAAGCCTTTTCTCTTCCGCAACGGCGGGGCTCGGAAGCCTTTTCCCTTCCGCAACGGCAAGGCTCGCAAGGCATCTCCCTTCCGCAACGGCGGAAGCTTGACGGACGTTCGAATGGATCGGAGGTCGGAACGATTCGACAGCCGCAACGGCGGAAGCCCAAAACTTAAATGATCGACGAAATAACTTGACGAAATCGGAAAAAGAAGTGGTGCGCCATCCGCAACTGCGGAAACCAAAGTAACTAAAGCCTCCGACTCGAAAACCAACTAACAGCCGATTGCAATTGAGACCGTCGGAGCCCGTTGCTTATCCTCTTCCGCAACGGCGGACGAGCAGATGACTACAACCTCTGATTCAAACTCTGCAATGCACATGGCACGGCTTAGCTGTAACAGTTTGGCAAAGCTTTCTTGGTATTTATGCCACAGCTGGAATAACGACGAAAGGCATATGAAAAGTCTTGATGCCGCTTTTCATGGGATGTGAACAGTCGCATTTCTTTGATGTTTTGGCTCCTTTGTAACGTCAAAGATGAGCAATAAAGGAGAGGAAACAGGGATGGTTCCGGGGGGGGAAAAAAAGAACGATTGGAGGAGTTTTTGGAGAACGGCAGTGCAACATTTCTCTGTGATGAGAAGCTTGGAGAGAGCATTTTTCTGTGAAAACTGTCCATGTGTTGTTCCTTTTGAAGTCGACTATTCTCAGTTATAATTTGGATTTTTTTGTCTGTTGAAGTCCAGTCTTGTAGCTTTCAGAGAGGAGTCTTAAATACTTTATGTCCAGCATTCTGTTTTATAGTTGTTTTATAGTTGTCCAGAACCCTTTTGTACCATTTTAAGAGATTAATTGGATCGGTTCCCATTGGAGAGGGACCCGGAGACGTGGCCCAATGGAGGGGGTGAACTCCGTTATCAACTTCTGTTTATGACTCTCTATTTCTGTGTTTTCTTCTTGGCATCTGTTTATCAGTGTTGTGGTTTTCATTCCTATTCTGAGCATTTAATTTCTGCTAATACTGTCCATTAATTAACCTGTTGCACGCATTCTTTTACAACAAACTTTTAATGCACTAAAGTTGAGGTCCTACGGATCATATTTGGTATCAGAGTTGGTTGACTGTTGTGCAAGTTTGTGAATGCTTACCAGGTCCAGGTTAAATCTTGGTGAAGGAGAATTAGTTGAAGGAGATCCTAATATTGGCTCCAGGAGAACATTCTCAAGAACCATGTCTTCTCCACGAAGGGAAGAAGAAGGACACACCGAACGGGAAAAACCTGTTATGTCTGAAACTGAGTTTCTAGAGGCTTTTATGAGCATGAAAGCCATGATGGAACTTCTACTCGAAGAGCGAGCAGAAAGGAAAAAGAAAGAAGAAGTGTCTTCATCCAGAGATGCAGAAGTGAAGCCGGAAGAAAAGGGTAAAGGAGTAGGAGGTGATGGTGATCCTCCTGATACTAAACAGAATTTTTCTTCTTCTCATAATGCAAGTCCTAATATGCCTTATTTCAAATTGGATGTAAAGTTTGAATTACCTATTTATAATGGAGATGTAGATGCTGAAAAATTAGACAATTGGATCAAGCAGCTTGAAGTATATTGCAGGGTGCAGGGCATTAATGATGACCCTTCCAGGATTCAATTGGCCACTTTGAGAAAGAGTGGAATGGCTCTTACTTGGTGGGAGAGCAAGATCCAGCAAGATCTTCGAAAGAATGGTAAAATTATTTCAGTTTGGAACGAATTCATTGAAGTATTGAGGAAGCAATTTTATCCTTTAGGTCACATGCAGCAATTAACCATGAATTGGCAAATGTTTAGACAAGATAAAGGACAAAGCATTCAATATTATACTCATGAATTCAGAAAGAGGGCTATTGCATTGAATGTTTCATTAGATACACAGGAAACTCTTCTTAAGTACATTGGTGGCATGCATTCTTATTTGAAACATACCTTGTTGATGTTTAATCCCAGTAATTTGGATGATGTATGTGTTCAAGCTACCCATTTAGAAGCCAGGGGTAAGCATGCTAATGATACTTTTGTGAAGAAGTCATTTAAATTTGACAGCAAATCAAAAGGTAAAGATAAGGGGAAAAAGAAGATGGCTACTGTTAAGAAAGAGGGTGAAAAGCCTACGTGTTCGCATTGTCAGAAGGGACATGATGTCTCTAAGTGTTGGAAAATTCATCCGGAGTTAAGGCCAAAAAAGTATGGAGGAAACAAAGACAAAGGAAAAGCAAAAGCTACTGCAGCAGTTATTCAAGACTTGGGATCTGACTCAGGTGATGAAACAAAGGTTACAGCTGTCGGAATCC
>LPNX010851118.1:840926-926866 GCA_001517045.1 Pseudotsuga menziesii
GCTACCCACGTCTATTGTATCTGATCAAGATTCCCGGTTCTTGGGAAAATTCTGGTCAACTTTATGGGAGCTTATGGACACTAAACTGAAGAAAAGTACAGCTTTTCATCCACAGACCGATGGGAAAACAGAGGTAGTGAACAGAACAGTGGTTCAGCTGCTCAGAGGATATTGTAGTAAGCATCCTAAACTTTGAGATGAGCAGTTGCAGTATATACAGCATGCTTACAATCATGCAGTTCATTCTTCCACAAAAAGATCTCCTTTTGAAACTTGTTTTGATTATCTGCCAAAAACACCGATGGACTTCTCTTTTGGCAAAGATGCAGTAGATGGACATCATGATGCAGATAAAGCTTTAAAGTTCATTTAGAGAATCCAAGCAGTGCAGCAGGAAGTTCAAGAACAGTTGGAGAAGAGCCAGGCAAAGTACAAGGCCAGGCATGATAAGCATCGAATTGATCATCAATTTCAGGTAGGTGACAGAGTTTGGTTACACATCACCAAAGAAAGGATGAAAGGTGAAGGTAAAAAGCTTAAGCCTATCAGGTATGGTCCTTTTGAGATCTTGGAAAAGATCGGTACTAATGCCTTTCGCTTGAATTTACCTCCATACATGCAAATTTATTCAGTTATCAATGTTGAGAATCTTAAACTGTATGAGCCTCCTATGATCATGGATGAGGAAATTAACATACAGATTCCTTCAATAGATGATTTGGCACCTGAATATATGAGAGAGTTGCAGGATGATGTTATTCTTGACATGAATGTAAGGACTTCACGAAGGGGGAATGTTGAGTACCTTCGAGTGGGGCTGAAAGGAATGCATCCTAGCAAAGCAAGATGGATGGAGATTGGGAAAGTGAGGGAGTTGTACCCTCACTTGCAGAATAATTCAGGCTTTTGGTGGTCCAAAATCTCTCCAATGGGGAGCATTGATCCGGCGGATTATTCCTCTTTGATCATCAAATATGGTACATGGTTCAGAAACGGCGGTTGAAGAAAATCGGACAGCAAAAATACAAGGCATTGGAGGTCGGAAGAGATCTCCCTCCGCAACGGCTGGCGGCCAAACTCCTAGTCTGTCCGCGGGGATAACCGGACGCAAAAAAATATGAGGATCGGCGGTCGGAAGCCTTTTCTCTTCCGCAACGGCGGGGCTCGGAAGCCTTTTCTCTTCTGCAACGGTGGGGCTCGGAAGCCTTTTCTCTTCCGCAACGGCGGGGCTCGAAAGCCTTTTCCCTTCCGCAACGGCGGGGCTCGGAAGCCTTTTCTCTTCCGCAACGGCGGGGCTCGAAAGCCTTTTCCCTTCCGCAACGGCGGGGCTTGCAAGGCATCTCCCTTCCGCAACAGCGGAAGCTTGACGGACGTTCGGACAGATCGGAGGTCGGAACGATTCGGCAGCCGCAACAGCGGAAACCCAAAACTTAAAAGATTGACGAAATTGAAAAAAGAAGTGGTGCGCCATCCGCAACTGCGGAAACCAAAGTAACTAAAGCCTCCGAATCGAAAACCAACCGACAGCCGATTGCAATTAAGATCATCGGAGCCCGTTGCTTATCCTCTTCCGCAACGACGGACGAGCAGATGACTACAACCTCCGATTCAAACACTGCAATGCGCATGGCACGGCTTAGCTGTAACAGTTTGGCAAAGCTTTCTTAGCAGTTATGCCACAGCTGGAATAACTACGAAAGGCATATGAACAGTCTTGATGCCACGTTTCATGGGATGTGAACAGTCGCATTTCTTTGACGTTTTGGCTCCTTTGTAACGGCAAAGATGAGTAATAAAGGAGAGGAACCAGGGATGGTTCCGGGGGGGGGGAAAAGAAGAACGATTGGAGGAGTTTTTGGAGAACGGCAGTGCAACGTTTCTCTGTGATGAGAAGCTTGGAGAGATCATTTTTCTGTGAAAATTGTCCATGTGATGTTCCTTTTGAAGTCGACTATTCTCAGTTATAATGTGGCTTCTTTTATTTGTTGAAGTCCAATCTTGTAGCTTTCAGAGAGGAGTCTTAAAGACTTTCTATCCAGCATTCTATTTTACAGTTGCTGAAGTTGTTTCCAGAACCCTTTTGTACCATTTTAAGAGATTAATTGGATCGGTTCCCATTGGAGAGGGACCCGGAGACGTAGCCCAGTGGAGGGGGTGAACTCCGTTATCAACTTCTGTTTATGACTCTCTGTTTCTGTGTTTTCTTCTTGGCATCTGTTTATCAGTGTTGTGGTTTTCATGCCTGTTCTGAGCATTTAATTTCTGCTAATACTGTCCATTAATTAACATGTTGCACGCATTCTTTTACAACAAACTTTTAATGCACTAAAGTTGAGATCCTACGGATCATTCTTGCTGGGGGACGCACCCTCCAAATGCAAAGGCTCATACATGGGGATTGCATTTCCCATAGACTAGGAATTGAAGCTCAAACTAATCAAAGGTTCTCCACATATGTTTCCAACCACAAAAGATAACAGCATACCCTTCCCATTACTAGGAAACATGGCATTCAATGACCACACAACAACCCATATGTCATTATCTTGATCAGAAGCAATGGGGATGTAGTATGGAGGATGTTTCCTTGAGAGATTCCTGCAGTGGTTAAAATTTTCAAACCTAGGACGTATGGAATGCGCACTTTCTTCACATACATTCATTGAAACATCCTCTACTCTAGTCTTTCTTTCACCCTTCATAAGATCCTTATGTTACCTAGGCAATTGTTGAAGAAATCGTTTTCTTGGTTGCTCAAATCATAAACCCCCACAACTTGTCTATTACCTGCAACACTTATATGGACCACAGTTGTATGGATATTCCCCAGTTTTCCTCCTTCACCTGCTCTCGACCCTCTTCAAGTACTTGAATCCCTTCCATTCTACCCTTGTTCTCCTCCTCCATTATGCCCTCCTGTTCGCCCACACTCACCTCCTCCATTGCATTTCAACCAAGTAGATATTACATTCCAACACCCCCATTTAATATACACTTGGGATAGATGTGGAAAGAAAGGGGTCAAATAAATTTTACAATGACTCCCTTTAATGTTTGAGTAGGTAAGGAATCCAATGATGACAACAACACAATTATTATGACAAGGTGCAAACAAGCTCTTAATAGACGGTTTATCTATAGAATTGTGTCCTCTAAAACAACTTCACAAAATCCTCTTTGAAAAATAATGAAGCGATTGTGAGTCTCAACAAAGACCCCTACTCTCACATTATGACCTCAAAAAACTTCACATAACAATCTTTGAAAAAAAGTGAAGCAAACACAATTTTAAAAAAGCATAAGCACGAGAAATTGAAGTGGGAATTCAAATTCACAATGCCACCAAAGAACAATCTCCAAAAAATGGCATAGCATATGCCAAAAAGGTTCATGGCCATGCTCTTGTGATGGTCAATAGGCTCAATAAGTGTTCCAACACCACATGTAACAAGATGGCCTCTCCATCAATAAAGCCTCTTTAACCTGCACATGTGCAAAAAAGGAATAATCTCATCAAATTTTGAAGAATAAATTATTGCTACAATCAATCAATATAAAGCCCTCAAACAAGTGCTCAAATGTCACCATGACCGATCATCAATCCAACCATGATAGGTCCTATTATTGGGATTGATCTGGGGTTTTTCTTTTAATGTCCTTTAGCACTAAAGATTTCGAAGAACTAATAACATAGTAAAAAGAATTCCAACCCTTGGTTGGAGAGTATGAATGCTTCCAATCACAATGATTAGGGTTTTGATGCAATGAAGATCTAGATGGAAAAGAATCTAGTGTTGGGTAAACAAAAGGTGCTCAACGGAATTCTTGTGACTCAATACTGGAAGAATTGTTGGAAGTGTTAGAATTGAGCAATGGCATATCATTAGTGATGAATACGTAGATGGTGCAAGATTTGGTCCCTGCAAAATATTAATGAATTAAGTAGGTAACGATGGATTTGGTTCCTCTAAAAGAATAACTATAGAGGGACTAGGGTGATTTGGTTCCTTTGAAAAAGTAACTATAGAGGGATTTGTTTCCTCTAGCAATGAAGTCTCAAAATATCTAAGCTCTACTTTCACTATCCTCAACGTTTTCAATAGAAGTAACACTATCTTGTCCATATTTATTTGTAACACAAGACATCGCTTCCTCTTCTTTTGATGCATCTTCTCATGCACTAGTTTCCATGCATGAGCCATTACCTCCTAGATTTGAGAAACATATTAAAGGAAGTTGGTTCCAAAATACTTTTTTCAGGTGTGTTATGTGGTGGAATATTTTGGAACCAACTTCCTTTAATATGTTTCTCAAATCCAGGAGGCAATGGCTCATGTGTGGCCACTAGTGCATGAGAAGATACATCAAAAGCAGAGGAAGGGATGCCTTGTGTTACAAATTGAGTATCATCTTGCAACATGTAAAACACTTCTCTCTCTCGTATTTCAAAATCACCAATTCCAAGAGAAGATAGTTGAAGGTTGGCCTTTGTACAAGAGTGGATACAAAAATAGTTGTAGGAAAAGGAGGAGAAATTTGCAATTTGCTAATGCAATCCTCTAATGTACCTCTAGCACTGTACGATTTACTAAATTATTGTATAAGGCTCTAATCGAGGTGTCGCAAATCCTAGATGGAATTTTCACTCTTCTAATTGATCGTGGACACAAAAGCAAGGTCCTAGGAGAGCTTGATGTCAATATGAAATCAAAGACTATTTTCTTGCAATGATCAATGTGGCCAATAAAACCAAAATTAGCATTTTACAATTGAATAATAATATCATGTTGATTGACATGAATCTTGAGCAAGAAAGTAACATCGTTGCAAAATTGTGAATTAGAGGTCTACAAAGTAGCAACATGTTCTTGTTCATCATCAAAGTCATCCATAGCATAAATAAATATAAGTATTGTGACATCATCAAATTGGTCGAAAAAAGTTGTAGAATTTCTAAGTGGAGCTCAAAGTGTGAGGACCCTCATGAAAAATGGGTTCCCCTTCCTCAAAATGTTATTAGGGGAAAAGATATTGTCTTCTCAAAAGCAAAGGTGATACACAAAAATAACCATAGAAATCAATTTACTTCCTCGAAGTATATAAAACAAAATTTACCCTAAAGTAAAGTAAGCTTTCCCTCTTACTCATCAAAAACTAAAATTAACAAGATTTACATTTTAAGATTTCACCTTTTCGCTCTCACATTTATTTTCAAAAACAACTCAGATCCAAATGCCCTAACTCTTGAAATAACGATGCATTACTAAGTGTTCTTTCAATACCCTTTTGAAGCGTGCCAATTGAACCTCTAAATAGTGAGAAAAACTTTCTACAACACAGTTCACAATTTTCCACCAACAAATTGGGTAGTTTCAAAGGATCAACTTTAAAAGTCACCTCTCCCTCACTCATAGTTGAATAACTTTATTAAGACCCCTTTCTGAAAGCTTAAAAAAAATATTTCAAATAACGTTTGAGCAAGCTCAATCTAATCCCTAAGTGGAGAAATATCCTTGTTGCAAGACATGACTATTTTTTGACAGCAAAAGAAGCAATTCTAAAAGTCCAACTTTTAGAGCCTTAGATATATCAATATTGCTTAGAACCTCTATTATTACCCCATTTTAGAAAGCTCTCAATTTTTTTATTTCAAATGGTATTATATCAAACTCAATTAATAGACCAAACAATGAAACATTCTTGTTGCATGATAGACTATTGTTTCTCGTTTGCAATATGGGCAATTCCAAAAGGTCAACTTTCATAGACACCTTTCTCTTAGTACAGCTCAAAATCTCTATTTGATCCCATTTTGGAAAGATCTTGAGTTCTTTGAATGGAATAAGTTGTTCAACAATCTAAGATCTATATCTCAAGATAGTCAACAGAGTCTACATCCCTATTTTCCATGTTTGCGTTTAAATAATTTAGCTTTGCACACTTCACAACATCACGTACAGATTCCACAAAAGATCAAAACACAATATATTCCATGCATGGCCAATATTAGGATACCATGTTAAAAATGGAAATGCATCATTAATTAATGTTTGATAAACATATTAAACCTAAACACCAATAATCATCGCATAGAAA
Organism: Pseudotsuga menziesii; assembly: GCA_001517045.1. Taxonomy (NCBI): domain Eukaryota; kingdom Viridiplantae; phylum Streptophyta; class Pinopsida; order Pinales; family Pinaceae; genus Pseudotsuga; species Pseudotsuga menziesii. Next base: position 847,023 of record LPNX010851118.1, read on the forward strand.
CATAGCCCAATACACATTAGTTGTAGAATTAGTACCCTTCAAGATGATATCATAAATTATAAGTGAGACAAACACAAAAGAAACTTCGACCTACTTATAAATAGATGTTAGAGGCACTTATGTGGACCCTAACTTGAGGTGTGGTACACCCCTGAGGGGCACCCACTCACATCAATGTGGTTAGCAACAAACCATGAAGGGTGTATAATACATCACATATAAAAAGGGCCATTGCAGCCACAATACAAGCTTAGCCAACTTTTGCAACATGAACAAACTTGGAAAACAACATAAGCTCAATGGTAAGAAGATAGTATGGAAAAAATGGGCATGAACAACACAATAAAATAGGCAGGCAACAACAAGCAAAGTTAATAATCATAGAAGAGAATTAGGTTCAATAAGGGCCCAATACACATTAGTTGTAAAATAAGTACCCTTCAAGAAGATATCATAAATTATATAGTTGCTCAAGTGAGACAAACACAAATGAAACTTAGACCTATTTATAAATAGATGTTAGAGGCACTTATGTGAACCCAAACTTGAGGTGTGGTACACACTTGAGGGGTACCCACTCACATCAATGTGGTTAGCAACAAACCACAAAGGGTGTATAATACATCACATATAAAAAGGGCCATTGCAGCCACAACTCAAGCTTAGCCAACTTTTGCAACATGAACAAACTTGGAAAACAACATAAGCTCAGTGGTAAGAAGATAGTATGGAAAAAATGGGCATGAACAACACAATAAAATAGGCACGCAACAAGAAGAAAAGTTCACAATCATAGAAGAGAATTAGGTTCAATAAGGGAAAACCCAACGCTTCATTACCAACCAGATTTTGTTCACATCTTTTAGGTTGAAAAATTGTGCTTATTTATATTTTGTGATATTTCCAACATGTTTCATTCTAACCAGCTTGTGTTCTAAATGTCAATGTGGCAAAAATTGTTTCTTCCTCTAATCTATGGGCGTGTGCACAAACTTGAAGATAAACATTGCCATATGATTAAAACTGATGTACATTAAAAGTGAGTACAGTAATATCATCATCCATAAAAAATTGAATGCATTACTCAAAACCTTTCTTTTTCAGAACTGAAAATGCTATATCTTTATATTAAAAGTATATGTCTATATAGACGAGATACATATTTTTGTCCAAAGTAAAACATCTAGTCATCAAATAGTCCAAGAATTAAACATTGCCCAAAACAATCTTAAATATAACTGATAACAACTAAAAATTCTTTTCTTTTTAAAATATACACCATAATTTACTTAAAATTATTTAATTTTGTTATTCATTTTGTGAAAAATTGAAAAGCCATAACAGGCTGAAGGAAGTTTTAGTAAAGTCTTCGTATCTCAAACCCGTCAAAATTTAAACCATATGAATGTTTTTTTCCGAATAACTAAATTCTTCATTGTTTTCACCAAAATTCATCAATGTTTTTTCACCCAACATAACCGAACTGAACTAAACTTTAAGACTTCGATTACTAAATAGAATTTTTTTTAAACCTTGTCAAGAAAAATGTGATTTTCATTGAGTGAGATTCACTGGGAATTAAAAATTAATTCCATATTTTGCCTTTTTAATAGGGATTAACAAGATTCTAGGTCATATATCAATTAATTTCCATGCAACACGCATAATAATTTATTTCTTCTCCTCTATAACAAAGTTGTTCGTCCACTTGATTGACAATTTATGGAAATTGTGAACTTCTTCACTGGGACTTACCGCTGCTTGTGTTTGTTCTATAAAGCAGATGCAATACATGAGAAGATACAATATTGCTTGGATATCGATTATAAGATTCCAATAGCACGCCCTAGTAACTCACAGCTTGCCAGTTATGTTAGAGGAAGCCCGGGTCTTTGTATTTGTGAATATAAGTCCACACAAACCGAAGTGTTTCAATTAACAGTGTAATCTCTCAACAGGTAAATCATAAATTATGTTAAGAAGGAAATGTTTCTTTACACGGGATAAAACCTCTGTTATTTTAAGTTCATTCTACTATAATATAGTTGTTTTCTTGCTTTGCAATTTAACAACACAACAAATACTAGAGACCCACATTATTGTAGATAAAAAAGGAAAAGCCATGCTGAAGACATTTTTAATCCGAGTCCTGCAAAGGCCACTAGATAGAAAATTGACAAAGGATGATATATCGGATAAAGAAACAATAACTCTGAATTACAGAAGTAAACATAACACACAACAAGTTTCCATTGCCTTTTGATCACTTTCTGGAATAAATTGGCCAATTGTTTCTCTCTCAATCACTTTTGTTTCCACATCCATTTTTAGTAATAGCCGCTTTCTGTTGAAATAGAGGACAAAATTTATGATTCACCAAGATCGTTATTAGGACACATGTGTTCGCTACCAAAAAGACAATGCTTGCCAACCACAGTTGTACATAAACATTTATGCCTTTAAACTCCAGCAGATAAGCCCAGCTCAACCAGTGAATCTGAGCAGCAACCCATAATCCAATGCATACCAAGCCCTTCCATCGCAGGTTGAGCTTTGTCCAAGGCAAAATGAGTGGCAAAAGACAAAAAAACCAAACAAAGTACTGTGCCGTGATAACCTGACAAAAAATCAGTTTGTGAGATCTAAGTTAAATTAAAAGAGGATGAAAAACCAGAAGTAAGAAGAAACTTGTAAAGAGTTGCTTGACAGTGACTTGTAATGGTATTTACCCGATGTTGCCTTGATTCTGAATATTTTAAACAAACATGCCAGGAAACATAAACAATGCATGGCAATAAAATACACATTCAAATAACATGTACTTGAGGCAATAATAAGATGGACCACGTGCCTTGTTGAAGGCTACAAATGCAACTGTCTGTGCAAAAAGACAGAATGGAAGATCTTTCGCAAAGAAAAGAACAAGCACCAGCTGCACCATGAATTGTGGCAAAAATGCCAGAAGCCTTTCCACTAACGTGAATTCGTGCTCATGATGAAGATAAATGTGATAGAAGTAGATAGAGAAATTATGTCTTGGATCTGTGCGAGTGAGGTGGTAGAGCAGAGCTTCATCCAAGAACTTTTGTCCGTATAAATAATAGAAAATACCTGTCAGGAAAAAGAAGACCCCTCCAGACAATATTCCAAATAGTATTCTATGTTTGTTCAAGAGATTTTTTAACACAAGCCCTAAGTTGACCCTACCTATGGCTTTAGTAAATGAAAATATTGATTCAGATTCTGATAATCTTGGTTGGTTAGGACTCCAATAACTGAGACGAAGCTTCTGACTTGAGGTTAAATATTGTTCATCAAGCAGAATGAGAATGGGAAGAACATATATTATAGGGTAGATTCTAAAATGGACAACTAGTCCATACCATATTGCTGCTTCCACAACATAACCTGCAACCAGACAACAACCAAGATGAAAAATGAGTTTCTGCATCTATGTTCATCCATTAATCTGTGTCAATGATACTTCCTATGTCTGATGTGCTTAAGGAAACAAAATGAGAAAATGAAGTTACCTCTCATTAGACATATCAGAATCCACAAAATCATGGCACACACAAGAGGTTCACAATTACCCCTTGTAGCAATAGTGAATGTGAATGGATTGAAAAGCCATACTGCCACACAAAACGTACACTGTTTCTCTGGCAAACCACGTAGCCTGAGAATACAGTATATGAGATGACCCACAAGCAAATCTGCATAATCAGAATGCAATAGAGAATATATGACTTTAAAATCCTTGTAACCCTAACAATGCTAGAAGAAAGATGACCCACATCATAAATCTGTTTGATAGAAGTACTGTAGATCATAGTTATTTGTTAAGAAAGCTGTCTTTTAAATCGCCATGTTCTCTCAAAACACAATGCTTCAAGTTGCAAGCACAACTAGAGCATCTTTGAGAAAATACATTCCAAGAAGTGCAATCAATTAACACAAAAGCGCTTAAATAATCTTGTATTGGTCCATTACAATCTTCGACTTCACAACAGGCAATTACAAGGTAAGAAACTAAGAAACACAAGATTTAGCTCAGTATATCCAAGGCTTAATCATTTGAATTTGAAGGATCAATTTAAGCTTTAAAGTTTAATTCACATTTCAATGTTTCATGATGATGACGAGTTTGGATCATTCAACTATTGACGTGAACCTGGAAGAGGCAAAGCTAGATCCTTCATCCAATTGGCTTCAAATGGAGGAGGTTCCTCTTTTTTGCCTTGAGGACTTAGAGAACCTTTAAAGTCAAGCAGTCAAAGACATGGAGAGACTGCTTCTTAGTTCTTTACTATTTAGTATTTAGTATTCAATATATACTATTTAGCTATCTTTTATAAGCAAATGCTTACAATTCTCGGTCTAGACTCATATTATATGTGAGATGTCTCTTCATCCACAAAATTTTGGACATCTGTTAATATTGTGCATTGTATGGACATAGCTTTATTGAATATCAATGGGAAAAAAATCAAAATCAAAATGTGTATATCTTTATTTTTTTCATTTTTTGTACTTGCCAAGTATTTCCTGATTTATTCTCGATCCAATTCAAACTCTTTGCTCTTTTGCCTCGCCATTTTTTTGTCAATTCAATGCATGTTAACATTGATCAGTAGACAAGCTGGAATGACGGGGTAAAACAGTACGCCAAAAAAATTTGGGGGAGTGTCTGAGTGAGGTATGCGATTCATTTCTCCTCTGTGATATGAAGAGATGTTTCTTGCAGTAGGGGAAGGACTGATAGGATTTCTACACTAGAGTGTAGGAGGTGGGATTATGGAAGAGGGCGTAGTAGAGCTGTTTACAAAAGGATTTGTGCTCCTCATCAGACTACTTATTCATAGGACGGGAATTAGACATAGAAGATCGAGTGTAGGAGCTAGTGGTGTGAGGGTATGAACTAAGGGCTGCGTCGCAATTAACCAAGGAAAGACGGTCATAATTGGAGAATGCCAACTCAAGGAAGTCGAAAATAGAAAGTGTTGAAAGGGGCTCATAAAGGTGGGCAGTGTTGACATCTTGATCCCCCTCATTAAAGAATATGGAGGTACAAGGAGGATCAAGGGAGGAAGGAGGTGTGGGGGAAGGGCAGGAGGGTCAACCCAAAGGGAAAATCAGAGGAAAGCATGGTCAACTATAGATATTCGAGTAATCAAAAACTAGCGGATGTATCAGAGCATATTTTGGTGGTCTAGGACATAATCCACCGAACTAGCACAACACGAGGGAAGTAAGTAAGACTATTGGAATCAGGAAACAGGGGATATCATTTAGGATCAACGAATCATGGGATTCACCAAGGTACAACAGATGCTTGCCATAGGCTAAGAGGAGTCCACTGGCATCATCCAACAACCTATGCAAACCAACTAAGTCTAGCTTGATCTCTTGTAGAAAAAAAGCATCCTCTGCTCTGTCATGAAGAGGAATCTACCTAGTCCTGACACAAGCATTGAAGTCTCACTTAGGATGACCTCCCCAAATGCAGAGGGTTCCTAGTACTGGCCCCCATCTATATCTCTATGAAGGGAAAAATATGAGGAGGTAGGCATGAAGTAGCAAACTACAAAATAAAGATCCCGGGGGATGGGGGAAACCCTGATAACAAAAGCCCACATAAATTAAAATATGGCAAATTCATTCTCTGCAACTATTGTAACTCTACCCTAGTGGCAATCACAGTAAAAACAAGCAATGCATCATGAACCTTAAACACCCCTTGAACTCCAAGTCTCTTATTTGCATATTGAAAAGCAATGATATCTCAAATATTCTGGGATAGTCCTGACGGGGCTCACATGAGTCTGAGTCAAAAAGAGGATATTTTAAGGTCTAAGTGCGCAATGAAAACCAATCTAGGGTAAGACCATAATGACCCATTACAGTTCCAACATCCTACTGTAACCCCCTGAACCACATGCCTCCCCACAAGGACCTGTCATTTGGGAAATCCAATGCAGGGCCACCATGAGGGAGGGGAATCTCAAATGACCGCCGAAAGATCCCTAATAACTGCCCACTTCCTTTCCTATCGTGTTGCTATTTTATGTTCCCTGGAGTGCTTAAACTCCTCAAACTAAGACCAAGTGAAGTCCTCATACAAGTAAATTCTGTGTGGGAGGGGGAGGAAGCTTCTACTTTACTTGAAGGGATAACAAATGTGTCACCTAAGGATCTGAATTGAAGAAAGACTGTGGAATCCGAGCTGAACGAAGATCTCTCAAGATTGAAGTCAGGAAGCTCGAGGGAGGGAGGAAACCAATGCTTGCATAGGGTCTGCCTGACCTGAAGGTGGCAGGAAAAGCCCTCAAATCTTCAAGTTTAGTTCCCAAATCTGTGTAGTGCACTCCTTGGTAGTTTTGTGCTCCTCAAGAAGAGCTCAAATATGTAGTTTTCTTAATGGAAAAAGGTAAAATCCCTGGGCCAAATGGTTTCCTAGCTGATTTCTTTCAGAAGATGTGGCACATAATTCATCGAGACCAACTAGCAACTGTTAAAGAATCAAGGACCTTAGGTAAGGTCCTAAAAGCTATGAATTCAACCTTCCTGTCCCTCGTCCCAATATCTGAATCTGCAAAAGTTTTTGGAGCTTTTAGTCCTGTCCCTCTTTGTGATATATATTATTGCAAAGGTTATCTCTACTAGACTAAAGTGTCTTTCGCCTAACCTGGTTTCTGAGGAACAAAGTGGTTTTGTAGTTGGCAGACAAATCATTGACATTATGATTACAGCTCAAGAAGCCATTCACTCTCTAAAAGTTAGGAAAGATAAACGGATGTTGTTAAAACTAGATCTGGCGAAAGCCTGAACCTTCAGAGCTTTTTACTTCTTCCTGTGGCTTAGGACATGGATGTCCTCTCCATTTCTCTTTATCATTCTGCCAGATTGTCTCAGTCTCATTGTAGAAAAGCATTGTTTTCTAGAAAACTGAAAGGTATAAAAATTCCATTAGATTTGGACCCTACTACACTCTAATTTGTTGATAACACTCCTTTTTGGGGCTGCCAGCCTAAGGGAAGCCTCAAATCCGTCAATAAAATTATCCGGGTATTTGAAAGAGCCACAGATCAATCTATCAATAGAGAGAAACAAAAAAACTTGTTTTCAATGTTGCTCTTGGCTTAAAAGGAAAGTATTATATCCTAGGCTTCAAGGAAAAAATATGATCGACTTCCTATATGAGCTTCTCCCTAGCTGATGGAAAGCACACTGGGAAAAAACTAGAGGGGAATTATTGATAAACTCCAAAAAAGGCTTGAAACCTACACAAACAAATATTTGACGCTTGCAGGTAAAATCACTCTCATTCAGGCAGTTCTCTCTGTTATTCATATTTATCAAAGTTCCATCATTATGGCTCCAAAATAGGTAATTGCTGACATTGAAAAAGTAATCAAAAAGTTTTTATGGCAGGGTACCATAGGAGAAAAGAAATGGAACTTTAAAAACTGGGAAACAGTATGGAGGATCGTGAATTAAAAAACTGGGGCTTACAACAAGGGCCTTTGAGCTAAAATCCACTGGAGATTACTCACAGAGAGAAACAAGCTATGGATTAGAATCCGAAAGGGAAAATACCTTCAAATAAGGACCCTCTATCTCTCATATCTCAGCGCCTTGGCATGACCAATCATCTATTTGAAACCGCATCTTGGCTAGCAAGGACCTCATCGATAATCTCTCTGTCTGTGAAATTCATAATGGGAAACAAGACAGACTTTGAGAGGACGCATGGGCAGGTCACAAGCCCCTTTCATTTAATCCAAAACTCAATAATATATGCACCCAAATGCAAAGAGCTGAATAGGCTTATAATGTTGATCAGTGGAACCCACATTGTAGCTATGTATGGAAACACCTTTAGATAAATGGCCAATCCATCTTGGCAACAAATATCAAAAGATAATCATGAAAGCCCTTGAAAAGAGACTAGGTCAAGAAGAAGATAATTTATGTTGGAACCCGAAGGATCAAGGCATCTACACTGTCAAAGGAGGCAAACCTCCAAAGGCAACACATCCTCTGAGCCTCTCTAGAAGAAATTACGCTCTTATACGTTTATGATTTAATTAATGTGCATGAATTTTCACTAAATTACTTTTACTTTTTCACACTATTTCATTGCAAAATCTTGTTATTTTTGTATTGTCTCTGAATAATAATAATTAGATTTCTCACGGCTTTTAATGACCAGATTCTATCTGTATTTTCAGGGATGATCTTAACGTGTGGAAACCAAAGGCATAATGGTTGACATTTCAGAATGGAACGCAATAAGAGTCAGCTTGTATTTTTTACTCAATTAGGATATATGCGTTATTAAAAAAAAACATAATTAAATTTATGTGTTACATTAATTGCAAATTGCAGGTCTTATTTGAAAAGAAGGCAGTTTTATTTAAAAAGAAGGTGGAGCAGTATAAAATATGACATATTATTTAGCAGTATAAAATATGACATATTATTTACCTAGAAGCCTCTCCAATCCAACCTAATGCTAAATTCATCCTCACAGAATGCCACACACAAACAGCTTTAGTGCACGAAGATAGTAATCCAGTTCCTCTTACCCAGATGTGGCTCAGTTGGTCAAATTCGATTCAAATAATATAATCCAAAAGACGCGACTCTTTCAAAACAGCTCTGCGATTAGTTTGATAAATGATTTGCTTTTTTTCTATATATACCTATAAATTAAATTGAACAATCATTTTTTTTATTAAGCCGACAAGTTTTTCTCTATATTCTAATTTGAGCCGACATCTTATTTTATTATAACATTTTAGTTTTTTTTTAATGGACACATGTCAGCTCCAGGATGAGCACGGAAGGAGTTACACATCCCCCCTCCATACTGGGCTGTAGAATGTGCCTCTTGGTGCAACCAGCATAGATCCATCTTAAAAGGGGATCTACCAAGCGCCGAGAGGGGTCAAATCTCTCGAGGTGCAAACCCTTCCTCAACATTTGCACGTTCTTTAGATAAAGTGTGTAATGCAAAATTTATGGTTTTAATTTATCTAATTTTTTTTCTTTTATATATGCAATTTTAAATGTTTTAAATCTAATTTTAGTCAACATGTTACTTTTTATAATTTTTTATTATCTTTTAAAAAGAACACGTTTCAGCTCCATGATGACCACGGAAGGAATTACACATCCCCTATTGGGGCCTCTCGGCGCAAATAACAGGATAGATCCATCTTAAAAGGGATCTACCAAGCGTCGAGAGGGATCAAATCTCTTTGAACTGCAAACCCCTTTTTAATTTATCTAATTTATGTAGTTTTATAGATATGTTGTTCTAAATGGTTTAAATCTAATTTGAGCCGACATGTTATTTTTTTTATAAAGTACACATGTCAGCTCTAGGATGAGCACGGAAGGACTTACACATCCCCTTGCTGTGCTGTAGAATGTGCCTCTTCAGAGCAATCAGTTAATGAAAAACTATTACATGGGATAATCTTAGGCATCGTGGTGTTCGAAGTCCCTATATATGTCTAGTATGTAAAAATGCAAAAGGAAAATCATTTCCATCTTTTTTTCAGATACTCATATGCTTTTGATATTTGGTCAAGATGGGCAGATGCAAAATATCTAAAAATGATAAAACCCTTTGTCTTCCCCTACACTCGAGAAATTCTAAGCAAATGGCCTAAATTGTCATGGATCCAAGATCATTGATTTCATCAAGTTGATTTGGAAATACAATCCTTTGTTCATCATGTGAAAAATTTGGCATACCAGAAACATGAAAGCCTTCATGGGGAAAATCATCCCTCCAGATCGAGCTTGGTCCAAGATTGAATATTCAATGCAAGAATCGCACAGACCTTTCATCCCTGAACAAGCATAAATGGTAAGACTACTCCCATGGAATTGAATTCAAATCTTTGGTGATTCTCTCGTGGTGACTAATTAGATGAGGGGATTATATAGTTTAGATAATTTCATGGTAAGGCCCATCTTCAATGAAATTCAAGTATTATCTTCCAGTTTTAAGTTTTTAACTATATATCCTTTCATCATGTTTTCAAGGAAAGAAATGAAATGGCGGGAGGATTGTCCAAGTCTAGATTATTGCTAGATGCCAGTTGTTGATTTTCTGAGCAGCATCGAGAGCCCTTCTCTTCGGAGAATGGGACCACCTGGTCCAAGACCACGGTGAAGACTCAACCCAGTGTTGAGTGACCATTTTGTTGAATGGTAGATATCTGGTCTGGGACCATGATATAAACCCAAATCTGCCCTGGGTAGACTCAACCTTGTGTTGAGTATGTTGAATTTTCAGCATTAGCATAAACTTTAAAAATTTGTAGATAAACATAAATAGATCAGCAGTGCAATAAAAACACATTCATCACATCAGCACACATGGACAATATTTTTCACTGGGGAAACCTTCAAAGGACAAAAACCCCAAAAGCATTAATAGCTCATCTCGTAAATGAGATGGCTTAAGAAATTCTTCAAAAAGTTCCTCAAATCCAGATCTGGATTTTGACCACAATAACTGTAAAATTCAACAGTAAAAATTAGACTGATAATTTTACCCACAATTTCCAAAATTATAGAAAATTACCAATTTAGGGCTTTCTCAGAAAAACTGAGATTTTCTCTCTCCTGCCCGAAAATATCAGACTGCTGAAAACTGCTTGAAAATATCAGACTGCTGAAAACTGCCTGAAAATATAACACTGTCTGAAAACTACCCAAAAATATCAGCCTGCTAAAAACTGCCCAAAAATATCAGACTATCTGAAAACTGCCTGAAAATATCAGACTGCTGAAAACTGCCTGAAAATATCAGACTGTTTGAAAACTTCCCAGAAATATCAGACTGCTGAAAACTGCCTGAAAATATCACACTGCTGAAATCTGCCCAAAAAATGGAATGCTGAAGATAGCTGTGCAAAAATGTTGAAGATGGACTTTGCTGATAAAACTCTAGCTGGGGGTTTGAACATAAGATAGTCTTCTTCTCCTGTGAGAGCAAAAGTGTGTGTAACAAATGAGAAGGCTTGATCTTCTTTTATAGCCTTTGTTCACCTCCAAGTGGACAAGATTAGGAAAAATAAAAATAATAATATTTTTATTATTTTCCTAATTTCACTTTCACTTTTACCAAAAAGGTACTTTTATTTTTTCCTTTGACTTTTATAAGAAATCCTTCTTTAATTAGGAAAAATAAAATAATAATATTTTTATTCTTTTCCTAATTTCACTTTCACTTTTACCAAAAAGGTACTTTTATTTTTTTCCTTTGACTTTTATAAGAAGTCCTTTAATTTTGTTTTCCACCTGTGGTCCTTTTAGGTGGACAAGATTAGGAAAGATAAAAATAATAATATTTTTATCCTTTTCCTAATTTCACTTTCACTATTACCAAAAAGGTACTTTTTTTTTTCTTTGACTTTTGACTTTGGCCTTTTACCAAGTGTCCCTGTGGTATTTTTTTTTATTTCAAAAGTACATCATCATAAACCAAGAGAGTTATTAATGCTTTTATTCCACACACTGTGTAACACCTAGATCTGGTACTAGGGTAACTTAACCAAGGGTAGCTAATCCTTGGAGAAGCACACCAAGCCCATAGATCAAGGGTCAAAGTGCCACACACATGCCTAGACCCAGTCTAGGGCTTACAGTGTCTTCATTCTCCCAAAGAATGGCTACTCAGAACTAAGCTAAGTCTACCAGTCCCAGACTGGTCTACATCGTGGTCCCGAACCAGATGTCTACTCAACACAAGGTTGAGTCTACCCAGCGCAGATCTGGGTTTATATCATGGTCCCAGATTAGATATCTACCATTCAACAGAATGGTCACTCAACACGAGGTTGAGTCTTCACCGTGGTCCCGGACTAGGTGGTCCCATTCTCCAAAGAGAAGGGCTCTCGATCCTGCTCAGAAAATCAACACTCCCTCTCAGCGAGAGAGGCATTCTCTGCCATACCAAGCTTGTCACGAAAGTACACGAACTTTGATGCTATCAGAGGCTTGGTCAAGATATCTGCAATCTGTTTATCTGTACGAATGTGCTGCAACTTCAGAGCACCTCTCTGCACTAGGTCTCTGATGAAATGATACCTCATTTCAATGTGTTTCGATCTGTCATGAAACACTGGATTCTCTGAAAGCTTTATGCAACTCTGATTATCGCAATGGATGATCGTTGAGTCAAGCTTTCCCTCGAACAGATCAAATAACAACTTTCTGAGCCAAACTGCTTCCTTGTAGGCATCGCTTGCAGCAATATACTCTGCCTTAGCTGTACTCTGAGCTATGGAACCCTGCTTCCTACTGGACCAAGAGATCATTGCTAATCCCATACTGAAGCAATAACCAGAGGTACTTTTCCGATCGACTACACTGCCAGCCCAATCTGAATCTGAATATCCAGATAACAATACTCCACTGCTAGAAGTATACCTGAGCCCATAAGTGATAGTCCCTCGCACATATCTGAGTACATGTTTGGCGGCTACCAAGTGTATGTGCTTCGGATCTGACATGAACTGACTCAGTGCATTCACTGTGTAGCAGATGTCTGGTCTTGTATGCACGAGATACATTAGGGAACCAATGAGCTGTCTGTATAGAGTAGAGTCCACATTCTGTGAACTAGAGGTTGAGTCCCGCAACTTTGTCAAGTTGGTAGTCATTGGTACGCTCATGGACTTGCAGTCCTGCATCCCAAATCTCTGCAAGATATCCATTGCATACTTTCCTTGTATCAGGAAGATCTCACTTGGATTTTGCCAAACTTCTAAGCCAAGGAAGTAATGCATCATTCCGAGATCTTTCATCTCGAATTCAGAGGTAAGCTCGCTCTTACACTGGTCTATCAACTGTTCATCACCTGTAAGAAACAAGTCATCTACATATAGAACAAGTATCAAGACATGATTATGAACAACTTTAAAGTACAAGTTAGAATCAGCTGTACTTTTGGAGAACCCCAAGCTATGGAGAAATCCATCCATCCTGGCATAACAGACTCTCGGAGCCTGTTTTAGTCCATACAAGGCTTTCTTCAGTTTACATACATGGGTCTTCTTCCCATGAGTAACAAAGCCTTCAGGTTGTTCAATATAAACCTCTTCCTCAATCTTACCATTGAGAAAGGCTGTCTTTACATCCATCTGATGTAACTTCCATCTGAATACTGCAGCAAGTGAGATGATGGTTCTAATGGTAGTGTACCTAGCAACAGGTGCAAATGTATCGTCATAGTCAATGCCTTCTTTCTGAGTGAAGCCACGAGCTACGAATATGGCTTTATACTTCTCCACACTGCCATCTGCAGCATGCTTGATCTTATAAAGCCATCTGGAAGTCACTACTGACTTTCCTGTAGATCTGGGAACAACTTTCCAAACATCCTTCTTCATGATTGACTTATACTCTTCAATCATGGCATCAACCCATACCTGTTTACTTGCTGCTTCTTCGTACGATGAAGGTTCTGAACTGATAAGCTGACTCATAAGACCAGAGTTCTTCTATGGTCTTATGCTTTCTCTGAAAGTCCCTGGAGGAGCTTTATGCTTCTCGGCTTCTTGTGCCAAGCAGGTCTCCTTTTGGAAGGAGGAACTTCAAGTAGTTCTTCTAGTGGACTTTCAATGTTCTCAGGAACATCTGGAGTTTGATCATCAAACTCTTCCTCCCTCTGAATTTCTGAATCTGGAAACTCAAGTGGAGCAACTGCATCTTCCGGTGAAAGCTCTAGTGTTTTACGAAACACCGCTTCCTCATGGAAGATCACATCTCTGCTGACCTCAATGTACCTCTATCCAGGTATATATACTCGATAAGCCTTCGAGCAATCATTGTACCCAACAAATAAACCTTTCTTACCAAAAGGCTCTAGCTTGGCCCTCTTTTCTTTTGGCACATGAACATACACAGGAGTGCCAAATATCCTCATGTGATCAACTGCAGGTTTCTTCTTGGTGAAGACTTCTTCTGGAGTCTTCTCACCCAAGATAGCATGAGGGCTTCTGTTCTGGATGTACACTGCAATTCCGGTAGCTTCAGCCCATAAAGACAAAGGAAGATCTAGATCAGTGATCATGGCTTTAGCAGCCTCACAGATCGTTCTATTCTTCCTTTCTACAACCCCATTCTGTTGGGGGTTGAAAGGCACTGTCAGCTCTTCCTTGATTCCTGCTTCTCGACAAAAATCATCAAACTCATTAGATTCATACTCACCTCCGTTATCTGATCTCAAGATACGGATGTGCCTGCCAGTCTGATTTTCAATCAGTGTCTTGAACTCTTTGAACTTGTCAAAGGTTTACTCTTGGCCTTGAGGAAGTAAATCCAAGACTTCCGAGAGTAGTCATCAATAAACAAGACATAATATAAACAACCACTCAAGGAGGGTGAAGACATGGGCCCACAAATGTCAGAATGAATCAAATCCAAAATGCCTTTAGATCTACTCTTACTTCTGGGAAAGGATTTCTTAGTGTTCTTACCTAGAGCACATCCTTTGCAAATTCCTTCATGCTTTGGAGAAACTTCTGGCATACCTGTGACCATCTTCTGCAATCTTGGGAGAGCTGTGTAGTGAAGGTGTTGAAACCTTTTATGCCAAAGTTCAAATGGATCAACTGTGTGATGTACCAAAGCATGAGTGGAAACTTTGGAGGCCTTGTAGAGGTCTCCCTCTCAAACCCCAATCTGAACTACTGAGTCTAGATCTGTGTCTTTTGCCCATAAAAAAACCTTTTTGTCCATAAAGAGGACTCTGTGGCCCTTGTCTTCTAAACCAGCAACAGATAAAAGATTCTTCTTTAACCCAGGAACATAAAGAATATCATCAATATGAAGAACCGTACCTGAGTCAAGTTGAAGTGAAGTTGAGTCAATTCCTTCAATCTTGTAAGTGGAGTCATCTCCAAGTTCTACCTGAGTGGTGAACTTCTTCTTTCTGTAACTGGTAAGGGTACCACATTTACCTGTCATGTGCCTGGAGGCACCACTGTCCACCAACCAAGAAGTGGAGCAAGCTGAGAAAGAACCAATTAGAGTAGAAATCAAATAGTACTCTCTTCTAGGCTCATCCATTTTATTAGCCTTGGTTTTCTTCTTCTTCTTTGGTTCTTCATCTTCTTCTTCCTATGCTTCTGCAGTAGATGCTTGAAACCTTCTCTAGGGTTTCTTCTTGTTCTGACTGCATTCTCTAGCATAATGTCCAAACTTGTGACAAGTATAACATTCAATCTTGGACATGTCAGAAAACTTACCCTGAGGTTTCTTACCCTTCTTCTGCTGAGGGAAAGGCTTCTTAAACTTCTTGGTCTTTGCTGCAAGTGCAAGGTTATCCTGCTTGATTACCTTGTCAGTGTTCCTTGCTTCTTCTTGTATGCAATCATGCCAAAGCCTTTCAAAGGTTGGCTGATTTTCTCATCCACAAACGGATGCCATGAAGGTTTCCCAAAAGCTTGGGAGACCATCAACCACTGTTTGTACAAGATCATCATCATCAACAGTGACACCAATAGCAAGGAGTTGATCTCTTACCTGTTTGATCTTGGTGAAGAAGGAACCAACACTTTCATCTTTGTTCAGCTTCAAAGTTCGTAGCCTCTTCTTTAAGACTCTCTTTTGACTGGGAGCCTTCTTTTCATAGAGGTTTACCAATGTACCATAGCATTCTTTAGCAGTCTTCAAGGATGTGATGTTAGGCATCAATTCTTCTTTGATAGAATCATAAATAACTCTTCTAGCCTTACCTTGGTTCCTCTTGTAGGCAAGCCTACCAGCATTGTAGTTGGCTCTTCTGTGACATTAAGAACAATGTCATCCAAGTCATTCTCATCAAGAATGGCTGTCAACCTGGCCTTCCAGGAATTGAAGTTTGCTGAACCACAGAGCTTCTCTTCCGGTTTGAAACCAACGGTAGCCATCTCTGTCACTTATCCAAATGTTAGATCTGCAAATCTTATTCCAAGATCTAGTGAGAAACAACAGCAGTATCCCTTTACTGTGTTTTCACATGCTAAGCTCTGATACCATGTTGAATTTTTAGCATTAGCATAAACTTTAAAAATTTGCAGATAAACATAAATAGATCAGCAGTGCAGTAAAAACACATTCATCACATCAGCACACATGGACACAATATTTTTCACTGGGGAAACCTTCAAAGGACAAAAACGCCAAAAGCATTAATAGCTCGTCTCGTAAATGAGATGGCTTAAGAAATTCTTCAAAAAGTTCCTCAAATCCAGATCTGGATTTCGACTACAGTAACTGTAAAATTCATCAGTAAAAATTAGACTGATAACTTTACCCACAATTTCCAGAATTACAGAAAATTACCAATTTAGGGCTTTCTCAAAAAAACTGAGATTTTCTCTCTCCTGCCTGAAAATATCAGACTGTCTGAAAACTGCCCAAAAATATCAGCCTATTGAAAACTGCTCAAAAATATCAGACTGTCTGAAAACTGCCCAAAAATATCAGACTGCTGAAAACTGCCCAAAAATATCAGACTGCTGAAAACTGCCTAAAAATATCAGACTGTCTGAAAAACTGCCCAAAAATATCAGACTGCTAAAAACTGCCTGAAAATATCAGACTGCTGAAATCTTCCCAAAAAATGGAATGCTGAAGATAGCTGTGCAAAAATGCTGAAGATGGACTTTGCTAATAAAACCCTAGCTGAGGGTTTGAACATAAGAGTCTTCTTCTCCTGTGAGAGCAAAAGTGTGTGTAACAAATGAGAAGGCTTGATCTTCTTTTATAGCCTTTGTTCACCTCAGTGGACAAGATTAGGAAAAATAAAAATAATAATAGTTATATTCTTTTGCTAATTTCACTTTTACTTTTACCAAAAATGTACTTTTATTTTTTCCTTTGACTTTTATAAGAAGTCCTTCTTTAATTAGGAAAAATAAAAATAATAATATTTTTATTCTTTTCCTAATTTCACTTTCACTTTTACCAAAAAGGTACTTTTATTTTTTTCCTTTGACTTTTATAAGAAGTCTTTTAATTTTGTTTTCCACTTGTGGTCCTTTTAGGTGGACAAGATTAGGAAAGATAAAAATAATAATATTTTTATTCTTTTCCTACTTTCACTTTCACTATTACCAAAAAGGTACTTTTATTTTTTTTTCTTTGACTTTTGACTCTGGCCTTTTACCAAGTGCCCCTGTGGTACTTTTTTTTATTTCAAAAGTACATCATCATAAACCAAGAGAGTTATTAATGCTTTTATTTCACACACTGTGTGACACCTAGATCTGGTACTAGGGTAACTTAACCAAGGGTAGCTAATCCTTGGAGAAGCACAACAAGCCCATGGATCAAGGGTCAAAGTGCCACACACATGCCCGGACCCAGTCTAGGGCTTACAGTGTCTTCATTCTCCCAGAGAATGGCTACTCAGAACTAAGCTGAATCTACCAATCCCAAACTGGTCTACATCGTGGTCCCGGACCAGATGTCTACTCAACACAAGGTTGAGTCTACCCAGGGCAGATCTGGGTTTATATCATGGTCCCAGACCAGATATCTACCATTCAACAGAATGGTCACTCAACACTGGGTTGAGTCTTCACCGTGGTCCCGGACCAGGTGGTCCCATTCTCCGAAGAGAAGGCTACTGCTCAGAAAATCAACAGAGTAGACATCTGGTCTGGGACCAAGATGTAGACTAGTCTAGGACTAGTAGACTCAGCTTAGTTCTGAGTAGCCATTCTCTGGGAGAATGAAGACATTGTAAGCCCTAGACTGGGTCTAGGCATGTGTGTGGCACTTTGACCCTTGATCTATGGGCTTGGTGTGCTTCTCCAAGGATTAGCTACCCTTGGTTAAGTTACCCTAGTAGCAAATCTAGGTGTCACACAATGTGTGAGATAAAAGCATTAATAACTCTCTTGGTTTATGATGATGTACTTTTGAAATTAAAAAAAAAGTACCACAGAGGCACTTGGTAAAAGGCCAAAGTCAAAAGTCAAAGAAAAAAAATAAAAGTACCTTGTTGGTAAAAGTAAAAGTGAAATTAGGAAAAAAATAAAAATATTATTATTTTTATCTTTCGTAATCTTGTCCACCTAAAAGGACCACAGGTGGAAAACAAAATTAAAGGACTTCTTATAAAAGTCAAAGGAAAAAATAAAAGTACATTTTTGGTAAAAGTGAAAGTGAAATTAGGAAAAGAATAAAAATACTATTATTTTTATTTTTCCTAATCTTGTCCACTTACAGGTGAACAAAGGCTATAAAAGAAGATCAAGCCTTGTCATTTGTCACACACACTTTTGCTCTCACAAGTGAAGAAGACTATCTTATGTTCAAACCCTCAGCTAGGGTTTTATCAGCAAAGTCCATCTTCAGCATTTTTGCAAAGCTATCTTCAGCATTCCATTTTTTGGGCAGTTTTCAGCAGTCTAATATTTTCGGGAAGTTTTCAACGGTCTAATATTTTCGAGAAGTTTTCAGCAGTCTGATATTTTCGGGCAGTTTTCAGCAGTCTGATATTTTCTAGCAGTTTTCAGCAGTCTGAAATTTTCGGGCAGGAGAGAAAAAATATCAGTTTTTCTGAGAAAGCCCTAAATTGATAATTTTCTGTAATTCTGGAAATTGTGGGTAAAATTATCAGTCTGATTTTTACCGATATATTTTACAGTTACTGTGGTCAAAATCCAGATCTAGATTTGAGGAACTTTTTGAAGAATTTCTTAAGCCATCTCATTTACGAGATGAGCTATTAATGCTTTTGGGGTTTTTGTCCTTTGAAGGTTTCCCCAGTGAAAAATATTGTGTTCATGTGTGCTGATGTGATGAATGTGTTTTTACTGCACTGCTGATCTATTTATGTTTATCTGCAAATTTTTAAAGTCTATGTTAATGCTGAAAATTCCACACCAGTCAATGGCACATCTGGGAATATGTGTATTGGTACTCCTTCCAATTCAATAACCTTCCTTTTTATCATAGTTGTTCGGTGATATATGTTGCTCTTTCTTTCTAGGGGTATTTTTGGATTGTCTTAGGACTACATTTTGTGGAAATTTTCTGAATTGGAGTTTTAATGCAAAACATAAAGCTTCACCTTCAACGTTGAAGGTTTCTCAAATCTTAGCCTTAGAATTTTCAGCTTTAACCCTTACAAGCAACTTACAATGAGCCCTTTGTAGGAAGTACACTTCAAGCATAGGTGTCATGCTTTAAGGTGATGTAGCTACACAAGGCACATCCACATCTCTCCATCACAAGCATCCATAGACTCTATCCAGTATCGATCTTCTTAAAAAATGCACTCCACTGAGTAAGTTATCCCTACAAGAACACTATCAAAGCCCCATGCGTCTCCAAGTCGTCTTCAATCCTATGATTAGGAATCCAAGCTACCAAGTAGGACATGAATTCCCCCTCCAATGTGCACTCTCCAACAAGGTCAATCTCCATGTGGCCATAATGAAGGACATCCACCATCCAAGAAAGAGATTTCCAACACCTAAAAAAAGAAATCCAAGCTAACGCACTCTTGAGGTCAAGCATCCACTGAGCAAGCTATCTTAATTAGGCATATCCATCATGGACCATATCCTATGCTACAATCCATCTCGGACCATCCAGGGACTAAACATACACCGCATACCCCAAATCTCATGAAACACCCAAACATAGTGTGAACACTTTCAGTATGAGCCCAAAATTGAATAGTTTTGGAGATTCATGCTGGAACTTTTGTTGTGGGGGCTCACTTGAGAACTCAAGATCTCACTTGAATACTTTATTGTTTTTCATTAGGTTTATGTTAGCTTGGTATATGGGATTATGTTGTGATCTTAGTAATAACTACTGAGGTCTCTAATGTGTGGGTATCGATAAAAGGCCTATATGCTATCAAATTTTGATATTGTTGAAAGGGCTACTTAGTTTTCCATGATGTGTTGAACATTATGTAACTTCGGAAGATATTCTTATTGTATTATTATAGTACTTTCTTCGAGAGATATTCATATTGTAATTGATCATGTAAAAACCCTAAAAGAATAATGCTAAAAGAATTCAAGTGAAAATAGTCAAGTTGGCCCCACAGAAGTCACCAAGTAAAACTGCCCCAATCAATAGGTAAAACTACCCCAGCATTGGGTAAAAGTGCCCCAATGAAGTCAGTCCAATTAGTGAAAAGTCAGCCAAAAAAGAGTATAAATAAGGGGGGTGCATTCCTCATTTGAGCACCAAGCAAGTTCGCTTCAGCAACAAGAAGGAAGTTCGCTCCTACCAGTAGAAGACTGTTTTGGGTTGTAGAAGAATTGATAGCCATCTATCTTTTGTTCTTGGCTTTGATTAGAAGCTTCTTGTTATCACTATGACATTGTACTTGTTGATGAATCTATGCTGACGAAGTTTGTTGGGTTTTCTTCCCTTGAAAGGTTTCCCAAAGGAGAAATTTTGTGTTCTTATGTTTATTGTTGAATGTCTTTCTTTCAATGATCCTTATGCATGCAATTATTATGATGTGATATGCTAAATGAATGAAAGTCTAACATAATTGCTTATAAGTCAAAATTCCAACATGGTATTAGAGTCATGCTGAAAGAATTCATTACAACAACCAAAACAGCGGCAACTGTCGGAGATTAGGGCTCCATGTTTCTAGCATTTCCATCCATAGATCAAGCTCTACCTTTGCATCATTGAACTCGCCCTAGGAGGGTGCATCTTTCTGTGGAGGAAAATTCTATTTTTGTGGAGTGTCAATTTTGACCTAAAAACTATCAGGGTTAAGAACTAGGGCTCCATGTTTTAAGACCTTCTATCCACCGATTGGGTTCGACCCTAGCATTCTCCAACTCGCCCTAGGAGGGCACATCTTTCTATGGAGGCAGAATTCAAATCAGAGAAATTTCATTTTTGACCTAGTTCCTGCCAGATCGGGAAACTAGGGTTTCCATTTTTTGCTTGTTTTGTCTGCAAATATGAGTGAAAAGAGGGTTGGATCAACTCACCTCAAGGGGGCGCATCTTTCTAGTTGATCAAATTCTCCATTGAAGAACTTTCATTTTTGACCCTCCTCCTTCTAGGGTTTCCAGAACTATAGATTTGACAAGATGACGAACAACACCAAGGTTGATGAGAAACTTGAAGGGGTTGATAACTTCAGAGCATGGAAGTATAAGATGCTCCTCATCCTAGAAGAAAATGACTTGGAGAAGTATGTTGAAGAAGAGGTTGTAGAGCTAGAGGGAGATGAACCTAAGGCAAAGCATAAGAAGAATATGGTTAAGGCAAAGAGAATTATTGCAGATTCCATCAAAGATCATTTGATCCCTCATGTCTCATCTTCCAAAAACTCCAAAGCTAATGTTTGATGCTTTGACCAAATTGTATGAAGGAAATAATATCAACCAGAAGATGACATTGAGAACGCAACTCAAGAATGTGAAGATGCAGAACTCATAAACAATTCAATCCTACTTCACAAGAGTGTCCTAAATCAAAGAACAACTTGAAGCCATTGAAGATATAGTTGAAGAAGCTGAAATTGTGATGACTACCTTGAATGGTCTCCCAAGGTCATGGGAATCATTTATTCAAGGAATATGTTCCAAAAGAAAAGTAACAAAGTTTAGCGGGTTGCGGGAAGAGTGTACTCAAGAAGAAGCTAGATTGGTAGCAAGAGAAGAGAAATTGAGTAATGATGAAGATCAAGCACTAGCAACCCATACAAAGAAAGAGAAGAGCAAGAAGGAAGTTCATCCTTCAAAGAAGTCTCCAAAGTTTCGAAAGTCTCAAAGGACTCAAAGAGATTACTCAAACATCAGATGCTACAATTGCCAAAAGATGAGACATATCGCAAGATATTGTCCTCAAGCAAAAGATCAAGTCAGAAAAGGAAGGAATAAAAGACATCATGCTTATGTTGCAGAAGAGGATGAACCAGTTCAGAAGAAAGCAAGGGAAGATGATTCAACTGAAGAATATGTATTGTAATGACTGGTTGCAAGGATTCTCTCACAAGTTTGATTCAGAAGGATTCACCTCATAAGGTGAAGCTCGATGATGATTATCGGTAGGAGAAGCCCTCTACAAATTGGAATTTCGGAAAACCTATGAAGATGAAAGATGTATTATGAAGAATTTGTCCAAACATGATGTACACTTTGCAAGAATACCAAGAAGACAAGTATTTGAATTATTTCTTGAATCTCTAAGTGTTTAAATGATATAGTTCATAACAATTGTATGCATATTTATGTTCCTAGAATCAGGAAGTGTATTATGCATGTTATAGTGAATGCTTTGATATGGTTAGGATTGATGAACGGTATACTCTTAATATGCATGTGATCGGTAAGTAGCCTATGGTGATGCACAACATTCCATGAGGCATTATTGCCTGTATAGAATGAAACCTTTTTGCTAACATCCTGAGAGCAATGCACGCTCTTGATAGTACGTTCCGGTAGAGATGGAAGGCATCTAGAAAGTTATCGTGTGTATACAGGATATGAATGAGTGTTGTGCTAAAGCATTGTCTAAGATGGTTACATAACTGTGTTTATTATGCCAGTATGCATAAGAATTTATCATTAAAATGTCAATATGACTTGATGATTACGAAAACTTACTAATCATATGACTGAATTTGACTTGTAGGAAAGATCATGTGCTATGACCTACAAGAGAAGGATGATGAGACTTGTTCCAAAGAACAAGTGACGATTGTTCAACAATGACCTTCAAGTAGATTTATGAAATCAAGCATACTACAAAAGTACAAAGCAAGGTTCATGGTTTCTCTCAGAAAGAGGGAGTCGATTATGACAAGACGTTTGCTCTAGTGGCCAGACACACTTCTAGCAAATCTTCACTAATGGATATTACACTAGATAGATAGTCTAATCGAACTAGAAGTGTATATCAAGCAACCCCTAAGGTTCGAGACTCCCTACAGAGAATCACATGTGTGTAGACTAAAGAAGGCTTTGTACGGGCTCAGAATGCACCCAGAGCATTACTGTTGATTTTTCCTGAACAGCATCAAGAGCCATTCTTTTAGGAGAATGGGAACATCTGGTCAAGGACCAGAATGTGGAACCAGTCCAGTACTGGGGGAACTCAACCTTGAGTTGAGTAGCCATTCTATTGAATGGGGACATCTGGTCAAGGACCAGGATGTGGAACCAGTCCAACACTGGGGGAACTCAACCTTGAGTTGAGTATCCATTCTGTTGAATGGGGACATCTGGTCGAGGACCAAGATGTGGAACCAATCTAGCACTGGGGGAACTCATCCTAGAACTGAGTGGTCATTCTTTGAATGGAGGCACCTGGTCAGTTACCAGGAAGATGAACCAATCTAGTACTAGGGGACTCGGCCTAGGGCTGAGGGTCATTCTCCGAGAGAATGGAGGCGCTTGGTCAGTTACCCAGTATTTGACCTTGAGTCCAATTATGCAACCTCTGGCTGAGGCACCTGCTCAGTTACCAGGACATCACTATCAGTCCTAGACCGGGTCTAGGCATGTGAGACACTCCTACCCTCGATCTGTGGATTTTGTGATCTTCTCCAAGGCTTAGCTACCCTTGCTTAAGACACCTAGTACCCGATCTTGGTGGCACCAGGAGTGTGAGATAAAAGCGTTAGTAGTTCTCTCTATTTATGATGATGTACTTTGAGTGGGGATGAAGGACCCCTATGACCACTTGTTTTGACCACAAGGCACTTGAAGAAGGCTAAAGGTAAAAGTCAAAAAATACATAAGGACCCTTGGACCACTAAGGAGTCAAAGTGAAAATACAAAAGACCTTTAATACCACTAAAGGTAAAAGTCAAAAAGATAAAAGAATAAAATATTATTATTGTGTTCTGTTGAGTTTTGGTCCACATCCAGGTGATTCAAAGGCTATATAAAAGAAGATCAACTCATTTCATTTGACACACACTTGCTCATAATCATCAAGCTTCTCCAAAGGAAGATTTTCGCTGGTCTTTGAAGAAGAAGAAGATTTTTGTGTTTGTTTATGCCCTAGCATGGAGGATTCTGGCTAGGGCATTTGCCTCTACATCTACTACAGACACACCCTAGTTGCTAGGGCATCTACAGCCCAACCCTAAGACTTCTAGGGTTTACGTTTTCAGTCACGGCTATCAAGTTTTGGGCTAGGGCATCACCCTAACCCTCACGGCAGCTGCAACAACTTCACGGGCAGCCTTTCTACACCCTCGGGCAGCCCTACTATACCCTCAAGCGGCACGATACAAATTCGGGCAGCCTACTTCTTGCTACCTATAGTTTTGGGCAGCTCTCCTCTCCTCACGGTAACCCTTTTTTAGCTCGGTCAGCCCTAACAAGGGTGTTATCACGTTCCTGTAGCTGATCGAACCTCACGAGCAGCTCCATCCGATCTCAGGCAGGCAAACAGAGGACTCAAGCAGGTACAAGAACTCTTCGGGCAGGCTCAGATTCATTTCAGGCAGGCAGTCGCGAACACGGGCAGCAGAAAAACAGGGTTCGGGCAGGCAGTATTAGATCCGGGCAGCAAGAAAACCATCTCGAGCAACAGTCTGGGCATTCCGGGCAGGCAACAGCATATCTGAGATTTTTGGGCAACAGAAAGCCCTAATTTGGATTTTGTTGTAAAAATTAATTTTCATGGATTTTTTATCAGTGGTTCAAGCCTATTAGGGTTTGAGAATTATTGAAGAACGTTCATCTCAAAATTCTGATATTGAAGAAACTCAAGTCATCTGATTTAAGAGATGAATTACTAATGCTTCTGGGGTTTTTGTCCTTTAAAGGTTTCCCCATGAAAAACTCTTGTGTTCAATGTGTGTGATATGTTGATCTATCTACTGCACTTGTTATTGTTATTTATGCTACAGTCTGCAATTTTTTTAAGAATTCATGCTAATGCTAAAATTCAACATGGTATCAGAGCATAGCATGTGAAGACCCCAGTAAGAGGTAGATTACCGTTGTCTTCCTAGACCTTGGGACATTTTGCAGACTTAGATAACTAACTTTTGTAGCAGAGATGACGACCAATCCTTTCAGACCGGAAGAGAAGCTTGAAGGTTCAGAAAACTACAACTCTTGGAAGGCTAGACTCACAGCCATCCTAGAGGAAAATGACCTTGATGACTTGGTGTTCAACACCATAGAAGAACCAACCTCTAATGTTGGCAGGATTGCCTTCAAGAAGAAGCAAGCAAAGGCTAGAAGGATCATCTATGACTGTCAAGGAAACTTTGATGCCCACCATCACATCATTGAAGACTGCCAAAGAATGCTTTGACACCTTGATGAACCTGTATGAAAAGAAGGCTCCCAGTCAGAAGAGAGTTTTGAAGAAAAGGCTTCGAACACTGAAGATGAACAAGGATGAAGGAGTTGGGCCTTTCTTCACAAAAATTGCACAGGTAAGAGACCAACTTACTGCGTATTACTATGGATGATGATGACCTTGTACAGACTGTATTCGATGGTCTCCCAAACTCTTGGTAAACCTTTTTGGCATCAGTAAGTGGACGTGAAAATCAGCCAAACTTTGATAGACTTTGGCATGATTGCTTGGAAGAAGAAGGAAGATTTTCAAGCAAAAAAACTTGTACTAAGGAAGGAAACCTTGCTCCTACGGCTAAGACAAGAAAGTTCAAGAAGCCCTCCCCTCAGAAAAAGAAGGGAAAGAAACCACAAGGTAAGCACATCAATGTTTCAAAGGCGAAATGCTATAATTGTCATAAGATTGGGCACTTTGCTAAGGATTGCAGGCAGCCCAAGAGGAAGTTCAAAAGAAGATTCCAAGCCTCTGCTGCAGAAGAAGAAGAAGAAGAACCTAAGAAGAAGAAGAATACCAAGGCTACCAAAGAAGATGAACCCATAAGGGAATATAACCTGATCTCTTCTCTCTCTGGGTCCATCACTGACAGTGCTAACTATTGGTCAGTAAATAGTGGTGCTTCCAAACATGACAGGTAATCGTGGAGCACTCACCAGCTACAGAAAGAAGTTCTTCACTACTCAAGTGGAACTTGGAGATCACTCCACCTACAAGATTGAAGGAGTTGGCTCAAGTTTCAACCTCGCTTCAACTTGATTCAGGTATGGTCTTTCATATTGATGATGTCTTATATGTTCCTGGTTTGAAAAAAAACCTCCTCTCTGTTGTTGGCTTAGAGGACAAGGGCTACAGAGTCCTCTTCATGGACAAGAAGGTCTTATTATGGGCAAACAATGAGAAACTAAGCTCAGCAGTACAGATTGGGGTTCAAGAGGGAGGTCTTTATAAGGCTTCCGAAAATTCCACTCATGCCTTGGTTCACCACACAGTTGATCCATGTGAGTTGTGGCATCGGAGGTTTGGACACCTCCACTATACAGCTCTTCCAGGCCTACAAAAGATGGTGACAGGTATGCCAGAGGTCTCTCCCAAACATGATGGAATTTGCAAAGGTTGTGCTCTAGGTAAGAACACTAAGAAATCCTTTTCCAGAAGCAAGAATAGATCTAAAGGAATATTGGATTTGATTCACTCTGACATTTGTGGGCCCATGTCTTCACCCTCCTTGAGTGGGTGCTTGTACTATGTCTTGTTCATAGATGATCATTCTCGGAAATCATGTATTTACTTCCTCAAAGCCAAAAGTGAAACATTTGACAGGTTCAAAGAGTTCAAGGCTCTAATTGAAAATCAGACAAGCAAACGCATCTGTATCCTGAGGTCAAATAACGGAGGTGAGTATGAGTCTAATGAGTTTGATGATTTTTGTCGAGAAGCATGAATCAAGGAAGCGCTGACAGTACCTTACAACCCTCAACAGAAAGGGGTTGCAGAAAGGAAGAACAGAACAATCTGTGAAGCTGCTAAAGCCATGCTGAATGATCTAGATCTTCCTTTATCTTTGTTGGTTGAAGCTGCATCTACTGCTGTGTACATCCAAAACAGAAGTCCTCATGCTATCTTGGGGGAAAAGACTCCAGAAGAAGTCTTCACCAACAAGAAACCTGTAGTTGACCACATGAGGATTTTTGGCACTCCAGTATACATTCATGTGCCAAAACAAAAGAGGGCTAAGCTAGAGCCTTCCAGAAAGAAAGGCATATTTGTCGGTTACAGTGACAGCTCGAAGGCCTGCCGCATCTATGTCCCTAGACAAAGGTACATTGAAGTCAGTAGAGATGTGATTTTCCATGAGGAAGTTGTGTTTCGTCAAACACAAGAACTTTCAAAGGAAGTTGAAGGACCTCCTTCTGAGATCCCAGATTCAGAAGTTCAGAGGGAGGAAGAGGAATTTGAGAATCAAATTCTGAATGTACTTGAGAACCTGAAAGTTCACCAGAATAACTGCTTGAAGTTCCTCCTTCCAAAAGGAGACATGCCTGGTACCGAGAAATGGTACAAGAAGCTGAGAAGCATAAATCTCTTCCCGGGACTTTCAGAGAAAGCATAAGGCCACATAAGTACTCAGGTCTTATGAGCCAGCTCATCAGTGTTGAACCTTCCACTTACAAAGAAGCAACAAGTCAACAGGTATGGATTGATGCCATGATTGAAGAGTACAGGTCAATCATGAAAAATGATGTGTGGGAAGTTGTTCCCAGACCGACAGGAAAGTCAATGGTAACCTCAAGATGGCTCTACAAAATCAAGCATGTTGTTGATGGCAGCATTGAGAAGTACAAAGCCAGATTTGTAGCTTGTGGCTTTACTCAAAAAGAGGGCATAGACTATGATGAGTCTTTTGCTCCTGTCGCCAGGTATACTACTATCAGAACCATCATTTCTCTTGCTGCAGTATTCGGATGAAAGTTACATTAGATGGATGTAAAAACAGCCTTCCACAATGGCAAGATTGATGAGTAAGTCTACATTGAACAACCTGAAGGCTTTGTGACTCATGGGAATAAGTCACATGTGTGTAAACTGAGGAAAGCCTTGTATGGGCTCAAACGGGCTCCGAGAGTCTAGTATGCGAGGATGGATGGATTTCTTCACAACTTGGGGTTTTCCAAAAGTACTGCTGACTCCAGTCTGTACTTTAAGGTTGTTCATAATCACAACTTGATCCTTGTCCTATATGTGGATGACTTGTTCCTTATAGATGAGGAACAATTGATAGCACAGTGTAAGAGGGAGCTCACCTCTTAATTTGAAATGAAGGATCTTGGTCTAATGCATTATTTTATTGGCCTATAGGTCTGGCAAAAGCCAGGTGAGATCTTCCTGACACAAGGGAAGTATGCAGTGGACATCTTGCAGAGATTTGGGATGCAGGATTGCAAGTCCATGAGCATGCCCATGACTACCAACTTGAAGAAGTTGCAAGACTCGGCGACTAGTTCACAGGATGTGGACTCTAGTCGGTATCGACAGCTCATTGGATCCTTGATGTATCTCGTACACACAAGACCAGATATCTGTTACACAATGAATGCTTTGAGTCAATTCATGTATGATCTGAAGCGCATACACTGGGTAGCTGCCAAACATGTACTCAGATATGTGCGAGGTACTATCACTTATGGGCTCAGGTATACTTCCAGTAGTGGAGTATTGTTAGCAGGATGTGCCAACTCAAATTAGGCTGGCAGTGCAGTAGATCGGAAAAGTACTTCAGGCTATTGCTTCTGTATAGGATCTGCAGTGATCTCTTGGTCCAGCAGGAAACAGGGTTCCATAGCACAGAGTACAGCTAAAGCTAAGTATATTGTTGCAAGTGATGCCTGCAAGGAAGCAGTTTGGCTTAGGAAACTACAATCTGATTTGTTCGGTGGAAAGCTTAACTCAACGATCATCCATTGCGATAATCAAAGTTGCATTAAGCTTTCAGAGAATACGGTGTTTCATGATAAATCGAAACACATTGAAATGAAGTATCATTTCATCAGAGACCTAGTACAGAGAGGCACTCCGAAGTTGTAGTACATTCGTATAGATGAACAAATTGCAGAGATCCTGACCAAGCCCCTAACAACAACAAAGTTTGTGTACTTTCGTGACAAGCTTGGCATGGCAAAGAATACCTCTATCACTGAGAAGGAGTGTTGATTTTTCCTGAGCAGCATCGAGAGCCATTCTCTTAGGAGAACGGGGACATCTGGTCAAGGACCAGGATGTGGAACCAGTTCAGCACTGGGGGAACTCAACCTTGAGTTGAGCAGCCATTCTGTTGAATGGGGACATCTAGTCGAGGACCAGGATGTGGAACCAGTCTAGCACTAGGTGAACTCAGCCTAGAGCTGAGTGGCCATTCTTTGAAAGGAGGCACCTGGTCAATTACCATGAAGATGAACCAGTTTAGTACTGGGGGACTCAGCCTAGGGCTGAGGGCCATTCTCCGAGAGAATGGAGGCGCTTGGTCAGTTACCAAGTATTTGACCTTGAGTCCAATTATGCAGCCTAGAGCTGAGGCACCTAGTCAGTTACCAGGACATCACTATAAGTCCTAGACTGGGTCTGGGCATGTGAGACACTCCTACCCTCGATCTGTGGGCTTTGTGATCTTCTCCAAGGCTTAGCTACCCTTGGTTAAGACACCTAGCACCCGATCTTGGTGGCACAAGGAGTGTGAGATAAAAGCATTAGTAATTCTCTCTATTTATGATGTACTTTGAGTGGGGATGAAAGACCCCTATGAACACTTGTTTTGACGCTAAGGCACTTGAAGAAGGCTGAAGTTAAAAGTCAAAAAATACATAAGGACCCTTGGACCACTAAGGAGTCAAAGTGAAAATATAAAAATACCTTTAGTACCACTAAAGGTAAAAGTCAACAAGATAAAAGAATAAAATATTATTATTTTGTTCTTTTGAGTTTTGGTCCACATCCAGGTGATTCAAAGGCTATATAAAAGAAGATCAACTCATTTCATTTTTCACACACTTGCTCATGATCATCAAACTGCTCCAAAGGAAGATTCTTGTTGGTCTTTGAAGAAGAAGAAGATTTGTGTGTTTGTTTATGCCCTAGCATGGAGGATTCTAGCTAGGGCATTTGCATCTACATCTACTACAAACACACCCTAGTTGCTAGGGCATCTACAGCCCAACCCTAAGACTACTAGGGATTACGTTTTTAGTCACGGCTATCAAGTTTCGGGATAGAGCATCACCCTAACCCTCATGGCAGCTGCAGCAACTTCACAGGCAGTCTTTCTACACCCTCGGGCAGCGCGATACAATTTCGGGCAACCTACTTCTGGCTGCCAACAGTTTTGGGCAGCGCTCCTCTCCTCATGGCAGCCCTTCTCCAGCTCGGGCAGCCGTAACAAGGCTTCTATCACCTCCCTGCAGTTGACTGAACCTCACGGGCAGCTCCATCCGATCTCGGCCAGGTACAGGAACTCCTTGGGAAGGCTCAGATTCATTTCGGGCAGGCAGCAGTGAACACAAGAAACAGAAAAACAGCGTTCGGGCAGGCAGTATTAGATCCGGGCAGCTCCGAGCAGCAAGAAAACCATCTCGGGCAACAGTCTTGGCATTCCGAGTAGTCCGGGCAGGCAGTAGCAGATCCAGGCACCAGATCTGAGATTTTTGGGTAGCTGGAAGAAATTAGGGCAGAAAACCCTAATTTGGATTTTGTTGTAAAATTTATTTTTCATGGATTTTTTATCAGTGGTTCAAGCCTATTGGGGTTTGAGAATTATTGAAGAACATTCATCTCAGAATTCTGAGATTGAAGAGACTCAAGTCATCTCATTTAAGAGATAAATTACAAATGCTTTTGGGGTTTTGGTGCTTTAAAGGTTTCCCCGTGAAAAACTCTTGTGTTCATTGTGTGTGATATGTTGATCTATCTACTGCACTTGTTATTGTTATCTATGCTACAGTCTGCAAATTTTTTAAGAATTCATGCTAATGCTACAATTCAACAATTACACGCCAAAACATACGGTTACATGATGAGCTTGAGGATCACTTAGAGTGATGTAGATCTCAAACTTTGCTACAAGGTTGAATATGGTTGCTTACAGAAAACGAGAAGCTCATAGATGGGTGCAAGAGGGAACTTGCAACAAAGTTCGAGATGGAGAATCTTAGTATCCAGTGACCTTGAGAGCAAGAAGTTCATCTCTATAGACCCATTTGATGAGAGATGACATAGATGGATACATAGAAGATCAACAACAAAGAAGACTACTAGTCACTCTAGTGTAATATGTCCCGACGCAGAGAGCTCGAGATGTTAAGATGTAGAGGGAGGATCGTGCTCGGTTACAGAAGGAGCAAAAAACTTCACTTCAAAGGGAGTGACTATAACATGGATTTCAGAAGCAAAGTGAGAGACAATATCACTTAGCCTCTATCTATGGCAAGGGTTGTTTGTCCCAATATTTCAGGGATATGTTGAGAGTGATACCGGATGTCTCCCCTCACTGAGAGGGAGTAGATCTCAAAGTTTAAGAATATTGGCATGATTCTTGTGAGTTATATATGTGGTAGAGACCAGATGAGATTTTCCTCGGTTAAGGAAAATATGTTGTAGAGATCCGAAGAGATTCGTGATGATGGATTGTATACCCATGCCTACACTGATGGTAACGAACATGAAGTTATTGAGTGATACTTCATCAAAAACGATGGATGCCACCATGTATAGACAGATGATTGGTTCGTTGATGTATTTGATGAACATGAAGCCAGATGTATGCTTTGTGGTGAACACTTTGAGTCGATACATGGTTGAGCCGAGACGTGTTCACCTGATTGCGACAAAGCATGTGATGAGGTACTTGAAGCGTACACTTGATCATGGACTCAGATATGAGTCAGATCATAAGATTAGCCTGCAAGGCTATGTTGATTCAGATTGGGCCGATAGTGTCACAAACAGGAAGAGTACTTCAAGATGTTGCTTCAGTTTGGGATCAGGCATGATTTCCTGGTTCAGTAGGAATAGACTAGTGTGGCATTCAGTATAGCTGAGGCAAAGTATATTGCAGTGTGTACAACTAGCAGTGAAGCGGCGTGGCTTCAGAAATTACTTGCAGGGTTGTTTGATCTCAAGCGACAACCAAAGTTGTGTGAAGCTATCCAAGAACCCAATGTTTCATGTCAAGTCCAAGCATATTGAGATCAGGTACCATTATATCAGAGATACGGTGCAAAAGGGAGCAGTGAAGCTCCAGTATATTGCGACAGACAAGCAGACAGTCGATGTGTTGACCAAGCTTTTGTCGAGAGTGAAGTTTGAGTACTTTAGGGATAAGCTTAGCATGATGTAGAGAGATGCCCCTCGTAAAAGGGAGGGATGAGTCTAATATACGATTGTGGGGATGTAGTTGATGGTGTGATAGCAATAAGTGGTCATTTACGAGCATGTATTACTAGCATGTTTTGATAACTAGAGAGAGTGACCAGCTCATGATGACTTCAGAGAGTGACCATACTCTTGATGACTAGAGAGTGTG
The DNA here is from genome assembly GCA_001517045.1 of Pseudotsuga menziesii. Lineage (NCBI taxonomy): Eukaryota > Viridiplantae > Streptophyta > Pinopsida > Pinales > Pinaceae > Pseudotsuga > Pseudotsuga menziesii. Next base: position 879,433 of record LPNX010851118.1, read on the forward strand.
ACAATACTTTGCATGTGTATCTAGTCGAGTATGCATGTTTAGTAAAGCTATGTATTTAGTTAGAGCTAGTATGTGTGTGTGCACTGGAGAGAGTGACCAGCTCATGATGACTAGAGAGAGTGACCATACTGTTGTAAGTGTATATGTATCCACTATCCAGTGAACTGGAAAGCGTGACAAGCTCATGAGGATTGGAGAGAGTGACCATACTAACAAGGGTTTGAGAGAGTGACCATACTTGCGATGACTAGAGAGAGTGACCATACTCACGAGGGTTGGAGACAGTGACCATACTTGCGATGCTAGAGAGAGTGACCATACTTAGTATGTGTATCTAGTCGAGTATGCGTATCCAATTGAGTATGTGTATTGAAACAAGTATGTGTATCCAATTGAGTTGTGTATCCAGTTGGATGTGTGCAACTAGATTCTTTGTGAACTAGATGAAGTCCCGTAACGATGTAATGTGTGCTCCTGGCTCACTAATGTGTTGTTATTGTGATGCCCTTGGATGTATGATCATGACTGATGCATGATGGAGATGATGGCTTGCTCGTGGATAACTTCTAGTGATGTATAGGTTTGAGAGATGTCACAAGTCACTGGTTAGAGTATAGAGTTGCGGCAGCAGTGATGATGATCGTGTCAGAAGAATACCTTCCTTGTTAAGAGGGAGCGTTGAAGGTTATGTAACTTTTGAAGATATTCTTACTGCATTATTATTGTACTTCCTTCAGGATATATTCATATTGTAATTGATCATGTAAAAACCCTAAAAGAATAATGCTAAAAGAATTCAAGCGAAAATAGTCAAGTCGACCCCACAAAAGTCTTTGGGTAAAAGTGCCCCAGTCGTCAGGTAAAATTGTCGCAACATTGGGTAAAACTGCCCCAATTAAGTCAGCCCAGTTAGTGAAAAGTCAACCAGGAAAAGAGTATAAATAAGGGGGCGCATTCCTCATTTGAGCACCATGTAAGTTCGCTTCAACAACAAGAAGGAAGTTCGCTCCTACCGTTAGAAGATTGTTTTGGGTTGTCAAAGACTTGGAAGACAACTATCTTTTGTTCTTGGGTTTGATTAAAAGTTTCTTGTTATCACTATGACATTGTACTTGTTGACGAATCTATATTGAACAAGTTTGTTGGGTTTTCTTCCCTTGAAGGGTACCCAAAGGAGAAATTTTGTGTCCTTGTTTACTATTGAATATCTTTCTTTCAATGATCCTTATGCATGCAAGTATTATTATGTGATATGCTAAATGAATGAAATTCTAACATAATTGCTTGTAAGTCAAAATTCCAACATGATGTTAGGATTTTGTCGAGGGATATAGGAAATGCTATGAAGCATATGAAGAATGTAATTTCATTTTTGTTGAATGAAATTACAATTTTTTCTCTGTGGAATAAGAAGATTTGGATGTCCTAGTGTTTTGGTCGACAAAGAACAAGAGCACATTCTTCGTTAAGAGATAGAGTTTAAAACGCAAGAAAGACAAGTCCTCCTAGACCCCACCTATAGCCAAAGAATTGAAATACAATTTTGATAGAACCTCAAGAGGCAACCCAAGTGATCCGAAAAAGGCATCAATAAACTGATTCAATTATTAAGCCATTCCAGATACTTAATTAATTTCTCAAATTCCGATAATTAACATGAATTTGGCAATTATAATTCATATATACAACATATCATAACTGGAATTAAACAATTCAACACATAAACATATATGCAAACCAGATTTGATCTCGGAGTTCATCAAACCCCTTGACTACATCTTCGAGCTCGATCAATTGCCAAATCAATTCATTAGTTCATCAAATGCAGCAAAATTACATCAACTTTGCAATTTTGTCTGTCAATCACAACGACATACAACTCCAATGCCAAACATTTGCCAAAGAACTCCTCTAGCATGCAATATGAGAAACTGTCACCTGCACTGCTTGGATCAACCTTGGAACCTTGCTGTTAAGTGCATTGAAAATTGTTCAGTCTATTTCTATAAGCTTGATTCTAACAGTTGAACTGTCCATTTAACGCACTATCAATCTGCCCATCTAAAGCTCTCAGGCAGAGTTCTCTCCAATTGTTTCGAACTGCCTCAGTCCAAATTTCTCAGTTCTCTGTTCATTTTGTACTGAACTCCTAATTGGTCAATCATTCATTTAACCATCGATTGATCTTCAGACCGAACTTTTGTGTTCTTTGTCTCTCTCCTTTTCCAATTCCATGTCCAAATTGCATGTTAAATAGCAGACTGGATTGGTTTGTGGATCTGCATGTGGCATTTTGGATCCTTGAGCAACATGACCAATCGGGTATAAAATCTGATTTCTTGCTCAAATTATCACTCAAGATAATATCAAAGATTGAATGCATGATCTTAGAGGCATGAATTATGGATCAAATGCAAAGATCCACACTCAAAATATCAATGTCAAGTTAAAAACCAAATCCGCAGGCGTAAATCCCAGATTTGTTTAGGACCATTCACCTGGATCCGTCATCGATCATGTTGGACTGTCAATCTATAAACTACTGCCGTGATCCCAACAGCTTCGATGCTGACTGCCTTGATCTCGACTGTCCCGACGTGCCAACCCCCGACTGTTCCAATCCCGACTTTGTCGGTCCCGCCATGCTGACCCCTGACTATCCCAATCCCAACTGTCCCGACGTCGAAAGTCAGTACTGTTAAACAACACAAACAACGTTCCTTGCCAACTATGTGATCCCGAATTTTTCGATCTCGACTTTGGAAGTCGAAAGTCGGCACAGTAAACATGACTTCTGAGATTTTCATTTCGATTTTCGATTCTCAACTGTTCTGATCCTGACGTCAGAAGTCGGAAGTTTGAAGTTGCCACAAGCCTTTCAACTTTTGCAATTTTCATTTTGACTTCCGATTCCCAACTTTGGAAGTCAAAAATCAGAAGTCAACACTATGCCAAGTCACTGCCAACTTGGTTGCCAACTATGTATAGAATCTACCACATGTTGAAGGATAAGTGGTCCATGTGTCTTCCACTGAGATGCCAAATCAGCGTATGATCCACCTATACAGTCCACGTGTCACAATGTGGGTGTGCCACGTGGCACCCCTTTTGCCTGCTTCATTGAAACTTCAAAACACAATATTTTCCACGTCAGAAATCTGTTTTTGATGAACAAGTATCGTCGAAAAGCCCTCTACGAGCTCTATACAGCTATGTGCTTCTTTGAAATTTTTGAGACTTTGAAATTTAGGTCACTCAAGAGACCCCCTGGATCACACCTCCCCACTGGAGAACTTTTGGACCACCAAAAGCTTGGACCCTTACAATTTACATTCAGAGTTTAACTCTTCATTCTCTTTGCGACTCAGCAAAGGCATAAAAACACTTTGTTGTACACAAGTGATGTTGTAACATTCATCACTTTTACATTCTACCCTTATTGGGTCCCATACACAAAAAGTGATTTACAAATTCGCAGCATGAGAAATTTACAACAACAAAAAGTAATCAACTTTCCAAATAAGCTACCCATTTCTAAGTAAACCAGGATAAAGAATTTCCCTTCTTTTGCTGAATCTTCTTCATGAACTACTTCTTGGACTACTGGAGCTTGATCAACTCTTCCATTAGCTACCTTTGTCCTTGTGGGATCTCGCACAACTTTTCTCAAATGCTTTCCAAAGGCAAGCATAACTTTTCTTCCCTGCTTTGGACGAAGATGTGAGAAGTTTCCAACACTTCTTTACCTGATGTCCACTCAATTTACAATGAGTGCAATAATTCTTCTTGCCATTCTCCTTCTTATGTCAAGGAGGATGGTCTTTCTGTCGTGTCCCCTTCTTGGTTGCCATGATTTTCCTATACAAAGACAATCTCTTCCAACATTTGGCCACACAATGGTTATTCAATCCACAAAATGTGCATGGATATGCATACCATAAATTATGCATCTCATAGCTAGACTTGTAATCAAAGAAGACGTTGGAATACTTATGTTTGTTATACCTGGGATGGTTGTCTTTGGTATGGATCTGGTGAGGAGAACTAGACTCAGCTCCTTCAGGATGTTCATCTCTCTCTGGAGATAGTTTGCAATCTCTTATGTTGCTTCTCCCTTGACTGAAAGATTGTGGTATTCTTGATTTCAACTTGCACTCACTCTTATCATGGAGGGATGTATCAATTCTAGTCCTGGTTGTTTCGGAAGAGCTATTGGCTTGAGATCTTCTTTTGAGCTTCACTTGCTTCAACTTCTTTAGAACATTCTCCAGTTTCCCCTTTGTCATATCCCAAACCTACATAGCGAGGTATTTCCTCGACTTCTATGGGATTGGTCATCCCTTGTCCATTATGCCAAGTCCTCTTCCATCAAAGCCCATCTTGGTTAGCAATTTAAAACCAATGCCTTTTGTATGCTTCTCGAATGCACCAATAGAAGCATTTACATCTTGAAATGGTGAAAGAGAACATGATGAACATGACGAGTCACTTACAGTGTATACCTTAGTCAGAGTTTCTGCATCTTTGGTAGAAGTTTGTCTCTCTTGCAAAGCAGACTCTTCATTCTTCTGAACTTCATCATTGGTTTGAGACTTTGCCAACATCTTGTCCTTATCTTGCAACTCAAGTTGCATTGCTTGAAATCTCTCTTGCAAATCTTGAAGTCTGTTTTGCAGCCCTTGCTTCTCTTCCTTTGATATCTGCAACAATCTCCTCAATTCAACATTTTCTAACTAAATTCTCTGATTGATTTCTTTAAGTTCACGAAGCCATGCTTGCTTCTTTGATGCTTTGCCCATGGTTGACTTCTGCAATCAAGACACTTGCACTTCAAAGATAGGAGAATCTAACACAAATATGTTAATTAACATTTCGGACAATAACTTGAATAATCCTCAAGCCAAATGGAAGGGTGTCAGGTACAACTGATCATGCACACAAGGATTACAATTTTTTTAGGCATAACAATGTCTTTCACTCAACATTGGCTACAAGAACATTACAATGTTGCAAACAACACAGCATGCCTCTCACTCTCATCAATTCTAAGAGTGGCAACAAAAGCCTTTACTTTCTAAGCCAAATGGCAATTACATCAAATTTTAAGGCAATATCTAAAATGCAAAAACAAATATAAAAACTTGTCTTTACCAAAACATAGCTCAATGGCTATTTGCTGGAGCATTATTCATTTGGATCAACCCCCAATCCAATCCATCTCCTTTTTAACATTCGACCTTCATCTACTTCTGCCACCACAGATTTGTATAAAAGTAACAGATCCTGCACTTTTGTTCAACAACAGAACCTTAATGTTGTAGCTAAGACTTTTGTGATTCAACTTGTCAACTGCAGCTTCTACAATTCTTTCATCGTCGTGTCCTCAAAACAAAAGGAGTGCCTCATGCCAAGTCGTTATCTATTACCAGTTTACTTATCAAACAAGTGACCCAATTTAATGTATGCAGGTATGCACCTCTGCTTCAAAAAACACTCTTTGCGTAGAACATACAGGATTTAACAATTAAAAATAAATATACCAGTTGTGCGTGGGTCGATTTCTCAGTATGGACTTCAACGCTGCGTGTAGATATTTTTGGCAGATGGTGCCTCTAATCCACATGTATCTACAAATCAACAACAATTTATTGTTCAAACGCAGAAGTGTATGATAGAGTTGGATGATCTTGCAACAAATGCGTAGGGGAAATTCTCCCAATCATGGACTCCTGCCCATCGACCTGCACTAGTTTTCTTAAGATGCGTTGTCTGTGCCTACGTCTCCTTAACAAAAGCCGCGACGACTTTCCAATACGCAATTAACAACGATGGATCTTTCACGTGAATGCACATAACTTTGGTTTTTTTTATGCCGCCAGCTTCACCAGAACGCATGCAAATGCCACCTAAGATTGAATTCATTCTTCAAGCATATCCATCGATCTGAGGCTCTTATACCAACTTGATCCACAAAAGGCATCAATAAACTGATTCAGTTATTAGGCCATTCCGGATACTTAACTAATTTCTCAAATTCCCATAATTTAACACAAAAATTGGCAATTAGAATTCATATATACAACATATCATAACTAGAATTAAACAATTCAACACATAAACAAATATGCAAACCAGATTTGATATTGGAGTTCTTCAGACCCCTTGACTATAACTCCAGGCTCGATCGATCGTCGAACCAATTCATTAGTTCATTAAAATGCAACAAAATCACATCAACTTTGCAATTATGTCTGACAATCACAACAACAGATAACTCCAATGCCATCTGTACATCTGTCAAAGAACTCCTCTGGCACTTAGTATGAGAAACTATCACCTACGCTACTTGGATCCACCTCGGAACCTTGTTGTTCAGTGCAATGGAAATTGTTCAGTCTGTTTCTATCAGCTTGATTCTAACAATTGAACTGTCCATCTGACGCACTATCAATCTGCCCATCTAAACCTCTAAGACAAAACTCTCTCTGATGGTTTTGAACTACCTTAGTCTAAATTTCTCAGTTCTCTGTTCATTTCATACTGAACTCTCGATTGGTCAATCATTCATTTAACCATCGATTGATCTCCATCGATTCCACATCGATTGATATTCAGACCGAAACTCTATGTTCTTTGTCTCTCTCCTTTTCCAATTCCATGTTAAATAGCAAACTGGATTGGTTTGTGTTCATTTCGTACTGAACTTTCAATTGGTCAATCATTCATTTAACCGTCGATTGATCTTCAGACCGAACTTCTATGTTCTTTGTCTCTCTCCTTTTCCAATTCCATGTTAAATAGCAAACTAGATTGGTTTGTGGATCTGCAGGTAGCATTTTGGATCTGTGAGCAACATGCCCAATCGGGTATAAATCTGACTTCTTGCTCAAATTATCACTCAGGATATTATCAAAGATCGAATGCATGATCTTAGAGGCACGAATTATGGATCAAATGCAAAGATCCACATTCAAAATATCTCTATCTTGTAAAAACCAAATCCGCGATCGTAAATCCCAAATCTATTCAGGACCGTTGATCCGAATTCGCCGTTGATCATGTTGATCCATCAATCTATAAACTGTCGCTGCAATCCCGACAACTCTAATGTTGACTGCTCCAATCCCGACTATCTCGACGTCAAAAGTCGGAAGTCAGTATTGTTAAACAACACAAACAACGTTCCTTACAAACATTGCAATCCCAACTTTTCTGATCCCAACTTCAGAAGTCGAAAGTCAGCATTGTAAACATGACTTTTGAGATTTTCATTTCGACTTCCAATTCCCAACATCAAAAGTCGAAAGTTTAAATTTTCCTTTAATATTCAAACTAGGGCTAAACAGTGCATGCAAATCTCTACTAATAACCATACATGAATATCTTTTACAATATGCAGCGGAATATAAAACTGAGAAATAAATCACAATATTGACACTATTATTTTGGGTATGGAAACCCCCGGAAAAACCCAGGATAGGAAAATCGGTGTAGCAATCAAATATAGATTTTATTATGAGAAAATATGGAACTTTTACAATCACTACAAATTCACCCAAACCTGGGGAATGCAGTTCCCAGCAGAATCACTAGGCAAATCCCAGCTAAACCTCAATACCCTCTTGTGTGAGTGTACGACCCAGCTGTACGAAGCTCAGTGATCTTGGTGCTCGCTCCTCTGTCATCTCAGCTAAATCCTCTATCTGACATTCTTTCCCTGTCTGTATCTTGTCTCTGTCGGAATACAAGTGTGTGTGTCCTCTCCACCAATTGATCTCTCTTTTATAACTTTAGGTAAAGCGAAAACCCTAATTTCACTTTCACTTTAACTAGTGGTAAAGCAAAAACCATAATTTCACTTTCACTTTAACTAGTGTTTCACTAAAGTTAATTTAGATCACTTTAATTTATTTTTCAAAGTAAACTTAGGAAAACTAAATTAAATACAATTGGTTTCCTAATTTAAGTCTTTTGCATGTAAGAACACATGCATGCAGAAAGACCTTCCTTGTTGCTACTAGTTTAAAACTCCCTCTCAACGAAGAAGGGATTCGGCAGCAACCCCAACTTATCCCTGAACTTCACAAAACTCTGTCTGCAAAGTGCCTTGGTGAAAATGTCCGCCACTTGTTCATTTGTCTGTATGTACTCCAACCGAATGGTTCCCCTCTTAACACAATCTCTCAAGAAGTGGTACCTGACGTCTATGTGTTTGCTTCGGTCATGGAACACTGGATTTTCAGATAGCATGATGCCACTCTGATTGTCACAGTGAACTATAGTAGCCTCTAACTCACACTCGAACAACCCTGAAAGCAACTTCCTCAGCCACATACCCTCACAAGAAGACATGTACTTAGCCTCTGTCGAGCTCAATGCAACTGACTTCTAATTCCTGCTGAACCAAGACACAATCCCCGATCCAATGCTGAAACAGCAATCTGAAGTACTCTTTCGATCCTCTACACATACTGCCCAGTCAGCATCTGTGAAACCTGCTAACTGCACACTCCCCCGGCGCTCATAAACCAATCCATACTCCATTGTACCTCTAATGTAGCGAAGTATGTGCTTCACAGCCGTCCAATGCACTCTTCGAGGGTCCACCATGAACTGACTCAAAGAGTTGACTACAAAGCTGATGTCTGGTCTAGTGTTGACCAGATACATAAGTGATCCGATAAGATGACGATACAAGGTAGGATCAAATCCGTCTGACCCTGATGCATCAATCTTCCTCCAATTGGAAACTAGAGGTATGACCATAGGCTTGCAGTCCTCCATCCTGAATCTTTTCAAGATCTCAACTGCATACTTCCCCTGTCCAATGAAGAAGCATCCATCTCTCTGCCAAACCTCCAAGCCCAGAAAGTAATGCGTCAACCCAAGGTCTTTCATCTCAAACTCCATTGCAAGATTGGACTTGCAGTCTCCAATCAGCCTCTCATCTCCCGCCAAAAAGAGATCATCCACATATAAGACCAGTATGAGAGGCACCTCACCTGTTAAGAAGTACAGGTTGTGGTCAGCCTCACTCTGCTGAAATCCCATCTCCCGCAGATAGTTGTCAATCCTCGAGTACCATGCTTGAGGAGCCTGCTTGAGCCCGTAAAGAACTCGATGCAGTCTGGAAACATGCGTCTCCCTGTTCTCCACATCAAACCCCTCTGGTTGCTCAATATACACCTCCTCCTCTATCACTCTGTTAAGGAAGGCAGTCTTGACGTCCATCTGATGGACACACCAACCCATCTCAGCTGCTAGTGAGATAATGGTCTGAATGGAAGAATATCTGGCAACAGGGGTGAAGGTCTCCTCATAATCAATGCCCTCCTTCTGTGAAAACCCCTTAACCACAAAGCGTGCCTTGTACTTCTCCACGCTTTCGTCTGCCGCATGCTTCACCTTGTAGATCCATCTGGATCCCACCACCTTTTTTCCTTGTGACCTCGGCACAACCTCCCATACCTGGTTTTTCATAATGGAGTCATACTCCTCAACCATAGCCTCCTGCCACACATCATGTTGTGCAGCCTCCCCAAAGCTGGAAGGTTCAGAGTTAATCAACTGTGTCATCAGTGCCATGTAACTAAGCCTCTCTGGTGGTACACTCCGTCTAAAAGATCTCTGTGGAGGATCTACCTGCCTGGAATCCTGCACTGTGGACCCAAACCACTTAGGCCTTGGCCTAGTATCAACCTGCTGCGGCTGCTGGATATCCGTCTCTTGCTGCAGCTCATCCTTCAAGTCAATGACTGAAGGATCCTGTCCACTTGACTCCCTCTGACCACCAGAACCTGTGCTCTGTGTCTATACCTGTACCTGTACATCTGGCTCCTCCAACTCGACCCCCGACACCTGTGTTGGCTGCTGCTCTGCTGGTAAGTCCAGAGATCTCCGCAAGGCTCTATCCTCATCGAACTGGACATCCCTACTCACAACGATCCTTCTGCGAGCATGAATGTAAACTCTATACGCCTTCAATATCTCGTTGTAACCCAACAAGCAACCCCTTCTCTCCAGAAGGGTCCAACTTTTTCCTATTGTCAGCGTGAACATGACAATAGTAGACACTGCCAAATATGCGAATATGACTCACATCTGGCCGAGTGCCTGTGAAGACCTCCTCTGGTGACTTCCTACCCAAAGTTGTGTGGGGACACCTGTTCTGAATGTATACTGCAGTCATGTATGCCTCGGCCCAAAGGAACAGTGGTAATCCTTGATCAAATAGCATGGCCTTGGCTGCTCCAACCATAGTCCTATTCTTCCGCTCTGCGACTCCATTTTGCTGTGGGGTATGGGGCACAGTGTGCTCCTTCTTAATCCCCTTAGCTGAACAATACTCCATGAACTCATTGGAAGTGTACTCATCTCCGTTGTCTGTTCTCAACACCCGAATCTTCTTTCCTGTTTGGTTCTCCGCAAGAGTCTTGAACTCTCGGAACCTCTCAAAGAACTCTGACTTGGCCTTCAAGAAATAGATCCAAGTTTTCCTGGAATAGTCATCAATGAAGGTTACGCAGTACCTGTAACCACTGAACGAATGGACACTCATAGATCTGCATACATCATAATGCACCAAGTCCAAGGGCTCCTTAGACTTGTGCTCACTCTATGGCAAAGGCTTCCTGATGTTCTTCCCCAAAGCACAACCCTTGCAGTGGTTATGCTTTTCCTCCTGTACCCGAAGAACTCCGATGACTACCTGTCTCAAATGCTTCAGTGCTCCATGGTGTAAGTGTGCCATCCTCCTATGCCACAACTCACCCTGACTGTTGTTGTTGCTATTGACTAGAGCCTTTGCAGGCTCAAAGTGTAGTCTGTACACTTTCCCGCTCCTCCTGCCAATCACACGATCCAAGCTCCTATCTGACCCCTTAGGTCTGATATATACTCTATGGTCATGGAACTTCACTTGATATCTCTTGTCCTCCAAAGTGGAGACTGATATAAGGTTCTTAGTCAGTCCTGGAACATACAACACGTCAGCAAAACTAAGGGGTTTGCCAGACTCCCTCTAAAACAAAACAGTGCCAATTCCCTGCGCCTGATACCACACATCATCACCCAGCTCAACGTGGATCCCTATTCCACCCTCCTGCAAGTCTCTGAAGAATCTCTTTTGTCCAGTCATGTGACTAGATGCTCCATTGTCGATGTACCATATACTGCTCCCTATGGTGCTTGCCATGCAAGCTATCAAGCAAAACTCCTCATCGAAGTTCTTGCTAAACTGATACACCTCTGCAGATCCAGCCATCTGAGTGTTACTCTTCTTCTTCCTATCTAGGCAATGGGAGGCAAAGTGTCCCTTCTTGTGGCAGATAAAACACTTGACCTTTGACACATCAAGGTTCTTCTAACCATCCTTCTTCCTCTTTGCCTTACCCTTGTTCTTCCCTGTAAGGGCTAGAGCCTCCCCATCCACAATCTATGGGGCACTGCTGGATGAGCCTGATCCTTGACCCATGTGGGTCTCCTCCTACACAAAGTCATCCCATAGTCTTTGCCAACCAGGGAGCTTCTCCCTAACCATAACACCTTTGACAAAGGTGTCCCATGGCTTAGAGAAGGCATTGAGGGCTATCCGAACTAGCTCCTCATCCACTATCTTAGAGCCAACAGCTCCAAGCTCATCCCTAATCTGTGCGAGCCTCGTGAGATAAGGCACCACTCCTTCTCCCTTGGCCATCTTGGTGCTACGCATCCTCTCTTGCAACACCATCTTCCGGTTCTCATTCTTGCTTTGGTACAGACTCTCCAAAGCCGTCCACATCTCTGTTGCGGTCTTCTTACCAAAAATGTGAGGAACTATATGGTCCTTCACTCCATCCATGATAATCAGCATGACTCTAAAATCAATCTTCTTCCAAGCTGCTAGATCTGTCGGATCTGTGGGTGCAACCTTCTTGGAGTCAATGTGCTCCTCTGCATCACTGACATCTAAGATCCTCGTGATCCTTTCTTTCCATGTAGGAAAGTTTTGAGCACCCTGGATTCTATCCTCAACTCTCAATTGCACGGCCATAGTGAAGTGTACTTGTCAAACCCTAGATCTGGAAGTCTGGGTTTGTGTCTTCCTATAGACCTGCCCCTGATCTATCACTGCTGCTGCAAATCTCTCAGCTTTAGCTCACCAAAGCTCTGATACCATGTAAATTTTCCTTTAATATTCAAACTAGGGCTAAACAGTGCATGCAAATCTCTATTGATAACCACACATGAATATCTTTTACAATATGCAGTGGAATATAAAACTGAGAAATAAATCACAACATCACATCACAATATTGACACTATTATTTTGGGTATGGAAACCCTTGAAAAAACCCAAGATGGAAAAACCGATGCAGCAGTCAGATATAGATTTTATTATGAGAAAATATGGAACTTTTACGATCACTGCAAATTCACCCAAACCTAGCGAATGCAATACCCGGCAAAATCACTGGGCAAATCCCGGCTAAACCTCAATACCCTCCTATGTGAGTGTACGGCCCAGCTGTACGAAGCTCGATGATCCTATTGCTTGCTCCTCCATCTTCTCAGCTAAATCCTCTGTCTAACTTTCTCTCCCTGTCTGTATCCTGTCTCTGTCGAAATACAAGTGTGTGTGTCATCTCCACCAATTGATCTCTCTTTTATAACTTTAGGTAAAGCGAAAACCCTAATTGCACTTTCACTTTAACTAGTGGTAAAGCAAAGACCCTAATTTCACTTTCACTTTAACTAATGTTTCAATTTATTTAATTTAGATCACTTTAATTTATTTTCCAAAGTAAACTTTAAAAAAGTAAATTAAATACAACTGGTTTCCTAATTTAAGTCTTCTACATGTAAGAACACATGCATGTAGGAAGACCCTCCTTGTTGCTACTAGTTTAACAGGAAGTTGACACGGGCCTTTCAATTTTTACAATTTTTATTTCAACTTCCAATTCTCAACTTCAGAAGTCAGAAGTCGACACTATGCCAAGTCACTACCAACTCGACTATCAACTGTGTACAAATTCTGCCACGTCGAAGGATAAGTGGTCCATGTGTCTGCCACTGGGATGCCAACTCAGCATACTGTGCACCTGTACAGTCCACGTGTCACAATGTGGGTGTGCCACGTGGCACCCCTTTTACCTGCTTCGCCAAAACTTCAGAACGCGATATTTTTCACGTCCGAAGTCCGTTTTGGATGAAACGAGTATCGTCAAAAAGCTCTCTGTGAGCTCTATACAGCTATGTGCTTCTTTGAGATTTTTTAGACTTTGAAATTTAGGTCACTCAAGAGATCCCCCTAGATCACCAAGAAATTCAAGAAGCAATGGAGTAATTAGAGACTAGAGTGGAGTTATGACAGCCATTCTCTTGAGGCATAGTGGAGTGGCTACAAATAACCACGTCTAGACGAAAGCACAAGTGGAAGGTATCAAACTCTGTCGACCTTTGAATATCCAATCCATTGAATTCAAGGGAGATCTAAAACTTTTCATTGATATCATGAATGGATTAGCATTTAGCAAAGAGATCACATTGAATTTTAAGTCACATAGCAAATTGGGTTTCGAGATCTGCACAGTACGTGAACACTGAATACAAGGGTGATTCAAAGCTATTCATTGATATCATGAATGGAATAGCAAAGAGCTCTCATTGGTTTTTAAGTAACATAGCAAAGTAGCTTTTGAAATCTGCACAGAACATGGATATCTCCCACTCTCCAATTAGGAGACCAAGTAATAAAGCGGTCGACTGGATCGCCAACCTGGCAACCAGACAATCTCCCTGTCGGGTTATTCAATTTGTTTGAAATTAAATGAAAAATTAGTTGATAAGAATGGTTGGATTGTCGATTTGGCAAGAGATTTAAGGGCATTGGCGAGAGTTTTTGGAGGCACCGGGCATCTGTGATATATGCAAAGCCCGTCACCTGCTCGAAGCCATTTATGCCCTTCATCTTCCCCAGGCATACTACCGAGAAGTAAGATGGAATCCCATGTTCCTCTTCTCCCATGGGCAGGAAGATGAAGACCCTATCTTCACCCGTCATGGACATTCAAAGAAGACGCCAGATGCAAAGCTCCACTGACACCTGGCCAATAAACTCTGAGTTCTCTTATTTGGCCCTCTCCTTTTGTAATGCATGTTGTGTATCTATCTCGGTCTGCTAACCTAATAGTCTACGGAAGTCGATTCGGTATATTACTCTAGACACTTTATACGTTATGTTTAGTGGCTTTTGATAATGAATTTAAGCTGTACTGTTTTATTTTCAGCTTCAGTCTGAACAGGAAAATAACCTTTTTTTACAATCAATATATATTTAAAGCATGAAACCCTTGTGGTTGTAAATGTATTGTCAAAAGACTTACCTGCAGCAGAGAAGAGGAGTTTGCCCCAGCAGTGATGCAGATATGAATTGGGTATCAAAATCAGAGCTAACAGTGGAGAATATCTATATGTAGATCTGTCGTATGGAGACCTGTTGGAAACCATTAGAGAGGCAGCATCAGAAAAGACCAAGTAATCAATATCAGTGTAATGAACCTCCATGTGGGTATCTTGCCATTCTCCATAAACTATAAGCATCAAACGTAAAATAGCAGAAACAGCAATCAAGGATCCCCTGCTTAGAATCTCCATTGTTCTGTTCGGTGAAAAGTTCCTTTTCAACGTTTCTTACTGATAAAATTCATACAATGATGCAAAAAATCTTGTTCCATCGTATGGCCTTCGACCAACTAGGAGACACCATTATCTATGGTCTTTGATTTAGCCCTTGTGAAAACAAAGAATCCCAATCCAATTTTAAGTTCGGGTGAGTAAAAGCTACAGAGCAAAATTGTGTTCCATGCGGGTAGTCTATAAACCGTCAACCATGAACATTTATTTTTATGTTTTCTCGGTATCCGATGATAGTTTCCAATAAATTGGCAGCAGCTTTGAGTTTGACTTGGATGATGTCCCTTTAACCAAACATGACTTTCCATAAGCATTTTAGCCCAATGGGTCAACATAAAGTTTGGACACACTTTTCCAAGGCAGTTCTTTGTGGGTTCTTTGGACTTCTGTTATGATCAAGCTGGGGTTCAAGTCCAACTTAATGTCATTGGGTTACTAATGGGTTGAGTTGCCTCCATTTAGATATTTCGAAGAAGAAGGGATGAAAGTTGTATTTTTGGAAAGCATAAAAGGGACAGTTTTTCAACATCCTCCTACAAAGCAAAGCAAAGCAAAAGAGCATTTATCAATAGTGCATAGACCTCTGTGGTCCCTTGCAAACTCAGTCTATTGGTGGAAGTTACTATTTCCTAACGTTTACTAATGATTTTAGCAGGAAAGTCTGGGTATACTTCCTAAAAAAGAAGTCATCTTGCAAGGTTTTCTTGGGAAAAAAAATGATCAAAACTCAAAATTAAGGTGTGGCTTGTGCTAAAACCTCTCAACACGTAAAAAGAATAGGGTTTACATATTTCTGGTTATAACCTAGACTTGAGGGAGGGTTTTGTTCTGGGAGAGGGTTTGGTATTCTATCACATGTAGAGTTGGTAGGTAGTGGAGAATAAGAAGGTAGGAGGAAGGAAAAGGTATGCTTGTGGAGTTGGGATAGGAGGTTTCAGCGGAGCAGCGGAGAAGAAGGATGAGGATTTGATGGTTAGGGTTTGACCGGCCACCGGCCTGGTTAGCAGGTCGTGGTGACCAGACCCGTCAGAGGTCGTGGTGGAAGATATGTGGGTTACTATGGTGGGGCACGTTGGCTGGGGTACGACGCGGCGGGAGGGGTTAACGTGCTTTGAGTTGGACGACGGTTTCTTCGTGGGCAAGTTTGGGGAAGCTTTCACTGTGGAGTCTTAATCTAGGGTAAATCGTTTTTACTGCAATTACCTGCTAGTTTTTATTGTTTACCCCTTTTTTTGTGCAATGGATGATGAGGAGTTGATTGATTGTTCTTGTGAACACTTGGAGGAAGGCATTTTTTGGCAGGGGACAAGTGGATGATTTTCAGTTGAGGTGGAGGTCTCACCTCATTCCTGGGTTGAGGGTTTTCCATCGTCTTTACCCTCTCCTACCGCTGGCGATGAGGGTTTTTCACCGTTTGCATTATTACTGTCCTCATTGTCGTCGTTTCTTCTTCTGGAGGTGAATACGGACCTCCCTGGTGAAGGTTCTAGAGGATTAAGGTTTCGGAGACCAGATTTGGTGGATCCATCTGCCCTGAAGAAGGTTTTGACTATCAACGACCTGGATGGTGGCGTTGGGTTTTTGGGACCGACCGTTGCTGGGGATGGGAGGGGAGTAGCTCAATCTTTGGAGATCTCATGATGCAATGAACCGAGGGTGGAGATATAGGGCTCTGTGGCTCGCTCCCTCTGACCATTGGAACAACGTGGTTGTTTTATCCCATCACTGGAGGGGGTTTTCACATCCGAGTCTGCTAGCAAAGTGGACGGAAGGGTCGGCAGCAAGGGCGCTCCTAAACGACGAAAAACTTGGGTTAAAACTAAATGACCCAGGTACAATTATGCGCTGGGGGAGGATATAAGCTGGGATCAGATCTTGCAGATGGCAAATTGTTCGTTGGTGGGGCATGTTCTGGGAAGGAACTTCTCTATGCAGATGGTGGTAATTTGGGTGGAGGACTGCTGGTTGGAGGCGCTAGGGGAGGTCCTGAAAGTGGTTGGCTTAATCCGTGGATGGTTTGCGTTCAACTTCAAACAATAGGAGCATCTGCAGTGGGTACTTAACCGAAATTGGTCTTTGGACCACACACCTGTGTTGTTAAAACCTTGGCACCCTTTATTTGATGCAAGTAAGGAGCGTGTGGACATTGTGCCCCTTTGGGTTAGACTTTCGAGCCTGCTTATGCAATACTAGTCTGAAAAAACATTTTATCAATATTGGAAACATCTTGGGACTTTTCTAGAAGCAGATTTGTCCTTTAAGGAAACAAAATTGTAGACGGTGGCTATAATCCTGGTTAGTATCAACATCAGGGAGGGGTTAGTTGAATATATGTTGCTGACTTGGGGACCGTATCAGATTAAGCAGATCCTGGACTACGAAAATGTTCCTTTTCGGTGCAGGTGTTGCCATGCTTACAAGCATTTTGCGACTGACTGTAGCTTATCGGTCTGAACTCTTAATGGATGCAGACAATAGCGTGGTTTGAAGATGTATGGTTTGGACGGTGGGTGCTCAGCTCTGTCGTCACCACCGTCAACACCTGTGGATTCGATGAGTGTGGAGGTTGAGGATTGCTATCATAAGGAGGAGACTTTGGTGCCCCGTTTAGTGGTGGAGGTGGACAGACCAATTGAAGACCCTTTCCTCACCAGGGTTCCCTTTCCGGGTACTTCTTCTTTTACCCTCTCCTCGTCTATAAATTTATATACTAAAAAATTGAATTTGTCTGGTCTGGATTGGATGGAAAAAATAAAAAATATGACTATTACTACACAACCTATAGAGGACACTTTACCCATCTCTGTTGCGATAATGGGGGAGCCCTCTCATGTTTTGGTCTCTGACCTAGGTTATTTCTCCTCACTCACCTCCTGAGTCTTTAGATTCGGGGTATTTTCTTCGGTCTAGTACCAAGGTGGCTTCGGGCGGGGGGGTTTGGGGAAAAATTCAAACTTGACCCCCAGGGGAAGAGGAAGAAAATCTTTTATTGCTAAGGCTCAGTCCAAAGCAAGAAAGGATTTGATGGAAGGTAAACAACAATCAATTGAGAGGGCACTTAGAGCAGTGCATGCCCAGAAGAAGGGCCGCAGAAGAAAATTATGTCTCTCAATTGTCGAGGTCTTGTTGGTCCTCATAAAAGATCATCGCTCAGGAGGGTGGTAGATTTAGAACACCCTAATGTTCTTATGCTTCAAGAAATTTCAAGGGTTGGTGATGTGTTTAAATGTAGGTTGGAAAGTTGGTTTCCTGGTTGGAATTTTGAGACACTGGACGTTCGAGATCGCTCTGGAGGGTTGGGTATTGGATGGAATGTTAGATTGGTTAAGGTTATGAACCTTTGGGATATGGAGTCAGTTCTTGGTGTGACCTTTAAGGCTCTGGAACTTGTGGATACCTTTACGATTTTTAATGTATATGGCCCGTATCTTAATAGGGTCCCCTTCTGGGATAATTTACTTAGCAACTCTCTTCTGAGAGGAGATATGGTGATCATAGGTGGCAATTTAATTTTTTCTCTAGGCCAGCCTGAGGTGTGGGGGACTCATGCCCTTGTTGATCTATTGACGGATTACTTCACTCAAAAGTTGGTAGAAAGGAACTAGTTGGACATTAAACCCATCAAGCTCAAACCTACTTGGAAAAACAATAGGTGTGGGGAGGGGAGAGTGGCTAAGAGGTTGGACAGGTTTTTGGTGACTTAAAAGGTGGTGGACAAACACCATTACATCAGATAGTGGGTGGGGTGTGGTGGTCAGTCTGACCATTTACCTATTTTTCTGGAACTTAGAAATGGACCCGTTAAACCACCAAGCTCTTTGAAATTCAACAAGACTTTGCTGAAAGATGATTCTTTTCTATCTTTGATTTCCACTAAATGGATTCCTTTTGATCCTGATAGTAGGATTTCTGTAGTATTTCAGTTTGATGTGAACATCCATAATTTAAAATATGTTATTAAAGATTGGGCAATAGAAAAGAGGCGGAGGGAGAACATTGAACTGAAACAAATTGAAATGGAGCTTTCTGGGATCCTTGATAAAGATGGGGGGGGGGGGGACTGCTGAATCAGGTGGACAAAGATTTGTTGATCAGATTGGAAGGGAGAAGGAACATCCTGTTATTGGAAAGGGAGGAGACTTGGAGATTGAAGAGTAGGGCTACTTGGTTGGAATGTGGGGATGACAATACTAAAATTTTTCATGCTTATGCAAGAAGGAGGAAAGCAGCTAACACTGTCTAGAGTTTACTAAATGATCATGGAATTATCCATGAGACTTTTGATGGAATGGCCAGTACGGGGGTGGAGCATTTTAAGTCCCTTTTTAAAGCCCTTGCTCAGGTGTCCATTGCAGAAGTCATTAGAACTGCGCAGTTATTCCCAAGGTTCGTGGAGGAGGATGACAATTTGTCCTTGATGGAGGAAGTAACTGAAGGTGAACTAAAGGAGGTCCTACAAAGTTTTCAAAAGGATAAAAGTTTAGGTCTTGATGGGTGGATGATTGAATTCTTCCTAGATATTTTTGAACTTCGAGGAGGAGATTTATTGCGGGTTGTGGAGGATACAAGAATTTATGGAAGGATTATTGCCTGTTTCAATTCGACTTTTATAGCTTTGATACCAAAAGTTGACAATCATGTTTCTCTGAATGACTTCAGACCCATATCACTCTGTAACTGCATCTACAAAGTGGTCTCCAAGGTGATTGCACAAAGGCTCAAGGGGATTCTATCAGATCATATGACTGAAGAACAATTTGGGTTTTTGGAGGGGAGACAGATTCACGAAGCCATTGGGGTTGCACAAGAGGGACCCCATAGCATGAAAACAAAAAATATCAAGGGGTTATTCTTAAAATTGATCTTTCCAAAGCCTATGACAAGGTAAGTTGGTTATATATTCGTATGTTGCTGAAACATCTTGGTTTTGGAATTGCTTTTATTAGGTGGATTATGAGTTCTATCACAACTGTTTCTTTCTCGGTTTTGTTCAATGGTGTTGCTTCTCCTTTCTTCCATGCTGAAAGAGGGCTTCGACAGGGTTGCCCACTGTCCCCGCTACTCTTCTTGTTAGTGGCTGAAGGGTTGAGTAGGTCTCTAAGGGAGGCAAAAAGAATTGGAACCTTGAAGGGTATTCATATTTCTCAGCAGCTTCATATAACTCATCTCCTGTTTGCAGATGAGGTTCTAATTTCTTGTTCGAGATCGACTAGAGATTCTAATACCATTTCTGATATCTTGGAGCTTTTTTCTAAAGCCACTGGGATGGAAATTAACTCTAGGAAATTAACATTGTCCACCCATATGTTGAGTGCTAAAGAGTTACATGTAATTTCTGGTATTTTTCCCTACAAGCTAGAAGGGATGGATGGTGGATTGAAATATCGAGGGTTTTGTTTAAAACCAAATGATTATCAAAAACAGGATTGGAAATGGCTACTAGATAAGATGGAAAAACACCTAAAAATCTGGAGTCACAAGTGGCTCTCCAGGGTTGGCAGACTAGTTCTGGTAAAAGCTGCTTAGAAGTTATTCCAATCTATTGGATGTCATTGGCTTGGATTCCTAAAGGAATTCTAGAAGGGGCTCGTAGGACTTGTTTTCATTTTCCATGGAGTGGTAAATAGGAGGCGCAGGTGACTCCATGGGTTCGATGGGAGAGGATTGCTATCCCTAAAGGTCTGGGAGGATGGGGGCTCAAAAATATCTTCTTGTTCGCAAAGTCATTAGCAGCCAAGGGGGGATGGAGATTATTAAAGGAAGGAAGTTTCTGGACATAGGTCATTATTCATAAGTACATTGCCCCTGAATTAGTGGAAGACTAGATTATGAGTCCTGTGAAATCTCATTCAGGTGGTTTGGTCATATGAAAAGTTGTGGTTAAATCCATTGATATGATTGAATCCAACCTAGCCTGGAATGTGGGGAATGATAGGAAATTAAGGGTTGGGGATGACCCGTGGGTCAAATGCAATCAACAACATAGGCTGCTAGTTGATATAGTGGAGTCTTTGAGATAGAGAGGTATTGTTTATCGTTATCAACTAGTTGCATCGTATCCGGAGAATCGTTGGACCCAGACTTGGCTATCGGCAAGGGATTTTGAATTACCAGTACCTGACAAAAGGGAATTGGCACATTACATTGGGATTTTGAATCAGGCACTGATTCAACTTAGGGACATGGAGGATGTTCTCATTTGGGATTTAGCTCCGGCTGGAAGATATACCCCAAAGGCAGGGTACATAAAACTCAGTACGAATGGTTTCCAAAGGGGTTTGATATGGTGGTGGAAGAAACTGTGGAAAATGAAAAGTCCACCAAAAGCCAAAACTTTTATCTGGTGTGTGCTGGAAAAAAAGGTACCTACTTGGGACAATTTGCGAAAAAGGTGTTTCCATGGGCCTGGATGGTGTGCTCTATGTAAGGCTGATGGTGAATCTATAACTCACCTCTTTCCACATTGTGCTTATATCAAAGATGTGTGGAAAGAATGTTCAAAGGTCCTTGGTCTGAGTTGCAGTTGGGACGGTGCCTCGGTACTTCAAGCCTGAGATAACTGAAGGAGGATTGGATCATAGGAAACTATGACAACTCTACCTTTATTGGTGATTTGGGGTGTATGGATTGCTAGAAACAACTTATTTTTTGTTGATAAAGCTTGCACTCCAGCTATTACTGCAAGTCTGGTTTGTGGTATTCTCCCCACTTTCCCACAGTACATGAGGGTCACTACGTATAGGGAAGTATTGGATTTGGAAATCGACAGATCAGTGTTGTGGGGGTTTTTTGATGGCGTTGCACAAAATAATCTTTGTGGGGGAGGGGCCATACTTTTCATGTCAGATAATCACTCCTTTGAGTTAATAATTGGGCTCGGGGAAGGAAATAACAACTTTGCAGAGTTCCTGAGCTTACAACTTCTACTCATTTTTGTAGTAGAGAAAGAGTGTAGAACTCTAAATGTTTGTGGAGATTCGATGAATGTGATAAATTGGATAAAAGGGATTCAACTTTGCCGAAATCTAAGACTTGCCAACATTTTAACTTCCATTAAAGTAGTTTTAGACACTTATGTATCTATTTCATCCTGACATGTCTATAGGGAAAACAATAAGCAGGCGGACAAAGCCTCGAAGGAGGGGCTTCAGTTGGTTTTGGGCCAGTGGAAGATTAGAGAATTGAAAGAGGATTCTGTCCTTGAATATTATCGCACACCTTTTATAGAGGGAGGTGCTCCTCTTTAATTTTTCCTTTCTTTTAAACACTATGTTTATATTTCGGGATGCTAATTTTTGGAGACTTTTTTGGGACTCTCTCATAACAATTATGTTGTGGGATGAATCATTATGGACTCGTCACTGAATATTTTTGGTTATCATTCGACAACAGTGTGTATCTACTAAATGTAATTTTGTTCTCAAATGATGATATAAAATTATGCTTTTTTTCCCCCAAAAAAAAAACCTCTCAACATGTAGAATTGACATAGTTTAATGTTGAAAGTAACAAAATATTAAAGTATATTGTCCATAAGGCATGCAACTTGATGATAAACACCAAGAAACAATATAGCATTAGAATTCAGTGGATCATCATGGTCGTTGAAAACATGGCCTTAACTAATCATCGAAAGAGAATCACTCAAACCCTATTCCCAACCATCATTATGGTCCTAAGAAGACTTGAAATTCTCTTAAATTGTTTTCCATTTTATTTTATTCACATTGCACAATCAAGAGTTGACATTCCTGTGGTTGGGATGAGGCATCATCGTATTAAATACGTAGGATCAAAACACAATGTACTTAAAGTCTTGGAATTTAAGTTTTTACCCCAATTTAATAGTGATATGCAATTCCCCCGAATGTGGGTGGAATCCACGTGAGGGCAAGTGGAAACCATGCCCGACTCTAACCCATGTGCCAACATGTGGACTAGGAGCGAGTGATTATCTACGCAACATTAGTCTAGTTAATGGTGCTCTTAATGGCTTTGAGTGAAGGTTCTGAGTGTGATGGCTGAGATGGGTTACAGGACGTGCAACATTCAAGGTAGGGAGCTAGTAGGACTACTCCCACATGTAGTGAGGGGTATTTATGTCCATAGCAGTTTGGACATTGAATTGAACCACGTGTTTTGGGTTATCTTCTTGTTCTTCGAATATGTAAAAAGAGTGAAAGTTGAGTGGGAAGAACCAATCACTATGGAAACTCGTCAAAGAGGTAAGCCATGACGTGGAGGCAACGTTCGCACAACCTCGGGTCATCGTGGGTCTGGTTATTCCGAAGGGGGAGGTTACATTGGCTTTGTCTCTGCATCTATGATGTGTCTGATCAATGATTGGGAAGCAGGTATTGTGGCTCACCAACTTGCCTCTGCGCACTCGATGGGAAAAATGAACCACTACTGGGTGGTCAAGAATATGTTGGGGCTCTTAATGGAATATGTTCAGTCACGATGGAGGACTACCAAGGTGGTTTCCTTGGACATTTGGGACTCTATGAAACAAATTGCAGACAATCTCTAAGAAAATTTAGATTAGGGGCATACTTTGTTTAATAAGAGGTTAGAGGCGATTGGGGCAACAAAATCAAGCCCGGCAGGGGAAAACATTGTTGAAGCGGCCTCTCATAGTGTCTTTATGGAGCTGCGGAAGAATATCAGATAACGCAGCAAGCCACTTGGTTCGGAAACCAAATGAAGGGGGGAAGCGTTGTCGTCGACTGGGCGTGTCTTGGAACCTACCCACAAGATTCATCGCCTAGATATGAAGGACCTAGTATTATCATGCAAGTCGAAACCCATGCCAGTTAAGCTTCTAGTGGAGGACTCTCCTAGCTTGGACTACAAATCATGCCTGATAGCTGAAGAAGGAGTCGACTCTGCTCATGGTGAACTCTCGCACTAGACAAGGTTTCTCTAGTTTAGAAAATTATTGTGTTTTTTAATTTTTTTGGTTATCCTTGTTGGACAAGTTGTTAGATGATAGAATGGCCCATTTTAGAATGGTGTACTTAAACACACAGACTTTCAGATGTTCTCAAGTCTTTTTTCCCTCTGTTGGGAGGGCCTTTTTTTCCTCTAGGTTGGTTAGAACTGTCAGTATTTTTTATTGGTTGGGATGGTGGTTTCATTTCCTCATGCCACCTTGAATTTCTGTCAAGGAAATTCTCTATTATTTGGTTCCTCTTTTTATGATATAATATATACTATGTGCAACTTTACAACAATCTGAGGAAAAGCTCAATCTACATTTGGAATATCAACCCGAGGGAGATGTCCGGGATCTCTAGGATACTAGAGATCGATGGAGTTACCACTGGGCATTCCTTTAAATACCTAGGAATACCAATCTTCAGAAATAAGCCGAAGAGTTCAGATTGGAACCCTCTAATTGAAAATTTCCAATAAAAAATCCTTGCCTGGGGTGTTGTTTGGCTTAATTTGGCAGGGAAATTGATAATGATCAAAGTTGTTCTTAATAGCTTTGCGCTCTACCAATGCTCTATCCTGTTGGCTCCCCCTAGAATTTTAGCAAAAATCGAAGGTATGTTGAGATCTTTTCTTTGGCAGGGAGGGAAACAAGATGAAGGGAAAAAATTCACCCTCATCAGATGGAGGAAAATTAAATTTTCAAAGCTGGAAGGAGGCCTCCAAATCAAAGATTTGAAGTTCCAAAATTTAGCTTTAGGAGCAAAATTGCTTTGGAACCTGGTAGCCCAAAATCCATCCTGGTACAGTAAGGTAATTTGGAATAAATATTTCAAGGGACCGAGACTAAGGTGTCTGGATTTTCCCAAGTCCAATCAGGGATCCCCCATATCCTCTCTGTGTAAAAAAGTGCTGCCAGGATTTAAGGAGGAGTTGTTTTGGATCCCTAGAAATGGCAAATCGATTAAGTTGTGGAAAGATCCGATCACGGGGAAAATGTGCCCTCCAAACACTCCAAATTTTAGAATATAGTTAGATGGAAAAGGAATCAAATTGATCTGGGATCTGTCCCATTGGGACAGCAAGAGACCCTACAGGTGGAGAGGTTGGATCCTGCCTGACTGTCCTGAGGAGCTAAATGCTGAAAAAACTCAATTTATGGATTATCTAGCTGGTATAGCGTTGGTAGCTCGTGGAGTCCGTGATCGACGTGGCTGGGGCAGTGAAGGTGTTTACACTGCATCAACGGGTTACAGGGTGTTCTTAGCAATCCCAAGTGCTGTTAACAATCTGACAAAGTGGAAATTGATGTAGGATTCGCCAACGGTGCCCAAAATTGACATGTTCTGTTGGACATTGTTGCATGGGCAAATTCTTACATGAGAGAATCTGGAGAAACGTGGAATTGAAGGCCCGTTTAGATGTCCGATGTGCAAGGAAAACTCAGAAACCATTCTTCATCTCCTCTTCGTTTGCCCCTATGCTAAAGAAGTGTGGAACCAGCTCACGAATCCGTGGTTTGACAAGGTGGAGGTGCCTGGGAATGCTCAACAGTGGATTGTTCAATGGGAGAAGGCGTATCAAGGAGATCTGTCCAACAAAAAAAGAATGAAGGATTGCTGGATGAAGTTGCCAAAGTTGGTTTGTTGGCACCTATGGATAGAACACAACCAAAGAGTCTTCCAGAGCATAGATCAGTCCTCAGAGAAAATTGTTATCAAGACCCAAGCTCTCATGGGCGAGGTTTTGAAGACTAACCAAATCTCAAGGAATAAAGCCAAGCTCACAGTAAATGAGATCATGTGGTTGCATTCTTTTAATTTTATTAACTCTGATTTTGAGCCACTCTCGAAGAAGTTGGAGACCTGGGAAATCAGATTTGATAATTCTCAGTTTGGGAATTGGATGAAGGAGAGGATGATGGTCAAGCTATTCTTCGACGACGCCTCAAAAGGGAATCCAGGAAAAGCAGGAAGCGGAGGGGTCATTATGTGTCCGGAGGGAAATATTGAAGTGGAATATTATTGGAACATTGGATTTGACTCCAATAACATGGTTGAAGTCTATGGGCTGTGGCAAGGAATTAAGCAATTGAGAGATAAAGGAGTGGAGGAAGCTATTGTTTTTGGAGATTCCAGGTTAATTATTCAGGCGTTAAATGGTGCTAGTCAGAGTCAAAATATGAGATTGGATAGAATGATAAAAAGAGTTAAATCCCTCATTAAGTCATTCTGAAAAGTAGAGTTCTTTCATATTCTCCATGAATTAAATGTCTTGGCAGATAAGGCAGCTAATAAGGCAATGGGATTAAGTAAGAACGAGTTGTCAGTAAATATTTTATTGTCTTCTTCTCTTCCGCCTTAGGTTTTTAATTGAGTTGTGGGGTGATTCCAGACCTGTCTATAGGAGTAGCAGAATTGTTAAGAGTCTGGTTTCTCCAAAAACCAAATTGATGTATCTTGTTACTTGTCCTAATTTCTGATTTATAATATATAACCATTTTTGTCAAAAAAAAATTAGTGGTATGCTATGCTTTACTTGGTGGATTTGCTCCATTTGGTATTGTAATGTTCTATATCATTCAAAAGTGAGAATTGTGTTAGTCTTTGTAATTAAGTATTTGTTTAAGTTCAAGGAAACTTTGTCAAGATAAACATTCATCTTATAACATTGTAAACTAAGGTTATTATAAAACTAATATTGTAAAGGAGTTACAAATATCAGCAATTATAGTTTCACCCCGCTCAACAAAACTATTACACAACTTAATTAAAGGAAATTATTAATACAAGGAGAATATAACACACATAAGTTTGTAATAGGCTAAGCACGACATCCTAAACCACTAAGCCAACTACTCCCTCTAAAAGGGGACCGATAAACCAACATGATAATGTTGTCACCTCCTATGTATGAGGCCAAGACGCTCTTTGCTTGCAACACACACACACACACACACACACATTGCTTACACATGTAAAGGTTGGCTACATCTTGCTTTGGTTAACAGACATGCCCAGGATAGAACATAGAAGACATAGTTTGGGAACAGACCAAACACTATAACCTAACTAACTAATCCGATGGCTCTCTCTAAAGGGGGATCACCAAACTAGCATGACAAGGTTGTCACCTTCAATGTATGAGACCGAAAGATGTGCATTTCTTGCAAGGCACACACCCACTACCTACATGAGACAAGGATATCCATAGCCCACTTTGATTAAGAGACCTCCCTGGGAACAAAACAGAGAACACATACTTTGGGAACATACTATGTTCTACAACTTGACCAACTAACAACAACTATCTCTAAAAAGGGATCACCATACCATCATGGTAAGGTTTTTTCCTCCTATGTATGAAGATAAGAGATTGATTTTACTTGAAACACACACCACTGCCTACATAAGCCAAGATCCACGATAATTGAATTTGGTTAAGAGACCTCCTCAGGAATATAACAACAAACACATATTGTGGGAACGAACCGAGCACTACAGCATGACCAATTAAACCAACAACTCCATTTAAAAGGGGGTCATTGTAGCAGCATGGTATGGTTGTCACCTCCTCTGTACGAGGTCAATAGATGTTTTTTTCCTTGCAATACTCACACCCACTACCTACGCATGTCAAGGTTAGATGCACCTCAATCTAGTTAAGAGAGCTCCTTGAGAATAGAACATAACACATACTTTGGGAATCAACCAAGTGTTATAACCTAACCAATTAAGTCAACGACTCCTTCTAAAAGAGAATCCCTAAAACAACATGAGAAGGTTGTCACCTCATGTGTATGAAGCTAAGAGATGTTTTTTGCTTGCAATTCTCACACCCACCTCCTACATGAGCTAAGGTCAATCACACCCTACTTTGGTAAAGAGACCTCATGGGAAATGTAACAAAGAACACATACTTCAATAATGGACAAAGTAATACATCCTAACCAACTAACTTAGTGACTCCCTCTAAAACAGGATCGCCAACCAATAAGATAAGGCTTCATCTCCTATTTATGAGGGCAATAGATGTTTTTTTACTTGGAAGGCACACACCCACTACGTACACAAGCTAAGGTATGCCGCACCCCACTTTGATTAAGAGACCTCCCTAAGAATACAACATAGATCACATACTTTGGGAATGGACTTAAGTGTCATAGCATAATCAAATAATCCAATGGCTCCCTCTAAAAGGAGACAAACATATATACACATACACATTATCATTAAAGGTTATTGATGGTCATGTTCATGAAGTTCTTTGTTGTGTGTAAATGTTGAAATGTTATTATTCAAATTGAAGATTTTGTCTAATTTGACTTTTTTTTATGATAAGGAAATTATTTATTCCATTGATTTTATCGTTTTAGAAACAAACAAACAAAAATCATTTTCATTTTCTACACATACCGCATTTTATAATTTTCATTTAATTCAACACACCGACTAAACAAAAATAACGAATATAAACAAAATAATGTTTTTTTCCTAGAGAAATATGGTCCCTCTTCCCTGTTTTTTTTTATGAATGATGGTAGTAACCATTAGTGTAAATATCGGCTTGTAATCTCAGTGGACTCAACAAAATTTGAATCCAAGATCTATGTGAACTTTTACACAAGAGCATCTACCAATTAAATTAATTCTCGAAGCTTAAATAAAATAAAGTTACTTAAGTTAAATGTTGCAACTAATAAGTATGAAAGTATTCAAATATTATAAGTGGCAGTATTTACAATGGAAAATTTTGCAATATTAATGCATGTTTTGACAATTGTTGCTCCAATAAATAAAAGCATCCAAGACGCAAGGGGATGGGGAGAGGCTATACCGACGATACAATAAAAGAAGGTTACATCATTCAAATTGAAGAGAGATGTAACCTCCCATGGCTAGTTATATGGAAGGAAATCAACAAAAACAAAGTGTTACCCAAAATAAAAATCTTTAGTTAGCTAGCCAATCATAATAAGCTTCTAGCAATAGAAAATATTTGGAAGCAAGGCATCAGTGGGCCTTCAAGATTCCATATGTGTAAAATGGTATAAGGAAGCTCCCAACACCTCTTTATGGAATGCATCTTTTCAAAAATGACCTGGAAGCAAATGGTTGCTAAATTAAATATACAGTTATAAATCCCTAAAAGTTGGTAGAAGATGCTCTTGGAATGGCACAAACAATACCCTAAGTCAATGCCAAATAAACCTTTAATCAAAAGGTCATGGAAAACCATGCCATGTTTCATGTGATGGAAAGCATGGTTGGCCTGCAATAAGGGGGTATTCAAGAACAAAGAAACTACAAAAAGGAAGGTGGTAGCTCAAACCTGAGGTATGCTCTATGAAACAATCTGAATGAAAGGCTTTAATAAACAAAATCTATCTTATCCAGAAGTCGAAGAGAAAGCCTAGATAAGCGATCTTTTGAAATCAAGACCTCCTTTCAAGCCAATAAAGTGTCATAAGTAGTCTCTCAATCAATAATAGCAATTTAGAAAAGAAAAAAGAGGAACTAATGTCTTGATGCACCTTAGGCAATCATATGCCCTATTTTTCTATGGACCCTCTAAGAGAAAACCATAGGTGGTAGGCGCGGGGCAGGGGAGGCAGTCTATGACCCTAATAAATGAGGAATATTCCTTTGCATGAGGGTTGGGTAAGGTGAACAATAACCAAGTGAAAATTATGGCACTATGGATGGGTCTAACCAAGGTGAGGATGAAAGGGATAAAATCTCTCACAATAATTCGAGACTCCAAGATCACTATCTTGCACCTGCATGAACAAAGTATTCCAAAAGAAATCTGATTAGGGAGAGCCACGATTCACATTCAAGCGCTAAAAAGGAGGTTGAAGGAGGTTTATTAGTTTCATGTTTTTCGAGATCTACATAAGGAAACAAACACTTAATTAAATAAAGGGAGTTGATTTCATGAAGGAATGATAGTTGAAAGAGGGGGGAGGACTTTGAAACCCTCCCCTAAGTTTTTCATCCACATTTTGTTTCTCATGGTGATAGACAAGTGTTAGCCATCCCCCCTCAATAAGGATCATGAGTTAAGGAGCATGCTCCACTGTGCATTCACTCTTAATCATCTCAAACTCAAGGCTTTAATGGAGTGTAGACAGGTTTCCCCTTAGTCTTATAGGAACTCTCATTCCTTTAGGTTTCTCTATTTTGGTTTTGTATCCTTTACAACTCTCATGAAAAAAATATGGTTTTTTATGAGGGTCAGCTATGGTCTTCAGTGTTAAAGATGAAGGTTGTGATAGGACATTCCATAACATTGGAAATTAGTTTGCTTGCCCTTTCAAAACCACGTTTGAGGTTTATGTTGTTGTTCCTTCTACTAGTCTAGTTGCAACACAAATCATTTGGTCTCGGTGCTTTTCATTATGATTATATAACTCACGTGATATTAATAGTTAAAGAAAAAAGGATTTGTTTTGTTAGTTTTTTCTCCAAAAGTGTTGATCTTTAGCCCAAGGATTGTCCCTCTAGTCTTGGGTCTAGTTGTTCTCCTGTACAGTTCATGGGTTGTGTCGATCTTAATGTTGTGTTCCCAGGTTAGTTTGTTGGGTCTAGGGTTCAAGGCAAATTTTGTTATCCTAGTGTTGGGTTTGACTTTATTGTTATTGTTTGCCACCTTTAGAGTTGTTTTGACTTTATTTATCTTTGTTTGTCTCTCGGACAGTTTTAACCTTGTTTTGCATGGGGTTAATCCTAGGTGAAGAGTCATCCTACCAATCGAAGTCATGATAGTTGTCTCTATGGTTTCAATTTTGGTTTGGTCACTATGATTTTTAGATGGTTCTGGTAATCCTATCATCTTGTAGAATTGGTATTATTTTTGTTTAGTTTGTAGCATGTCCAACAGAGAGGAGCGATATTGTAACTCCTTGCGCATATATGAGCGTCTATTTCATGAAGGCCAAGAGATAGTGGTGTAGACCATGGAAAAAATGGAAGAGTGGAGAAAGCGTTGGGAGTTAAACTATGACAAAGATAATGAAAATACACAGAAGCAACTAGAGTTGTGTAAGGAACAACTAAGCAAATACAAAATAAAGACAACTTTATTGGAAGTAGGTATGGAGGCAACAAATGGCAAGATTGTTGCGCAAGAAGAAGTCATTTAGGATTTACAAGCCAAGGTCAAAATTTTGCAATTGGAGCAATTTCTTGGAATTTTAGCTTTGAAGCAAATTCTCTCCTCAACAAATTCAATTGGACTCATTGGAGTGCACGAGGTGGAAGGGAAATAAGAGGACATAGTTGAACAAATATCCTTAAGAATTGTCACAACAAGACATTCCCATCATTCCTCTGCAATTGGACAAATGAAAATGTCCATCAAAGGCATGGAGCTTAATATGGTCAAGTTTTTATAATATGTTTTGTAAAACGACTTTAATTATGGGGCAATTTTTTAGGCTCTACATGAGCCAAACAATCAACAATAGTAATAGAGTTTTAAGTCTCCAAGGTCTTGACAATAATGTAACCATAAGGATGAAAATATTGGAGGATCTATGGACATGTTTGCCTTTTTATATTAATGGCTAGACAATTAGGCTACAACCCCCCATTTTCTATTTATACAAATTCTACTCATTCATGTTAAAAACAAATTAAGAGGGAAAGTTTATTTTGTTTATCTATTGATATTTGTAATGTATATTTTTGGGAGTCAACTTAAACTTATTTGTTCATGTAAAATAATAATAAATAAATTTTCAATTATATGCGGAATTAATTTTTTTAAAAGTGAGTATAAATATGGTAACTAGTCACTTTTATAAGTTCAGTGGATTAGTTTGAGTGATTAAGTGCTTTAAGCTTTATGCAAAGGGTCTCAAGATTGATTCCATGAATTAACTAACTCTCCTCCTATATGTTAAAAAATTATTAGAAACTTTTCATTGAAAACAATACTTATTTCTATATTTATAAAAATATTTTCAAATATAATTATTAAAAATAAAATTTATTTATTAAATTTATAGCCATCATCAGTTAAATTAAATTCATTATGATATCTTCGTATATTTGTTATCATAATATTTTAATTTATTTACTACAATATCATAAATTTAGTACTATATTATTTTGATTTGCAACAATCTCACAAAATGGCCAAGCTCTAGTCAGATGAGTCAGATGACTTGTATCCATGGGCTTGGCAGTAGTGCGGTAGATTATGTTATATTTGATATCCCTCTATACAATAAAATAATAGATTTCAACATCTTGAATGACCATGAGCTCGACTCTGATCATATACCTTTAATTATAACTCTCAATATTGTCATGCATAGCAATCCCAAGGAGGAAAACTATTATTGCCAAAAACACCTGATCTTCGATAAAAACAAAGCTGACATTTTTTCTCAGTTATCTAAAAAATGAATCATTTCCTTTATCTAGTATGGAGAACATAGAAAATCTCTACCATAATTTTGCTACAACCCTCTCGTCGTCCATTAACAAGTTCTTTATTGAAGTCTCGACTAAATCGAGCGATAGTAGAACCAACCCTTGGTATGCTCAAGAGTGTAAAGACGCGAGAAAATAAATTTAGCAAGCTACTACAGATTCAATAAAAATGGACAACATAAATCGCTACAAAGACTTAATTAAAATAATAATAAAATCCATCATCTAAGTAAAAGGCATGAAAATATCCTACACCTCTCCCAGGTGGCTCCTAAGAAATTATGGAGGCAAATTCTATCTCACAAAACAAAAGAAGACAATAAAATTGCTTTAATGGAATTCCTATCTTAAAAAGCTTTATGAATCCCCAGATGTCAGAAATAACATTCAAACCCTTCTTACAACTAATGGAGTTTTCTCGTTAGAAGACATATTTTGGGGTTAAGCGCTTAGAAAATGGAAAAGCCAAAGACATTGAATGATACAAAGTGAAAATCTTAAAAATTGGAGGACATGTCCTCATCCCGCACATCCACAGACTCTTTAATCTAGCGGTCAAGCAAGGGTTTCTTACACCTTGGACTCAAAGCCTCATTATTCCTATTTTCAAAAGTGGTGATAAAAATGACCCCTCTATTTATCAAACTATAATGATTAGCCATCTCTCAACTAAGTTATATGGTATTATATGTGGATACATTGTACGAAAATTCAATCGTGTTCCCAAATCCTAAATAAATAATAATAATAAAATAAAAAATAAAAACCCTTTCCAAAATTTGGAAGTGAAATTTGCATCCCAATCTGAAACTATTGCCTTAGGAAATCCATGCAATATGAATACTTCCTTCATGAATATATTTGCTATGTTACTTGCTTTATGAGTGGACTTGACTGGAATAAAATGAGCTACCTTTGATATCTTTTCCACCACAGCCATAATTGAGTCATGCTTTTTAACTGTCATTGGAAAACTTGTTATGAAGTCCATAGAAATGATCTCCCACTTCCATTCTGGAATGGGAAAGGGCTGTAATAGTCCTGCTGGGTGTTGATGCTCTGCCTTGACTTGTTTGAACTTTTGACACTGAGCAATTTATTCTGTTATTCACATCATCATGGTCATGTGGGCACATATCATCACTTTAGGGGCTTCTTCATACTTCTCATCATCATGGTCTTTAGGGGATTCTTCAATGAATCCATATTATCATCACTTTAGGGGCTACTTCACACTTCTCATCATCATTGATTTAGGGGATTCTTCGATGACTCCACATTATCATCACTTTAGGGGATTCTTCACATTTCTCAGTTATGCTTGCTTCCTCTTTGGTCGGCAAGTCATCCACCCATTCTGTTTTCGTCGCCTCAACTTTCCTCCTTCCTCACCTCACTGGTTTTTCCTTTGGTGGCAACAAATTTTTTACTTTGAACTGTCAGCTTTCTTTTGCTCATTGAATTATTTCACGACAACTTTTCCTCAGCTTTCAAGGCTAGCTGGTATGCTTCCCTGACTATCCTGAACCTTGACGTGATCAACTCATCCTAAATGGCATACTTCAGGCCATTACCATATCTTGCAACTTCCTCTTCTCCCTCCTCACTTTGCCCCAACCTAATAGAAAATTCATAGAATTCCTCAGTAAATTATTGTATAGTCAACTCCTTATGTCACAAAACCTGTAATTTCCTAAACAAGGAAATCATGTAGTCAGTGGGAAGGAATTTATCCTTGAAATTAGCAACCATTCTATCCCAAATCTTCACCTTATCTTTTCCCTTCTTCACTCTGACAGCCTGTGCAATGTCCCACCACAATGAGGCATGAACCTTCAGCTTGAAACAAGAAGCTTTCACCCTTTTTGGGTCCTCTATCTGCTCCATATCAAAATTATATTTTTCCATTTCTTGGATGTCATCTATCAACTCTTCAGTGTTCAGACTCCCTTAGTAGGTAGATACCCCCATTTTAGACCTACCCTTCATGTTACACAATATTTCCAGTAAATATTTATCTCTTGGGTACTCTTCCGCTTTAGCCTCAAGAGCATTTACTTCATCCTCAACCTCTTCATCACTGTGGTCAAGGATTTCTATTCCCGGTACTCTCTTATGGGCTTCAATTACTGCTAATAACTCACTCTTCAACTCCTCATGGTTTGAATGCATTCCTCAAATATTGCATGATCAATAGTAATACCCAACCGTAGATGGATTTTCTCTCCATGTCCAATTGCAACTAAACTCCTTACGTAGGATAAATTCATGCTCTAATACCAGCTAATGCAGATGCGACCTGGATCAATTGTGGATTAATGCGCACAACAGAAACAATAGCAAAACAAGACATACCAACACCAAAAAATGTGCCAAGAATTATGGCTTTAAAATAAATGAAACAATCTCTTTACAAGAGGAATTACAATGCATAGTTCATGCTCTGCTCCAGTCGGAATTATCTTCGATCATTCATATAACACTTATCAATTTGCAAGTGCGAGGGAATTTATCCTCCTTAGAACCACAAACAAAAGTCCCCCCCAAAAAAATTCCCATTCTCTGGTCATACACTGGTATTTATATATGATCTCTCAGTTGAAATTCTTACTCAAATCTTCCTCTAGAAGCTTTGCTTGCTTCCAAGCACGGTTCTTCTACATTTAATCATTCACGTTCCTCCTCTCAGCATATCTTGTCATCTGGACTTCTACAAAAATCACCATTACTGCACTATAATTGTTCCAATTACAACTATAGTTATGAATGCTTCCATTCTGGTCGATGCGTCATCCACCCTTTCCAGGGTGGTTGGCTCAACTCTCGACTCCTTCCATCCTTTTGGAACTATCGCTTTGCTTTGTGACTCGACCATTCCTATGTTCATCATTTGTTGTCAATCATAACTAATCATAATTATAATGACCTTTTCCTTGTCTATTTGTTGCTACACCTCTAGAGGTCATTAACTATCCTTCAGACTACTTTAGTCATCTATTTATGACTAGTTGGTTTGGGCTTGGATATCTTTGCATCAAGAGCCTGCTAAGATAATCTTGGATCTTTTTGAGTTGATCAAGAGAGATGCCCTAGAGGGGGAAATCAAATGAATACTTGAGGATGGTACATTTCAAGTGGGTCCAAAGGCACCCTACTCATGGTTCATCTGGCTCCATCCCAATAATCCAATAATTGTTGGAAATACTCCATTTCCAAATACAATTTACAAGCATATACTTCAATATACATAATTAAGTTACCACATATTGGCACAATGTCACACCAAGATAATTGGAGAGACAACATATCATTATTAAATATGGACTTATCAAATTATTTCTAATTCTAGAAGCGACTTGGACTCCCAAAAACATCCAAGCACACTAAAACACCACATCTCGAGGAAGAATATTTCCTAGTAAGGAAGCTCAACAAGATAGGGATATTGAAATAAATTGTTGATACATAATGTCTACATAGGCCCAAGCCTTCATAGCATGTAGAGATAACCAAAAGAGATGTTACAAGGTTTCAACATGACCACATTACAAACACAAATGGTTCTATTCCCATACAAAAGTTGATCTTATGTTAACAAGGAAACACCCCATTGCCAAACTCCAGGAAAAAAATCCTTTTTAGGCTTAAGTATAAGCTTCCAAATACGTTTAAGGTGAATAATGAAGATTTTTTTTTTTAACAAAAACATGGGGGTAGAATTAAGAGATGCCGGTAAATCAGCTACCGAGTGCTTTGACAATTTGACTATGCAACAAAGCTGAAACAAAAATATTCTAGAAAGATACTAGGAATCCGAAGTGACCCAACGGCCTTATTACAGCAGAAAAGGGTGGGCATAGAGTGACAGAGAACACAAAATGACAAAGAACAGAGTTTGACAAAGAACAGCAGCAGTCCGGCAAGGGGATCTTCATTTGTTCAGTTTGGCAGCCAACTTAGCTACCGCATTCTCCAGGTCGCTAATACGCTTTCCAAAATCTCAAGTCACATTGGCAGCATCCTTGAAGCCGGTTCGAACCTCATCTTTAAAGTCTCCCATTATCTCAGAGGAAGCATTTTGGTCTTCTCTCAGTTTCCTAATGTCTTCATTCAGCAGATCCCATGATTTATTTCCTGCTTGAGTGGCCTCTTCCAGTTTCTTGTCTTGACTTTCCAAGCGACCCCTGAGTCTTCCCATTGACGATTCCAGAGCTGCAATACGACTTTCCACAGAGAGGCCCGAGGAGGAAGAGCTGTTCGACGCCATTTGCAAGCAGTTCCTTGTCCACACAGCACTGGAGCTCTCCTTAATCTTCAGAGAGGCTTCAAGACTTTGATACCAGTCCTCTTCTATGCTGAGTAGAGATAGCCTGGAATAAATAGCAATCTTCAAGGGAGAGAGGGTCACGAGATGCATGAGCTCGAGATCTAGACGCAGAGATTTTATGCAGAGGACGATGCTGAAGGAGATTCTCGGTATAATGGAGCTCTGATTGACAAATGAGGTCTCCCTTCTCCAGCTAAGGGATGTCCCATCTAGATTCCACACCATCCATGTGCAAAATACCTCTGCCCAAGAGGGTACCTTCATTTGCTGCGCAGTCTGCCAGGGAGTTCAGACCTCTAAGAACGTGAAAGAATCTTATGGAATGGAAGCTATTACAAAGGAGCCAAAT
The DNA here is from genome assembly GCA_001517045.1 of Pseudotsuga menziesii. Taxonomy (NCBI): domain Eukaryota; kingdom Viridiplantae; phylum Streptophyta; class Pinopsida; order Pinales; family Pinaceae; genus Pseudotsuga; species Pseudotsuga menziesii. The sequence goes on from LPNX010851118.1 coordinate 916,160, forward strand.
TTTATGAAAAATTTGGGCTAGCTTGAGATGGGTGGGGTGTTTCTTCTTAATAATGGCTTGGATTAGCAGGCGAGAGTCACCTAACACTATTATTTTTGCAATTCCTTTGTCATAATGAAGATTTTTACTATGATCACATGCACCTAATTTTAGTAAGTTGGATTTCAATGCAAAGCTTGAAATAGAACCACTTGTAGCATGTGAAATATTTTCCTTGCCACATTTCCAGTTGTGCCACTAGGAAAGGGGGCTTGGAGGCCAAGCCAAATCTAAAGGTAGTATGGGATGAGATCCTAAATGCAATACACAATAATCCTATCATTGTTTTTTTTTTACAATAACGATTATATTTGTTTTAGGAAGTCAGTTATGTAACCACTGAGATACAACCACAAAGTTCATCACTACCATTAGAAGGAAACATTTAGATTGCATCACTTACTACTGCTCATACACAAAAAATTGCCATCCAGCCCAACTAGAAAACTTCCTTTACACAAATATGAAGATTGAGAAAAAAATACTAAGAGCCATTATTCGCTAGAGACTTGCTATGCACGGCTATACTAGAGGGAAAAAAAATGCAAATATCCCATAGGAGTCCAATATTACTTTCCATGTTCGTCATGATGAGAAGAAGAACTTGTAAATGCAGAAGCCTCCAATTTTTCCACCTTGAGCTCCAACTTCACAAACTTGATTGCCAACTTGATAAGCATTCCTATCATTGCTTCCTCTATCTGAGAGATGGAGTGAGTGAATTCATCCCACAGTTGGACAATGTCACGACCTACAATTTCCAGACATTTCCCTCCTTCAATATCCAATTGATGCAGAAAACGATTTTGTCACTTGATTTTCTTCCTGATTTCCCTTAATTCGACTGTCGCAGAGTGGACAAGAGCCGAGGATGCTGTGGATTCATAGGAGGTATCCATTATGACGAAGGCAATATGAAATCCAATAACTTCGACCTTGTTTCTTCCCTGGTGTCTGCAAGAAAACCAGAACTTGAGAATGCAGACGTTACTAAATACCTGGCTATCATCTAACTCACCCTTAGCGCTCATAATTTCCAGGATCATGGAACGATCTTCCACCAGACTCCCATGCTGGAGAGGGGACTGTGAAGGACACATGATGCAGAAGAATTCACTTAACAACATCAGACGCGACACGTGGCAGGTATGGTCTATCCATTTTAAATCCAAGGAGGTAGTTGCATGCAGGAACCCATGTGCAAGCGGATGGAGGAGAGATGCGCCATGAGCCAAGGACAAAGAAGGTGGCTCCATGTGGAGGGGGATAGGGGAAATCCATTTAGTCCATTATCCTTGGTCCTATGGGATTTGGAAGCTGGAGTTAGAACCATTAATCATTAGGACACCCTTGCATAAGGAAAAAGCAATATTCACAGCCTGATTTGCTTTTCCATTTAGCTTTCTTAAGACATGAAAATAATCAATCTTCCGGAAGGAATTGGTGAGGCTTTGTATTTTCCTGATCAACTATCGTATCTGCAACTGAGAAATAAGTGAATTGGTAGAGAGAGCTTGGATGATTAATCTTGAGTCACCGACCACTGTGATTTCCTTGATACCTTGAGTTTTGGCTTGACGAAGGCCTTTCCAGAGGGCTAGGGCTTCAACAACATATTTATTTTGTCTCATAGTCCCCAAGAGTAGATCGTTTCCTGAATTTCATCTGGGGTAATGAGAACCCCTCCCCCCCTGTCACCCCTGGATTTCCTTTGGATGCACCATCGAACAAAAGAATATTTCTACGTAACTTGATCATGCATCTGTCAAGTTCAGATTCCTCTATCCTTAGTTCCCATGAGAACAATTTTTTCTGGACATTTAGGACTACGGTTGGTAAATATGGAGAGATACTGGAGATCCAAGCTTCTTCAGAAGGAGATAGAGGGTAGCCAGAAGAGTCATTCCAGAGGAATTTAAGGTAGTCTCCTATTAAGACAATCATTTTTGTGACGACCTGCTTCGCGGGGGAGGATTTACCTTTGAATATGTGAGAGTTCCTTTCCAACCATAATTTCCATAAGATAAATTTAGGAAGATTCAACCAACAAGATCTAATCAAAGCATTCTTTAAACTAGAGAATGGGCACAAAGAATCCCAATTGATTAGAAGAGAATGAATGCTTTCAGGGAGTTGGACTGAACCATCCCATCTACGAAGCGCACGTTTCGAAACATCTTCAGCAAAGGGAGAAGAGAGTAACAAATGCTCAGTTGACTCTTCGTTAGTAAGGCATAAGGGACATCTAGTGGGGCATTCCCACCCTTTCTTCTTTAGATTGCCTCCAGCCAGAAACCTATTATGGGCCAGGGTCCAGACAAAAAAGTATATTTTGGGAAGACTTTTAACGTTCTAGACGCCTTTCCAAATTGTTGGATTGTCAGGGACATGCAGAGTTTTAATAATTTTGTAACAAACAGAAGTGGAGTAAACACCCGTCCTTTCCCCCCATCCTCGAGTATCCCTAGCTTTCCTCGAGATCGAAGATTTCCCTTGGAGATGGGATAACAGATAATCTTTTTCCTCTAAGAGGTGAGGAGGACAGCTTGGAATGTGCCACTTTTCTAGGTTTTTAAACTATTTGTATTCGAATCTGAGATGTCCCAAAGAGTGACTATATTTTTTTTAACTCAAACGAGTAATTTTTTTAAAAAAATTTCAGAAAGAATGCTAGACTGATATGACAAATGCCAATCAACCAATTACAAAATGCTCAGATGGAAGCCTTATTCACCAGAATAAGAAGTTACAAGTCCTCTTACAGGTTAAGGAAAAAGAGCTAGAAAGACTAAATACAAAAAAATTGATTACAATTAAGGAATAGAATGAAAGAAACTGGATTTGTCATTGATGCTAGGTTGACCTTGTGCCAACTGGCAGGCTTTGTTTTCCATATCATCAGCCGAATTGTTAAGATCCCAGAGGATGTGGAAAGACTGAACCCTGTTAAAATCTTTGAGGAGATTCCGAACTCTCTGCAAGATATTATTTAATTCCAAATTGTAAAATTGATTTGTTGAGTTTAATTTTTGAATCAGTAGCTTTGAATCGTCGAAGATTTGAATTGTCTTATAACCAAGCTCCTTAGCTATCTGGAAATATTTGAGAAGAGCATAGCTTTCAGCTTGATTGTTAGACATGAATCCAAGGACCCAACTAAATATGGTTTTTAACAGCTTGTCTGAAGAATACACCAGTCCCCCATCTCCAGATATGTCGGGGTTTCCTTTAGAAGGGCCGTCGAAAAAAATAGTAGCTGAAGGAGAATTAATCCACCAAGAATTAAATTCATCACATGATTTCCTAATACACCAGGGTGAAGTCCATGTTGGCTGGATACAATCAACCTTTGGCACCTGTGCTGGAAAAGAGCCAAGCCAATTTGCAATCTCTGTTGGCATCGTGGAGGGGGACTTCATCTTTCCAGCCATTTCAACAAAATGGCACTTGATTTTTTGTGCAACAGTTTGAGGAGTCACAGAGATATTGTTGAATAACAAATTATTTATAGTAAGCCAAATATTCCACCAAACAACTTTAGGAATTAGCTGCCAGATGTTTACCACATCTTTATTTGATCCACATGAGAATGGACAGCGCTCAACCCATTGCTGATAAAGTGAAATTATTTCATTTTCAACAGGAACAAGACAAAGACCGTGAAGGACAATCTCCTAGACTGAAATTGAGAAATCGCAGGCTATGAGAATATGTGCAGTTGTTTCCTTGGTTGAGATGCATAAACAACACCTGAATGGACCAAGAAAGCCACGTTTTTCAAGATGATCTCCTGTCAGAATTTTATTTTGTATTACCCTCCATGAGAAAAAATTAACTTTAGGAAGGCAGAATGAAGACCAAATCGATTTCCATATAGAAGGGGGGAGACAAGAATCGTGGGGAAGCTGTTGAAAAACCAGATAACCATTAACAGATGTATATGAGCCTGATTTACCCCTGCCCCATTTATCTTTGGAAGATCTATGCATAGGAGCTAGTCCAGTAAGCGTAGAAAGAAAAATATTTTTTTGAAGTATGAGATGTTCAAGGAGCTTGGGGAAGACCCAACCGACCCAGTTACCACTACAATCCCAAGAGAATAAATCTGCCAATAGGAGAAAACCTTTGTTCTTCAGCCAGATCTTTAACTCTTCGAACATAATACCAGAGGAAAGGGGATTATTTCCTGAAATTTTATCCTCCCACAGACGAATCTTATTCCTGTTACCTAGAATTCTATAGAGATGCTGCTTGAACTCATCAATTCCTTTTCGATATAGATTCCAAATAGTTGTGCCTGAAGGAGTGGAGGAAGAAGTTAAATTTCTCAGTGGGCTTCCCTTGAGGTATTTCAGCCTAAAAATCTTGCTGACAAAATGATGTTTATCAACATATAGTTGCCAAAGGAATTTTCCTCCCAAAGCCAAGTTAGAAAACCCAGGGTCTCGAATTTACAATCCACCCTCAGAAATTGGTTTTTTAAGAGTGCCCTAGCTTACTCGATGCATCTTAGACTGACTGCCTTTTCCCCCATTCCATAGGAAGTCTCACAATATTTTGGAGATCTAAGATGTAATAGATTAGGGGCAAGAAGCAGGGAAGATTGGAAAATGGGAAGGGCTAAGAGGACTGTCTTTATCAAAATTAGTTTCTCGGCCTTGGAAAGCCACTGGCCACCCCATGAAGCTATTTTAGCTTTAAGCTTAGCTAATACATCAAGCCAGAGAGAGGGAGTACTAGAGCCTAGAGTTAGGGGCAGTCCCAAATATTTTATCTTATCTCACTGATCAAATCTAGAAAATCCAAAGATATTTGCAATTTGAATAATTGAAGCATGATCAACATTCCACCAAAAAAAAACACTTTTATTTTTATTGATCAGTGCTCCTGAAATTAGGCAATATTTCTAAAGTATGTCATTGAAGGCATGGGCAATCATAACTGAGGCCACTCCAAGAAGAAGAGAGTCATCAGCAAAAAGGGCATGATTTATTGGGTCCACCCCCTTGGCAATCTCAATATCAGGAATGAATCTTTCTTCCTTTGCTACTGATAGTTTTCTGCTGAGGGATTCAGCCATCAAAATGTATAAAAAATGAGATAGCGAACATCCTTGGCGAAGGCCTCTTGATGCTTGACAAAAATCAGTTGGTCTACCATTGACTAATGGCGCTATCCAGGGGCTTTTAGTACAAGCTTTAATCAAGTTTACAAACTATGGATTGAATCCAAAAGAGAGGAGGACTCTATAAAAGGAAGGGTAGATTTACTCTATCAAATGCATTCTTCATGTCAAGCTTAATGAGCATTCCTTTCTGCTTTCTATGGAAGCTTGAGTGGAGGGCTTCTTGAACCTGAATGACATTATCTACTAAATGTCTGCCTTTAACAAAACCTCCATGGAGTAGAGAGATCAACTTTCCTAACAAAAGCTTGAATCGGTTAGCAAGGAGCTTAGCTAGAATTTTGTAAGAGGCATTGCACAACGAAATTGGTCTAGATCTGTCAAAAGAAGAGGGATTAGCTTCCTTATGGATTAAAGCCAAAAAAGTAGAGTTAGTGCACCCTCCAACTTTAAATTTTTTCTGGAAGGAAGACACCATGTGGATCAATTCAATTTTGATAATATGCCAGCAGGCTCTATAAAAGTGAAATGAAAAGCCATCCATCCCTGGTGCTTTATCTGGCTCCATTGCCTAGATGAATTTCAAGACTTACTGTTCAGAGAATGATTTTAATAAGTTTTTTGTTTTCCTCAATGCTGACAAGAGTAGGGATATTAGCCAAAAATTCTGTAGACACTTCCTCATCTGAGATCCCATCCTCCTGGAGCAAGAGTTGGAAATGATTTATTGAAACTTACTTTAGATTAGCATTACCTGTGATAATATCCCCCTCTGCTGTGGAGATTTCAGAGATGTGATTTCTAGACAATATGGCCCTACATTGTCTGTGAAAGAAAGCTGAATTTTTATCTCTTGTCATCAACCATATACTTCGATATTTCAGCCTTAATGCTTCCTCTTCCTGTCTGAAAGCTTGAAAGGAAATGAGTTGAGCAGATCTCTCACGAGCAAGCTGAGAAATGGTGATATTGTTGTCTTCCATTTCAAATTGGAACTTTGCTAACTCAGAGACGTTTTCTTTTCTATTGGTAGATGGAGTTTTTGGGGGATGTTTTATCCAATTTTTTAAAGCGATATTGGTATTTTTAAGCTTCTGCTCGTAAATGAAACTAGGAGCTCCAACTACGTAGTGCGACCAAGCAAGGTTCACAGTGTCCAAGAATCCTTCTCGATCAATCCAAAGGAGACTAAAATGAAAGGGTATTAACCCGAGGTCTTCCTCCTTTTCCAGCGAGAGAGAGATAGGATGGTGATCAGAATTGAATTTGGGCAGAATTTTTGAAGTTATGACGTTCCCATCCATTAGAGAGTTGTTCACCAAATATCTATCGAGTCGTGCAGCTATGTTGGCTGCCCCTGTTCTATTATTTGACCAGGTGAAGTGGCCTTTCTTTGGTTTAAAATGGATTAGATCCCAGGTCTGAATCAGTGCCTCAATTGAGTCTTGAAAATGGTCCTTGCCAACAATTCCTCCTTTTTTCTCATTCGGGGCCAATGTTATGTTCAGATCCCTTGCTAAAATAACATTTGATGGAGAGTTGGCAGCCAAGAAGTCTAATAATGAATTCCAAAAAATTGAGTGGAAAATAGAGATAAAATAGAGCTATATCATTCTGACTTGGCATATCGAATAGCTCAGTAAATATCCAATGTTGGGTAACAAACCAATTTTTAAGATGAAAATTTCCTTCACACCAAAGAGTAGCGAGACCCCTGGAGGTGCCTCTAGCGCTAACTGCCTTTCCAGCACTCATTTTCCATTTTGAATTACTGAGGAGAAGAAGTTACTCCTCATAAATATTAGTCTCTTAGAGCAAGAGAATATCAGAGCTAACCATTCTCAATAAATCTTTGACTGATTCAGTTTTGATAGGATTCCCCAATCCCCAACAGTTCTAAGAGACGGACTACATTACTTATTTGGGAGAGAGGGAGTTATTACTCCATTTTAGGACATGTTCCTCTTGCTCCTACCCATTGACATTTCGATAGTGGGCTAGATTCCTTGCATCCTCAACCTCTTCGCCTCTTCTTCTCTAACATCTTTTCGGGATTTCCTACCTTTTTTGGAGGTTTGCACAATAGAGTCTTCATCTGAAGAGCTTGAGCTATCCACTGGTTGGGTGCAGAGAAATTGGAGACCCTTAGTTTCTAGCTGACTCTGAAAGCTAGAAGTTGAGCACTAAATCTTGAATGGCATAGAGAAGAGGAGAGAGAGGGAAACCTTGTCAGAGACCCCAAGTGACTTGGAAGAAGCCTGTTGCTCGTCCATTGACAAGGGGGGCGATTGAAGAACCTCCAATACAAGATTTGATCTAGTTGATAAAGAGTGGATCAAAGCCAAAGCGGTGCAATACTTGAAACAAGAAATCATGTCTAACTCTATCAAAAGCACTAACTAAGTCAAACTTGATGATCATACCTTGTCACGATGTTGGATGTTGGAGTGAATAGCTTCTTGGACGAGAATGATATTATCATCAATGTGCCTTGCTTTTATGAAACCACTCTAATTCTCCGGGATTATGTGAGGGAGAACACCTTTGATCCTGTTAGTTATGACTTTGGTAATTATTTTATAGCCAATGTTGCAGAGAGAGGTAGGTCTAAACCGATCAAAAGAGAGGGCCCCTTTTTCTTTGGGAATAAGGGAAAGGAAAGAAGAATTAGTACTTCCCCCGATCTTGTTGTAAGTTTGGGATTTAATTACCATTTTATGAAGGTCATGTTTAATAGCCCTCCAACATGACTTGAGAAACCTGGTTGTGAAGCCATTAAGGCCTGGAGCTTTGTCAGGCTCTATACTAGCAAGGGCCCTTTTTATTTCTTATTTTTGATATGGGTACTGTAAGGACCCTCTTAGTTGACTGGTTGATCCTGGAAGGAACCAAGTTCAGAACTAGAGGGATAGGGAACATATTTGGGGGGATTTCTTCAGTGTAGATGTTCTTGAAGTGCTCATGAGTGACCTTGTTGATTTCTTTGAAACCCTTGACAGTTTGAACTTTGTTATGAATTTCCTTCACAACTTTGAAGTGCTTACGACCTTTAGCTTGCTTGTGGAAGAAACTAGTATTTTTGTCCCCAACTTTTAGCTAAAGTCATCTAGACTTCTGTGTCCAATACTCTTCCTCTGTCCTGCAGGCGGGGTGGAGGTTTTGGTGGAGAGAAGCTTCATTTTTCAAGCTTTCCACATCCATTGGATGATCTTCCTACCATATATGGTGCTGGTCAATATTTTGTTGAGATTCGATTCTTTGCGTGGCAGTATTTTTAAGGGTCTTAGCTCAGGATTTGAGAGCAACTTTAAGATGTCGTAGTTTTTCCTCCCAAACAAAGAAGGGAGAGCTTGAGACCGGGTCTTTCCACATTGATTGAACTAGATCTTGGAATCCAACCTAATTGATTCAAGTTGGACTAAATTGGAAATGTATGGGACCCAGATTCTTCTCCACGATTAGATCCAATAGGATTGGCCTATGATCTGACATACTGAATGGTAGGATGGAAGAATCGGACCTAAATCCAAGAAAGAGAAGAGATTATTGAACCGGGAACCTATCAAGCCTTGCTACAATGTGATCAGGACCAAGTCTTCTATTGGACCAAGTGTATAGACCTTGAGCTGGATTGATGTCTTCTAGATCCCATTCACTCATTATGTCTTCAATTATTTCTTGAAGGGGATCTCTAACGATTTAACCCCCTTTTTTCTCTTTGACGCTAAGGGTAATATTAAGATCCCCATCTAGGATAAGATTCTCAGGATGAAGAGAAATAAGAGTTTCTTGGACACTCTGCCAACACCTTTTTTTTTTAAATTTTTATTCTGAAAATAAAGTTGGAACATAGATGTTTAGGATACTTACCAGATGAACCGATTCTTTGTGACGAAGGCTTGTGAGAGTCCAATGTGTGCAGGAAGAGGCTTGAACTAGCTCAAAAATGGCTGACTTCCACACCGTGTCGATCCCTCCTCAGGCACCCCTGGCACTCATTGCTACACCTTCCCCATTTTTCCAAAAATATTGGCCAGCTTGGAGAAATTTAGTTTCTTCCAATTTTGTCTCCTGGATCAATAAAATATCAGGATTGGATATACGAATTAAATATTTCATTGCTTCAAGTTTTTCCCTACTCCTTAATCCCCTACAATTCCAAGAGACAACCTTCATTATTTATCTTTTGGGATGTGGACAACCCCTTTAAAGGCTTGGCCTTTTGTCTTGTAGATCTGGGGTTCATCATTCCTTTAATTGTTGTTTGGGCCCCTAAGAGATGGCCTATGGATTTATAGGATAAGGATGACCACTCTAACCCAAAGGGATAAACCCAAATTAGAGAGAGGTAAGGTTTAAGCTTCATCATGGAGAATTAACTTGAATTAGTGGAGTGGTGGCTTAGTGAAAAGATTCCCTTTCCCAAATTAGCACCATGAAGAGGAGTTACCCAAAAACTAAGGAGTGGAGCCATGAAGAGCACATGGAGGCACACTAATGCATAAAGGGGGTTACAAAACATCAAGGATGTTGAAATAGGTGAGAGAGGTCATCCAATAGGGTCATAAATATCATGGAAGCACAAAAATAGGATCATCAATGCATGGTGTAAGAGTGGAATCTAGAAAATAGCTTACAGCACTAAAAACTAGGAAAAGGCTCATAAATGACCATAAACACATAAATGCGAGGGAATATTTTCCCAAGGAGGGTTCCCTAGAAAATAGGGGCCCACTAAGGTGTGCACAATATGCAAAACTATCTCTATAGTTCATAATTATTGAGAATAGGGTTCGTTGTACAAGGTTTGGGTGACGAACATTAATAATCTCACCAAGGTGCAAAATTGAATTGGGATGGACAAAGTTAAGTCAACAATAAGTTATTAGGTGTTGGAGATGTCCCCATTCCCCCTCACTTTGTGGAATCCATGGTCCCCCATACTCATTTAGTTTCCTTTGTTGAGCCGGTTTTTTATTTAATCAATCATAACAACATTCAAAGATAGCAGAGATTCTAGTAATAACATTAACATTAATAATAACGCCAAAGTACAAAGTCATGTTATCAAACATTAATAATAAGTCCTTAATTAAATTCATCACGAGAAGGAGAAAAATTCCACAACCATATAAAATATCATAAGTCCATAATGCAAGAGAACATAAGTCACATGAAGGATCATAAGTATGGGGCTTAACAACTGGGGTATTACATCTCCCTCGCCCTTAAACAATGCATTGTCCTCGATGCATATTACATAAATGCCACAAAATTTCAAAATAGATGAGGGTATGCTTCCCTCATGGTATCCTCTGACTCCCAAGTGGTATCGTCAGGACTATAGTGGGTCCATTACACCTTTACCTGCCTGATTTCTTGATTCCGAAGCAGCTTGACCTTGCTACCCAAAATGGCAACAGGTTGTAACGGAAAATCCCCTTCCGGCTCCACCTAGATCATAATCCATTCAATCACATGATTAGTACCATGTTCACACACACACACACACACACACACACACACACACACACACACACACA
>LPNX010851118.1:926932-1079616 GCA_001517045.1 Pseudotsuga menziesii
AAAAAACAAAACATTCTAATTACCTGGATCACATTTCAATCAATTACATGGTTAGTATCAGGTATATACTTTTTCAATAAAGACACATGAAACACATTATGTACTCTAATGCAAGTGGGTATGGCCAGCTCATAAGCAATAGGTCCTATCTTAGCTAAGACCTCAAAAGGTCCACAATATCTGGCAGCTAGCTTGGAGCAATTTCCCAAGTTTAAGGAACTCTTATTGGGTGTGACTTTCAAAAACACATGATCCCCAACTTGAAACTGTCTAGCGGTCCTGTTCTGATCTGCATAATTTTTCTGCCTGTCTTGAGATATCTTTATATTCTTCTTTATCTTAACCATTTGATCCTCGATATCCTTTAATAATTATGGTACAACAATGACTCTATTCATTGGGTTATCCCAACTGATGGGAGTATTACACTTCCTTCCATACATGGCCTCGAAAGTACTCATCTTCAAAGATGAGTGATATCCATTACTATAAGCAAATTCCACCAAGTGTAAATAATCTTCCCACCTAGATGGCCGATCCATCACATACATCCTTAACATATCTTCAATTACTTGGTTAACCCTTTCTGTTTGTCCATCTATCTGAGGGTGGTATGTTGTACTCATGTTTAGACTTGTACCAAACCCTTCAAACAATCCTTTCCAAAAGTTAGAAGTAAATTTTGAATCTCTATTTGATACTATAGCCTTCAGAATACCATGCAATATGGCTACTTATTTCATGTAAATATTTGCAATGTTAGCTACTTTGTGAGTTGTCTTTACTGGAATGAAGTGTGCTGCCTTAGTCAACTTATCTACCACAACCATGATCGCATCATTTTGCAATCTCGTCTTAGGTAACTTGGTGATGAAATCCATCATCACTACATCCCATTTCCATTCTAGTATAGGCAAGGGTTGCAACAATCTCGCTGGATGTCGATGCTCAACTTTAACTTTTTGACATTCCATGCACCTAGCTATATATGTTGATGTATTTGTAACTTTGGAATGTATTCACTCATATATCTTATGTATTGTAACCTGATGTTTATTCTGGGATGTGTCTGTAATGTATTTGAGTCATGTCATGCCCCGATGTTCCTATCGGGAGTTTCTATAATGTAAGAAGTCATGTCAAGTCATTGTGGCTAACCCTCCTATTGGTCAAGGGTTAAAGTCCCCGCAGTTGTGGGGCCCTAGGGTTATTAGAATATCCTAGAGAAGTCAACCCTAGGTGATTCATTGTAAGTCAGGGCAATAGTCCCCACCATTGTGTTAAGGATAAACCTCCATGTTGGTCGGAGGAGGCAAAGTCCCCACAAGTTGTGGGGCACTAGGGTTATTAGACACTCCTAGAGATGTCGGCTCTAGTAAGTAATTGTTAAGTGAGGCTGACATGTTGGAGTGGGTTTCAAGTGAACAAAAGAATATAAATAGAGAGTGAGCCTCTCTATTTATCACACACACACTCACTCATTAGGGCACATGAGTGAGAGGAGAAGTTGTTGGGACAAGAGATAGACTACTGCTGTTAGGAGATCATCTTTATGTTTTTGGGTTTTTCTTTTGGTGCTGATTCTATATCTGAGGAGGTTGCGGGGTTTTCTCCTTTATGGTTTCCCCGAGGAAAATTCTTTGTGTCTCTTGTCTATTGTGTTTTATTGCTGTGCATGTTATTCTCTTAGTTAAAGATCCTAAGATCATAATGCTAGCTTGAATGATAAAAATCTAACATGGTATCAGCGCTAACCTAAGAAGAAGACATTGTGCAGCTGTAGAAGCTAGGGATTCTTACTTTTAGGGTATCTCTCCACAATCCATCAGCAAAAGTATGCTAGGATGACTCTCCATTGAAGGGCGCATCTTTATGTCGAAGCGAAATTTGATTCCGAGCATTTTCAGTTTTGGTGCTGGAAATTAGGGCTTCTTACAGAAGAGGAATTTTTTAGTGATCCCAGCATAGGATTTCTCTCCTCATCAAAATCAAAGTTTAGAGACCTGGATCAATATTTTTGGTTGGGTGAAACTTCAGGAAAGTCAAACCCTAGTTTGACCCCGAGCTGGAAAAACCCTAAAATACTAAAATGGCTAAGTTTTGGTGCATTCGCTATATCTTGGGATTGGCAAAGGTACAAGAGCTGAAAATTGTAAAGGCCAAAGATAAAATCCTGATTTACACTGTATCCAAAATTCAGCCTCATATTCACTATATTTTGGGAGATATGATCCCTCCAAGGTAGGGATCCAACCTCTTCCAAGATTCATCCCTAAACAGGACACCTGGGGAGAATTGCTATATCTTGGGCTACAAAGGTCCAAATGAAATTCCTGAAGATGTTCCAGAATGAGAACAGACTGTAATTTCTATGGTCCAAGTTTTAGACCCAGAATATGCAATAGTGACACATGGAAGTCCATACAACTTCGTTGTTATGAACAGTCCTGTAACAGGTCACCTTGGGAAAATGATCATAAGTCCCAATTGATGAAACCAATTCTGATCAAACCTATGGTGTTGGAACAGGGACATGTGAGGTTACCTCAGTGCTAAGTTTTAGACATAGAGGAGTAGTAATTTCAGACATATCATATAAACAGTAACAGACATTTATGCATAAGAAATTGAAAAACTAGGGCTTCCTGTTCCGGGAGCTTCCCTCCACTGTTTTCAGAAAATGAGTACATTGGACAGATCAATTTGAGGAGATCTATGTTTCTATCCAATCAGATCTGAAAGATTCCAAGTTTTGAAAATTAGGGTTTCTCTGACAAACCCCGGATCAGCGAGCTCCGGAACCAAGACGGACACCTCAAATCTGTAAGATCTAATCTTTTGCTATTTTCATTTGAGGTTCTCATTTCAAAGTGATCTATCACATCAGCTTGATGATAAGCTTCATGAAGTTGACAACTTCCATGCATGGAAGTATATGATCTCTCTGAAGAAAATGAATTGGACACCTACATGAGTAGAGAGGTTCCAATTCCATAGGGAGATGAGGCTAGAAGCCTTACACAAGAAGAACTTGGTCAAGGTCAAGAAGATCATTGTTGATTCAATCACAGATCAAATTGTACCACAAGTGTCTTCCCTAAAGACACCGAAGATGTTTGATTCCTTGACCAAGCTATTTGAAGGGAAGAATAGAAATCAGAATATGACCTTAAGAAACCAGTTGAAGAATGTGAAGATCCAGAATGCAGAGACAATGCAATCATACTTTACAAGGGTTTCTCAAATCAAAGAACAACTTGAAGCGGTAAAATAAGAAGTGAATAATGCAGAAGTGGTGATAGCCACCTTGAATGGCCTCCCAGGATCATGGGATTCATTCATTCAAGCAAGTGTGCCAGAAGGAAGTGATTACTTACAGCTGACTCTTGGAAGAAGAAGAAGCTCGACTCATAATAAGAGAAGAGAAGATGGGAGCAACTCAAGATCAAGCTCTCACCATTCAAAGAAGATCCCTCAAGCAATGAGGAAGATGAAGAACTCAACTCTTGAAGAACCTCTTATCCATCTTAGCATTTGGATAAGAAATGATGAAGTCATGAATGAAGAAGATGATGAAGCGGAAGGATCAAGAAGGAATCTATCCACGAAACAAATAAAGATAAGTATTCAATTGTCATTTCATTATATTGTTTTTGTTATGCATTTGTTTATATTTAGTTGATGTATTATGCATGATAGAATGTTTGCATTAACAACAGTATACTACTAATATGCATGAGATGGGTAAGTAGCTCATGGTACTATACAACTCTCCATTGCTACTTATCTAGAATGAAACCTCTTTGCTGACATATTGGATTAGTGCACAATCTTAATGTTGTCATGGTAGAGATGGAAGGCATCTAGAAAAGTTTCCGTGAGATATGGATGAATGTTGTATTGGCTAAATTAGTTGCATGATCATATATTTATGCATAAGAATTTGCCAGTATGAATATTCCTTATGAAATGTTTCTAACCATACAAATGCATTTGACTTGTAGGAAAGATCGCATACATAATTGCCTACAAGCAAAGAAGGATGAGACTTGTTCCGAAGAACAAGTAACGACAGTTCAAGATGAAAAATAATATGACAAATGCAGCAACATCATTGATGGAGAACCTTCCAAGAATAAAGGGAAGACCAGTCCAAGAAGAATGATGTATAGGATGCAGTATCGATACATGAAGGGAAGTTTGTAGTTCCATCATGAAGTAGATGGAAACATCATGGGATACAAGGCAAGATTCGTAGCACGAGGCTTCTCACGAAAAGAAGGCATAGATTACGAAGAGACATTTGCAGCTAGTGGGAGTTGAGACACATGACAGGAAGAATCACGTGTGCAAATGAAAGAAGACCTTGTACGAGCTCATAAGACACCCATGGGATAACACATACATGAAGAGCTTGATGAAGATCTTAACCTTTTCTACAAGGTTGAAGATTGAAGCCTATAGAGGATGACAAGCTCACAGATGGGTGCAAGAAACTTTTTTTTGAAAAGGTTCAAGATAGAGGATCTTAGTATCCAGTGATCCTAGATGGATATATAGAATATTAGTAGCATAGGAAGCTACTTGTCACTCTGACGCATAGAGTGCGAAAGACAGAGGGAATATGATGCTCCGCTTCAGAGGGAGTGAATTCAGAAGATCCTGAGGATCGACATGGTACAACACGATGGATAGCTTACTGATGACTCTAGGCTTTACTGAGAGTAAAGCGGATTCCAACCTTTGCTTCAAGGTTGAAGGCGGAAGACCAGTGATGCTCCTGTTATGTGTCGATGCACTACATTCTAGGCATGGAGGTGTGGACAAGGGAAGTATGCAGTAGAGATCCTGAATATGTTCAGGATGATGGACTGCATGACCACACCTATGGCATCGAACCTGAGGCTATTGATTGATGCTTCATCAGAGATGGTTGATACCACGAGGTATCGTCAGATGATTGGGTCCCTGATGTACCTCACGGATACAAGACCCTATATTTGCTTTGCTATAAATACATTGAGACATGTTCACTTGATGGTTGCAAAGGGTACAGTTGAGTATGGGCTTAAGTATGATACGAATTAGAAGATTAACCTGGAGGGTTATGTTGATTCATATTGGGTAGGCAGTGCCATCGATAGGAAGAGCACTTCAGGGTGTTGCTTCAGTATGGGATCAAGTGTGATCTCTTGGTTTAGCAGGAATCAATCCTGTGTAGCACTGAGTAAAGCTGAAGCAGAGTATCTCGTAGCTTGTTCAGCTAGTTATGAGGCAGTATGGCTAAGGAATCTACTGTTTGATTTAGTTGATCTCCAGATGGATGCTACTTGTATATATTGTGACAACCAGAGTTGCATGAAATTGTCAGAGAATCTAGTGTTCCATGATAAGTCGAAGCATATCAAGATCAAGTATCACTATATCAAGGATATGGTGCAGAGGGGAGCAGAGAAGCTCCAGTATGTTGCGACGGAGGAACAGATAGCTGATGTATTGATGAAGCCATTGGCTAGGGTAAAGTTCGAGTACTTCAGGGAGAAGCTTGGTGTTCTCCAGATAAAGGTTTCCTCCAAGGGGAAATTATGAGACCTAGAGCCATTCTGACATGGTGAGAGGATTAAGTTCCTTCCATGGTCAGATGTAAAGGCTGAGCCATTCTGTCATGGTGAAAGGATTGGTTCCTTCCATGTCATATATGAGTGCTGATCCATTCTGATATGACTGTAGGATTGGTTCTTACATGATCAGATATAAGGGCTATTGCCATTCTTGGAATGGAGGTGCCTGTTCAGTTAGCAGGAATACTTGGTTTGGGATTGAGGGCCTTTCTGAAACGACTGTAAGATGTAGTCTTACATGATCAGATGTGAGCGCATGGCCATTTTGATGTGATTGAGGGATTGGTTCCCACTTGATCAGATATAAGGGTTGATGCCATTCTTTAGGAGAATGGAGGCACCTGGTCAGTTACCAGGTAGCTCAGTCTAGGACTGGGGGCCATTCTGATGTGACTATAGGATTGGTTCCTACAAGATCAGATGTGAGTGCATGCCATTCTGACGAGTAGGTCAGATATAAGGGCTGGGACATTCTAACGAGTATGTTAGATATAAGTGCTGGGCCATTCTAACGAGTACGTTAGATATAAGTGCTGGGCCATTCTGACGAGTAGGTCAGATGTAAGGGCTGGGCCAGATGTGAGTGTTGGGCATGCCTTTCTGACGAGTCAAGGTCAGATGTAAGTGCTAGATAGGCCATTCTGACTTAGGGTCAGATATAAGCGCCGAGAAAGACCTGCATGGAGGCTAGGCCTACACCCTGCATGAAAAAGGGTTGGCTCTGTAGAACTTCCTGTGATAAGAAGAATCATGAGATAGCACCAGTGATGATGATCCAATAGTGATGATCCAGTTCGAGTGATGATCTAGATTGAGTGATGATCCAGATCCAGTGATGATCCAAATTGAGTGATGATCCAGATCCAGTGATGATGTCCAGTGATGATCCAGATCTAGTGATGATGATCCAGATCTAGTGATGATGATCCAAATCGAGTGATGATGATCCGGATCCAGTGGTGATCCAGATCTAGTGATGATGATCCAGATCCAGTGATGATGATCCAGATCATGTGATGATCTAGATCCAGTGATGATGATCCAGATCGAGTCATGATCCAGATCCAATGATGAATATGACTTGAAGATGAAGATGATTCAAAGATGACAAGGAATTGATGATGACCCAGATGATACAGAGAAGAAGACTTGTGCTGATAAATTGTGTCGAGAGAATACCTTCCTGGTTAAGAGGGAGTGTTGATGTATTTGTAACTTCAGAATGTATTCACTCGTATATCTTATGTATTGTAACTTGATGTTTATTATGGGATGTGTCTGTAATGTATTTGAGTCATGTCATTCCCTGATGTTTTTATCGGGAGTTTCTATAATGTAACAAGTCATGTCAAGTCATTGTGGATAACCCTCCTATTGGTCAAGGGTTAAAGTCCCGTAGTTATGGGGCCCTAGGGTTATTAGACTATCCTAGAGAGTTCGACCTTAGGTGATTCATTGTAAGTCAGGGCAATAGTCCCCACCATTGTGTTAAGGATAAACCTCCTTGTTGGTCAGAGGAGGAAAAGTCCCCACAAGTTGTGGGGCACTAGGGTTATTAGACACTCCTAGAGATGTTTGCTCTAGTAAGTAATTGTTAAGTGAGGCCGACATGTTGGAGTGGGTTTCAAGTGAATGAAAGAATATAAATAGAGAGTGAGCCTGTCTATTTATCACACACACACTCACTCATTGGGGCACATGAGTGAGAGGAGAAGTTGCTGGGATAAGAGAGAGACTACTGCTGTCAGGAGATCATCTTTATGTTTTTGGGTTTTTCGTTTGGTGCTGATTCTATCTCTGAGGAAGTTGCGAGGTTTTCTCCTTTATGGTTTCCCCGAGGAAAATTCTTTGTGTCTCTTGTCTCTTGTGTTTTATTGATGTGCATGTTATTATCTCAGTTAAAGATCCTAAGATCATAATGCTATCTTGAATGATAAAAATCTAACAATATATTCTACAACATCATTCTTCATCCCTGGCCAATAGTATTGTTTCCTTACTGTTGCTACTATTTTCTGATAACTTGAATGTCCAGCATAAGGGACATCATGTGTTTCCTTCATAACCATCTTCCTTATATCTCCAACATCAATCACATAAACTCTATCTTTGTGCATGAGTATCCCATTTTCTTTAAACTTATACTTATCAAATTTCTATGGAATTTTCTGTTGTTTCAACCCTTCTTTCACCTACTGATAAATTTCATCTGTAACACTGGCTTCAACGATCTTATCCTTCAAATCTGATTTGCTAGTGCTAATAGCTACTACATGCACCACATGCATCTTCCTACTAAGCGCATCAGCTACTTTATTTTCCTTACCTTTGATATGCTTGATGTCAAAGTCATATTCACATAATAACTCCGTCCACCTCCTTTGTCTTGCATTGAAATTAGGTTCCTCAAAAAAGTATTTTAACCCATCAAGGTCACTTCTCAACTCAAACTTTTTACCCATTAGATAATGTCTCCACATATTCAAAGCATGGATGATAGTTGCAAGCTCTAAGTCATGGGTGGCATAGTTCTTCTCATGTTCCTTTAACTTTCTAGTTTTGTAATTGATCACATGTCCATCCTGCATTAATACTCCACCAATTCCTTGCTTGCATGCATCCGTGCATACAACAAAGTTTCCTTCGGGGTTTGCAATTTTTAGCATTAGTGCACTGGTAAGCATTTCCTTAAGTTTTTGAAAATTATCTTCACACTTAGAAGTCCAATCAAACTTCACACCTTTCTTTTGCAAAGATGTGATAGGATGAGCCAAATTCGAGAATCCTTTGATGAACCTTTGGTAGTATCTAGCTAACCCCATGAAGGATATGGCTTCTGATACATTCTTAGGTGTTGACCATTCCATAGTGGCTCTTATCTTCTCAAGATCTATTGTAACACCTTCTTCATATATGATATTTCCTAGGTAGTGGATTCTTCCTTGATAAAATGAACATTTGCTTATTTTGGCATACAATTGATGTTCTTTAAGCACTTGCATTACTAGTCTTAGATGTTCTTCATGCTCTTCCTTTGTCTTGGAATAGATAAGGAGATCATCCAAGAATACAATCACAAACTTATCTAAGTACTTTATGAAGACTCCATTCATTAAACACATGAATACTGCAGGTGCATTTGTTAAACCAAAAGGCACTACTATGAACTCATAGTCTCCATACCTTGTTCTGAATGTTGTCTTACTGATTACCTCATTCTTAAGTCTAATTTGGTGGTATCTCGACCTCAAATATTTGTTTGAAAACACCTTGGATCCTCTCAATTGATCAAACAAGTCATCAATTCTTGGTAAGGGGTACTTGTTTTTAACCGTTGCTTTGTTCAATTGTCTACAATCTATGCCAAGTCTTAGAGTTCCATCTTTCTTCTTCACCAATAACACAGGAGCTCCCTAAGGTGAAACACTAGGCCTTGTGTAACCTTTCTTTAGTAGCTCCTCTAACTACATCTGTAATTCCTTTAAATCTGGAGTACTCATTCTATAAGGTTCTTTAGATGAAGGTACTATTCTTGGCACCAAGTCGATAGAAAAATCAATGTCCCTCTTAGTTCCTTATAGTTCTTGAAATATATCTACAATTTTTTGTAGTATTGGATAATCGTGCAACTCTGTCTCTTTTCCTTCTTTTGATTCTTCCACATGAATTGCATATAATTGGAATCCCTTTCTAAGACATTTCTTCAATTGTAGAGTTGTGATCTGCCTCAGGGATATGGGTCTAGGTATTCCTTTTATTGTCACTTGGTTCCCTTATTCATCCAAACAAGTATAAGTTTTATTATGGCAATCCAAAACTGCATGGCGTGCATCCAACCAATCCATGCCAGTCAATACATCATATGACTATGATGTTTAAGTCTTCAAACGTTTTCATTCCATTCATTTCTAAAGGACACACTTTTACAAATTCAGTGATTTTCCTCTTGGCTCCTGTAGCTAGTTGTACTAGACTAGCTGTTTCAAGTTTACTTTTCTTTAAATGACATTTCTCAACAAGATTAGGTGAAATGTAATTATTGCTAGATCTCGAATCAATCAAAATAGTTATGGTTTTATTAGCAATCTTACTTGCTACTTCAATCATTTGGGATTGGTGGTCAGCTTGCCTCCCATCTAGGGCTGCATAGATCCATTAAACACTTCCACGTACATCTCCAACATTTGAACCCTCTTGAATTTTGTAAAGGTTATTTTTCTTACGCGAGAACTGACCAACAAAGTGATTTTCCTTGCATATCCAACATTCCACAGGTGGTCTTTTCCCTGAAGGATCTTCCTTTGACTGTCCTTGCTGGTAAGAATTATTGTTTCTGAACTTTGAAGGCTGGAAACCTTTCTTTCTCTACTCCTTCTTGTTATTCTTCATATCCTTCCAATTCTTGTGATATGGGGCCTTGCTCTTATTTTGTTCATATAAGTGTTTTTCCTTCCAGATGGAATCCTTAAGGTTCTTTGGTCTATCATACTGGATTTTATCTCTGTAAGATTCAGGAAGGCCACTTAGGAACCTTTGAATCTTTACCTTCTCATCTTTGATGAAGTCTGCATAGTTCAAAAGTTCTAGAAATGTTTTCTCATAGGCCTCCATAGTCATGCTTCCCAACTTAAGCTCAAATAATTCCTCCATCTTCTTGTCATCGTAGTGCTTAGAGAGGTATTATTTTTTAAAGTATTTCTTAAAATTCCTCCAAGATATTTTGTCTTCATCGATGTCTTTCAACTTAACGAGTTGATCCCACCATATAGATGCTTTACCTTGCAGATGGTATATGGCTACTCTTTCCTCCATATTAGGTGTATACTGATGCAACTGGAAGAATTTCCTAAGTCCTATCAACCATGCTTCGACATCTTCTCCTTGCTTTACTTCTCCATCAAAATTTGGGGGCTTGATTCTTCTCAACGCTCCTACTAGTTCATCCTGGGTAAAGCTGCTCTTCTTGTATCTCACTAGAGATCTTTCAGAACTGCTCTCTGTATTGCTTGATGCATACCCCTTATTTCTCTCTGAGTGATAAGGTCTCCTTGAAGATGATCTAGACCTCACATAACCTCTTTTATGACTCTTTTCAACAGATTTTTGGATGGTCTTCAATGATTTTAGATCATTCATAATATGCTCTTGGATATGAATTATTCTTTCATTATCCTCTCTACACTTCCTCACTAAATCCTCCAAGCTTAATGGTTCACTGCTCATCTTATGTCTGATTGACCTTCTTCCCTCAACAAACTCCTCTTCGGGACTATATGGTCTTCGTCCTTCCTCAATATCCATCCCCAATCTCTGACTTCCTACTGTTGAACTTTTACTTGTTGAATACTTAGTCTTCTCCTAGTTTGATTAAAATATCAATTGTAGTAGTCACATCGCTTGCTCAATCAATCACTGGGAACTGCAATGTGTTCATTAATAACATTTTGTTAGTAGAATACACATTAGTATAAGTTCATTATAAATAAAAAACACTTTTCTTCTTGTTTATAAGGTAACTAGCCAACATTTCTAAGTTACAATCTACCTAGTTGGACAAGGGGCAGGGTAGAAATCCTTCCAAGATTTATCCTTACTAGATGAACTCCAGGTTTATACCCATCCCAATCCAACAGTTTAATTAACTAACTCACATGTTAAATTATATTAAGGTGCATGCATACGAGCTATCTAATGTAAGTGCATACTTACAAGGTAACTTGGAACTTCGCAGAAGGCCCAACAACCACCGTGTTGAAACCTTAAGCTATGATACCACTTGTGATGTCCCTCTTACCTTGAGATAAGGCCAAAGGTGCTAAAATTAAGACTAACTAAAGTTTAAGAACATTGGATATATATAAATTATGATTGATCAGACTAACCATTCACCCAAATAAATTAAATTCTAAAGATTGAATTATAACTAAAGTTTGTGACACTTAATTATTTAACTACGCCACTTAATTAAATAATTAATTGTGACACTCAATTAATAATTTCCAAAGTGAAAGCTAAAGGTCGTAATTGAAACAAGAACATCAATAATACATGATAAGCATCATATTCATTGTGAATAGCTAATTTATGTATTTTGGGTTTGTTTGATAGCATAGTTTATAAATAACCAAGTATTGATGTCATTGATTATTTGCAAATTAATCTACTTTTTCGGTGTTATTATGTGTGTGTTGTTAGTGAGCATAAAAAGTAAGGAAAACCACATATCATGGAGCATACATAGGCTGCAATCTACAGCCACACTGAAACCATAGTAAACAAGAACATTGGCTGCAACTATAACCATCAAAATCGACTCTCGATGATTGTCCCCTACAATCGTCTCTTACTAATAAAAATCAGATCGTATGGCTTCCACCCTCCAGCCATCGATTACTTTTACATATTGAATACATCTCTCATCCTTATATCTGCAACTAAGAACAATTATGCAACCAAGTGATTCACAATAAAATGACAGGTGCACTCATCTCGGCACCGTAAAGCTATCAGACCAAAACAAACATATCTTGGTCATCTGGAAAGCTTTTTCAATGAAAAGAAATGTGTTATTCACTAGAGACGATGCCCCGAACGCAATGGAACAAGTATAAAAACACATAAATGAGCATAAATTGTTGAACCAAATCATATGGTTGCGCCCCTCTTAATAAAATAGAGCCAAAATTACATTTCTGGTTATGAAGAAGAAGAATAGAAAGAAGGTAACGAGAATAGAAACTAAATTCCATACTACATGAGATCCATCCTTCCTCCATGTAGATCCTGACATTCAATACATGAATACTTAAACAACCAATCATCCATCATTGCACATATACCAAATAAAATAATGTAATGAAAACATAACATAAGACAAATACTTATCTCAAAATATAAGCAACTGGCTGCAGCAAGACAACTTTCCTCCCAGCCGTAGACATCGTCAAGTCTTCCTCGCTTGAATAGGTCACCACTGAGCTGAGACCATGGATCCATGAGAAGTGTCTCGCTTAGTCTCACTACTCAACTACCTCTTTCGAGAGACACAATGCTTCCCAGTACTACTTTCCTGTCCGTCTCCACTACCTATGGGATGTGACCTATCTCGCCATTCCCATTTCCTGGATTTCTGTGTGAGAAACTGGACAAGTAGAGTAATATAATGGAACAAATGGACTCACTCTAAGTCTCAACACACTCTTAATAATATCAACATTGCCAACACGGTTAGATAGCATAAATCACATGGTCTAAAGCTCAAGATTAACTTCAACAAGGAGATGGCATATGGATTTATAAGATAAGGAGGACCACTCTAACCCAAAGGAATAAATCCAAATTAGAGAGAGGTAAGGTTTAAGCTTCATCATAGAGAATTAACTTGAATTAGTGGAGTGGTGGCTTAGTGAAAATATTCCCTTTCCCGAATTAGCACCATGAGGAGGAGTTACCCAAAAGCTAAGGAGTGGAGCCATGAAGATCACATAGAGGCACACTAATGCATAAAGGGGGTTACAAATCATCAAGGAGGTCGAAATAGGTGAGAGAGGGCATCCAATAGGGTCATAAATATCATGGAATCACAAAAATAGGATCATCAATGCATGGTGTAAGAGTGGAAGCTAGAAAATAGCTTACAACCCTAAAAACTAGGAAAAGGGCTCATAAAACACATAAATGTGAAGGAATATTTTCCCAAGAAGGGTTCCCTAGAAAAGAGGGGCCCACTAAGGTGTACACAATATGCAAAACTATCTCCATAATTCATAATCATTGAGAATAGGGTTTGTTGTACAAATTTTGGGTGACAAACATTAATAATATCACCAAGGTGCAAAATTGAATTGGGATGGACAAAGTTAAGTCAATAATAAGTTATAAGGTGTTAGGGATGTCCCCATTTCACCTCACTTTGTGGAATCCATGGTCCCCCATACTCATTTAGTTTCCTTTGCTGAGCTAGTTGTTTATTTAATCAATCATAACAACATTCAAAGATATCAGAGATTCTAGTAATAACATTAACATTAATAATAGTGCCAAAGTACAAAGTCATGTTATCAAACATTAATAATAAGTCATTAATTAATTTAATCATGAGAAGGACCAAAATTCCGCAACCATATAAAATATCATAAGTCCATAATGCAAGAGAACATAAGTCACATGAAGGATCATAAGTCTGAGGCTTAACAACTGCGGTATTACAGAGACCCAGGCCGTGGCCCAGATCCGAACGCAGCAGCGTTAGGGAAAATCTGATCCTTGTCTCAGATCCAAACAAAGCAGTGAATCAAAATATGTCTTGTGTTTCCAATAATCCTATCAATATTACTCTGCATATATTTTGATTTAATTCAAGGCTATGGAATATATCCCCCAAGGGAATTGCCAAACAAATCATTAGTAGTCTAAATGTCTCTCTAAAAAAGTCTCAAGATAAAAAACCAAGCGTATTCAACCAAAGGCTTTCTCTCAACATAAATTAGTGGGAACCACCATAGATTGTGCTCATAAAAAGAAAATCCAATTTTGAGAGAATGCTCCTTCTAAGCTAAGAAGGGTTTAAGTGCCTTCGAAACCTTCCAAATACTTTGTAAGAAAATAATGTTGCAACCTTGACCATCTAGGTGGGAATCAATATGGTTTGAAAAGAGAGGCCTTGAGAACTTATTTGACTAAAGGACCATTCTTGTTTTTCATAATGGATTCTTTATTACTAATAATCATCCATAGAATCCTAACAAGGAAAGAGAATGGGAAGGTATGCATGTTAGCAACTCTCGTGTTTCCATTTGTCATGGCTTTTGTGTTATTGTTAGCTTGACCTTTCGACTCTTCTTCAATAATAATCATTGTGTATTCTTTGCACAAAAATATTTATGCTTTGATGGACCTTGAGTATCTGTTCATGAATGTTATTTTTTTTAAATATTTCCTTCCCCTTGCGATTGTAATCCTCATTCTCATTATATAATTGACTGAAATCATGGATGGGTTTAATCATTTTATTGAAATCCATTTCTATTTCTTCACCCCTATGTCTTTTATAGTTGGATGAATCCTATATGTCAATTTCCCATCCTTATTGTTTTGTTTTCTAGGTTACTCTAAAAGTGTTTACACCATGTTTGGCGCGTTTGACGAGACTTGGGATACATGGTGTATGTTCAATGCCTTAATGGTCTGAGATTGACTAGAACATGGGAGATGATCAATGTTGGATTTGTGTAGTCTAGATAGCTTGATCGATGATTTCCTTACCTCATATAATCATTGGCTTGGTATTCTTCCATTATGCATTAGAGTTCACCTTATAGGTTGGGGAATTCCCTTCATTATGGCCACATGGAGAGTTCACATGGTTGGAGGACACCCTACTTTGGAGAAGGAGAATTGTGCATATTATAGGAGGGAATCGTTCCTTGGACATCATGGGGTTGCTGAGATTCCTTTTTGGATTGTTGGAGGTTGCTCAAGGACACGTGGGTTCAAACAATGTGCTTGCACATGGGCCTTACCCAATGGAGTACATTGCTTAGGAGGATCTATGGATTATGTGGAGTCTTTTGATGGAGGCATGTGGACTTACCTTGTATAGATATATTATCTTGGATCCTTTTTGTGTATGATGTCACCTTGGAGCATGACACATCTACTTTGGAGTGTAGTGGCTCACTTGTGTTGCCTACATGATCTTATTATAGGTTTCTTGTAAGGTATTGGGTATATATTGTATTGTTGGCATCCCTTGCCTTTGATATACATATAGGAAGGACATAGTCCATATTATTCATATATCTTTCAAGTTCATACTTATATTCACTCTTGAGGTGATATATGACCTTGGATAGGAGTATGAATTAGCCCTCTCTCTCTCTCTCTCTCTCTCTCTCTTTGTTGGCCTTATCTTGTACTTGCTCTCTTTATCTGTCTCTTGAGTCACCAAAGCTTCTTGGTCTTCTTGGAATATCTTTGAGCATCTTGGAGGTCTAGGGTTAGGATTTATTCCTTGGAGATTGAATATTAGGGTTTTGTAATAAAAACCTAGGGTTCTTATGTTGGATAAGAAGAAAAGAACAAGGAATTATTGCTTTGGAGCATGTGCTAGGGTGATTCTTTCATAATGGGTCTCCTTGATTGAACCCAGGTTTTCCTATTTTACCTAGTTAGGGTTTTGGAGAGCTAGTGGATTTCTACTAGCCTTGAGAGAAGGTTATGGTATGTACATTTACTTCATATTGAGAATATAAATGAAGTTTTCAACTATCCAAAACTTTTTCATTTTCCAAATTTGATTTTCAACCATATATATCCTTCATGTAGTGGTATTTACAACTATATATGTCTTAACAATTTTAAATAAATATAAGGGTAATTTGTTAAGAGATTTCTTCATTAAGGAATCTGTGGGATGTTTTGTTGTTGCTTGTTGATGGGGTAATTTTTTTAAGCATCAACAATGGATGTTATCCCTAGAATAAAGGCTCAATTTAATCTTTCATTTTTTTGTGTAGGAAACCCAATAGGATTATGGCTCGACAACCATTACTAGATTTGGATTTTACCAGTTGCAACATGATTCACCATTTAGTTTTTTTAAATGTAATGCATGATACACGACTAAGCTAACATGCAAATTCAAAATGCCTAAACTAATTAAATAGAAACAAGACATATGGTTAGTGAGAATAAATGCAATCATTGGAAAGTAACTAGTTTATTTTTCTCAAAATTACATAAACCTATAGCTCACTCAAAAACAATAAAGAATAGTCCAAAAACCGAAAGTAAGATACAAACCCATACCTAGACTATCATATCTAAACACATTAAGAATCAATGCAATAATATTTAAATAGTTCACTTAACCACCGTTGCATAAATATTAGATTATCTAACAAAAAGTTGAGTATAGCTTGCAAGCACAACTTAAGATAACAATTATATACCCATACAAGCCAAAATAACGACAAGAGAAAGTAAGCACAAAAACCAATTGATAGGAATAATCCATAACAGAGAGTTATATGTCCTTACAACCTTCCAACGCATCCTTGAAAAAGTAGGCCCATAATCTAACACTAAATCCACAATATAACAGAATTCTCCAGCAACAAATTGGCCAGTTAGTGGATTCTCTCATTAATAAATAAAAGATAAATTACATTAGACAAAATAACTAGTATTGGTCTCTTCATAAAAGAAACATAGCCTCGAGTGTAGGGGGGTCAGGGGGGAGGAATCCTTTTCTTAGTTCCTCAAACTTTGATTTATAGGGCATTTTCTGTAGCTATCATTTCTTTTCTATTTCCACGTGGCAATAGGATTTAGGATTTTATTCAAAAAATTGTCCCATAATATCCACTCTTGAATGGTCTCTTTTAAAAAATTTGGGATACCTTCAAAACCCTTTTTACAAAATCCATTGAGGATAAATAGTGACAGTAATTATATTCCCTTAAGTGAGAATATTGAAACTACAAGTAAGTTTGTTTTTCTTTTAAACTATGTTAAGTGCAAAGTATTTGTTTCATGGCACGTGTATCTCTTTCGTTGTGATCCTAATCCACCTTGATTACCTATGCTTGATGTTGTATAGACTTCGATTTGTTGTTATCTTTGCTTTCACATTTTCACCTCATGTTATCCTTTGGATATAGATATTTTTAGTTTTTATATCATTTGATAATAATAAAACAACAATAATTTGTGTGGATAATGAAAAGTTACTCAACTCTATGTTGTGATGGTGTAATTGGCATGCCTTTATGATCATTTGCTTTGTGGTGGTGGCTAAAATTTGGTGCAAGTTGGCCTAAACTATTAATAAGAAATTGTAAAAACAAATAATCCAACATTCTCATGTTCTATCATATTCGAGTTGAGATAAAAATCATTCTTATTCTTTAATTATAAATGGAATTTTATTCACTTCACATTTCCAAATATTTATTTTAAAAATTAGAAATAAATAATGACAAACCATTTAAAAACATTAAAAAAAATTGGAAGTTATAAAGCTCAATGACACCTTTCCAATGGTACAAGGAACGCCCCAAATGGAGTTCAAAGTCAAAATTTATAAGCATTTTAAAAACACCCAAAAAAAACTATTTTTTTCGTTATTTCAAAAGAAATTAAAACTTTTCGAGGGCATTAAAACCTTTGGTGAAATTTTTATTTATGATGTATCCATGTGAATTTTAATTTTATTTTGTGACATTTTAAATCTTTCGAGCGAAAATTTACTTTTCAAGTATACTGACAAATTTTACACTTTTGATGTATTCAAGGAACTTCTAAGTTTTCAAAAACTATTCAAGGAACCCAATGTCTCATTTATGTGGGTGGATCTCAGTCATGTTTATAGGGAACATAACAGGAGGGCAGATATCTTATCAAAGGAGGGACTGCACTTGGCTCCGGGCCATCTCTCTCTTATTGAATATTTTGGAAACGAGATTATTGGGGAAAACTCATCACAACTCTTTTAGAATCTGCTCATTCTATTACAGTTGATCTCACTTGATTCATTGAGATACCTTCAGGTTTTGTTGAGCTACTATTACTGAAAACAAGAGCTGTTATCCCTCCTTGGATAAGTTATCTGGGCTCCTGTTATTTTCTTTATGGGACATATATGACTGTATCAGATTGCCTTACTATGAGGGGGACTTTATTGTAGTGATCCCAAAGTACTTGAGCCACTCTGTTATATTGTGGGCATCTTCTTGTTTATTTTTTCTATGTAGTATGTATCTCTGGACAGGTCTGTTTTTTTGCAAATTACTGTACTGTTCATGGTGGAATAGGTCTGTTATTACTATCTGATGTACTGTATAAGACATATACTGAAGATGTAAAATGTTCCTTTGATTCATTGAATAGCAAGGAATGACTTTTTCGACTGAAAAAACTTTACTTGGGAATATTGTTTACTTTCAATTTAAAATGTTGTGAAAATGAGTGAAAAATGGATTTGGATGCTTTAAAATATTTTCTCGTGGAGGGAATACTCTAATAGAGTTTCAAATTTTCTCGTGGAGGTTTATAAAATACTCTAATAGAGTTTCAAAAGATTTAAGAACCAAAAAACAACATAGTTTTAAAATAATCGTGAAAAAAAATCAATGACGTGAAAAGAAAAAATGAAAAGTTTTCAAATGTCTCAAAAATGAGATGTCATTGAAAGATTTGAAAGATAATGAATTTTAAGATTCAACAACATCTTCAATACTTAAAAAAAATGAATCCTCTTGGACAAGTGCAATTATAGAGAGCAAACAATTTAGGCTTTCCTCACATTTTAAATATCAAAAACTCGGAAAATATTAAGTGGTACACAAAACATCATTTTTTTTGGGGGGTCTGTTGAGTCGTCAACACTATTTTGTTATTTTTATGGTTGTAAAACATCATTTTAAGATTTAGTTTATGTGAGATAAGTTGCTCTACAGGGTTGAAACTTATCCAAGTTGTTTGGTATCTTTTATTCATGGATTTCTTTGAAGATTAGACTGTTTGGATGTGAAATATTATACTCTTTCCACTATATTTTTATAGACTATTTCACAATATCCCCAAGGGCGAAAATTCGTAGGCTTAATATCTAGGAAATCTCTTAGGTTGGAGGTTAAATTTTTATTTTGCATTACAATTTGAGAAAGAATCTACGATAACATAAATTTTGCACCCATCATATCCTTCTTTGGTATTGGAATCCATGATCTTATTGATGAATCTCGTTCATTTGCCACATTCCATGATCCCACTTTTCACCATGTCAATTGAGGCATAACAATACAAGAGATGGGTTTATGTCACATTCAATAAAGAATTTGGTTATTTGATCTTAGGATGTGGCGAAACTCCACCTTCTCGAAGACTTCTTTGGTCTTGAAACGCTATTGAATGTTCGCAACTAGCTCCAAAAAAATGTTGATGGCCTTACCATTACAGAATTCAATCATGAGTTTCAAATCCCCTTTGATCACCATCTTTTTAGCTCTCATATTGACACTTATAATGAGACTTACAATCACTTCATGACGCTCAACTAGGTTGTTTGTAAGTTTCCTTATCCCTTGGTAGAAAGCTTTATTTACCTACCCTCGATAGTCCTTGATCAGCCTACCAAGATCTACTATGTTGAGGTTTCTTTTGGATGTGCAATCAAAGTTTACATTTAACCACCAAAATTTCAAAGGTTTTCATGGAACCTCTCCCTTTTGGCTTTTTCTATTATGTCCTTTAAACGATATACTTGAAAGTTAATTGACAAGAAGTTTACAATATTTTGTGTCTCTATAACAATGTGTTGCTATGACCTCCCAAAAAAACTTTCTTGCACACACACACACACACCCCTAAGCACATATAAACTTAGTTGGCTAATTTTAGTAGTTGATTACTTGAGCTTTATAGAGATGATCCCCTAGGTTGGTTGTGTATGATGTTGTGTGTCTTACTAGATCTCCCAATTGGGTTAAGTGTCATTATTAATGGCAACAAGTTTACACTAGTTATCATTGGAAAAATATGGAAAAGTAATCCAAGAGTTTCCCCCACATGAACATTTGTGTTTTCTTCTATTACTTTGTTTTCCTTTTAATAAAATACATGTGAGGACTCTAAAGGACAACCATATTTTCACAATATTATATAGGGATGGTTTTGACACTAGCATATATCCATCCCAACTTTAAATCTACCATGTGTTGAGAGGGATCAAATCTCTCTCTATGCAAACCTTTTTTAGGCTGCAAAAACTTAAGGGAAGGTTTGCACCTTCAAGGATTTGATCCCATCATAGATGCAAATTTAATATGGATCTACACTAGTTACTTTTTTTCCCCAAGAAAAAAAATGTATTGTCTTTCCAAAATCGATTGAAAGTATATTCTTCATGTGTTTCTTAGAATTGATACTAATAAACTATTTTAAATGTCATGGCCGTTGTCACATATACGTGATTGGTCCAAATAACTATTCATTTTTTTTAATTCTCTAGATTTACATCATTGAAATAAGCAAGGTGAAATGTTAAGGAATTTCCATAAAAAACAAAATTAACCCATTTAAACAAAATATGCATGTATTATATATCATTGCATGAAATCGACTCTATATAGTTGAGTTTGGATCGTACTCCCCTAATAGATGGATAGGACCAAGTTCCCTTACTGTAGTTGTAATACTTCCTCCGACAAGTGATATACCTGAGTGTTTAGCTCTTGAAAAATGTGGCAAATCCTCAAAACTATTAAACTCTCCAACAATTTCCTTAGTTGTGCTCCCACATTATGAAATTAACATTGTCCAAAATAATATTGTCTTGCATCTAGTTTTCTAGTAAGGTTGAGTCACCATAAACTTGTAAATCATGTACCCCTTGAGAGATATATAGGTCAGTCACTTGAAGGGTATAAATAGGGAGGGGCCCTCCCTCATCTATATACACCTCACACTCTAAAGTCAGCACAAGAGAGAGAGAGAGAGAGAGAGAGAGAGAGAGAGTTCCTGAATACTTCTTATTACTGGGTTTGATCATCTTATGACACAGTCTATGTGACTATACTATTCTGAGGAAGTTTGTGGGGTTTTCTCCTTTATTGTTTCCCCAGTGAAAATATTTGTTTCTTGTGTATCTGTTATATCTTATGCATCTTGTTGTACTAGTTATTCTTTCAGACAAAGATCCTAATTAAGCTAATAAGATCTAAGAAAAACTAACATGGTATCTGAGCCTCTCTAAAAGAAGGCACTGTGCAGCTGCAAAAACTAGGGCTTCATAGTTCAAGGTGTTCTCTCTATAGATCATCAAGAAAAGAAGCCTATCTTAACTCGCCTCAGTAGGGCGCATCTTTTGGTGGAAGCAGTTTTAGATTTGAAGAAGTTTCATTTTTTACCCTGTCATTAGTGCGGGCGGGAACTAGGGAATCAAGTTTTGTAGGATTCCCACCTCAGTCTTCAGCAAGTGACCTTGTTAAGCAACTCACCTAAGGCACGTCTTTTTGTCTAAACAGAATTCCCAAACTCCAATTTTGGAAAATTATGGTTTCTCTGACAAACCCTAGGTCAGCCAGCTCCGGAACTAGGTCGGACACCTCAAATCGATAAGATCTAAATATTTGTTATTTCCATTTGAGGTTCTCATTTGAAAAGATGACTCACCATACTCAGCTTGAGGACAATCTTGGAGGGGTTGAGAACTTCTACGCATGGAAGTACTGTTGGGGCACGGACCTTGAAGGTACTTAATTTTGGCAACTCTGCGGTTTTGGTGTGAAGCTTGTAAGCGGAGTTGTGACTCAAAATAGTCTTAGGGGTGTTGGGGTTGGGTCGAACCCCCTCTTTTTGTAATTAACCCATGGTTTGAACTCATGGTTTTTAAGCCCATGGTTTAAACACATGGTATTGTAATAGTGCACTTGTATAAATAGGCACTTATGTAAAGGAGTTAGGGTTGTTGTTGTCGTTGTTATGATGATGATAGTTTAATGCGAAGCTAAGGCCTGTTTTAGGGTTTAAGGTTAAGTCCCAGCTGTGTGCGTGGATGACCTCTACAGCTGAGTGCACAGAGGGTTTTGTAAGAAGGGATCTGCAGCTAAGTGCGCAAATAGGAGAAAGATACCTGCAGCTAAGTGTGCAGTTTTGGGATTATTGAGAAGACCTGCAGCTGAGTGCGCAGGGATCTGCAGCTGAGTGTGCAGATCAGAATTGTTGTTTGTAAAGAGTTGAATAAAACATAGTTCTATGGACGTAGCCCCTACACTGGGGGTGAACCACGTATATCTTTTGTTGTGGTGGTTCCTTTTTGTTTTTGTGCTGTTTTGTTTTGTGCATTTGATAAGTAGGTGAATGATAAATAAGATATATTGTTAAGTATTAACTTCGCTGTGAATTCCCAGTTAAGGGTTAAGCAAGTAACTGTCTGTTTATCTAAACTGCGAAGCTAATTAAGTGACTATCGAAGCTCTGTGTTATATGTTTAATATTTGTTAAGGCTAAAGGTACAGTAATATCCCTCTTTTGCCTGCAGAAACCTGATTCTGCGGCACCCCATAGCTGTTTCGGGTGAGACTGCTACCTGTTCGCAAGTTGTTGCTGAAAGGGCCAACACTGTGGGTCTTTTTGTTGGTTAAAATTATAGTATAAGAACCCGGGTCTGCCCTAACCAAATCAACAAATCGGTTTCGTTGTCGTTGAACTCAGTATCTGCTCAGGAGGGATCTACGTCGTACCTGGAGGGATATGTTTTGGAGGCCCTCAATAAAAGAAATCGGTGACTGGGTTGAGGACACCTATTTGAAATTTGTTGAACAAGAAAATAAAGATCCTCGTCGTAGCTCAGACGGCTTTTTGCAAAGAAAGAATTAACCTGTTGAAAAGAGTGAACAACGCGGTATCTAGAGCAGTTGACTTTTGGACAACACAAACCCTTGAAGCATTTGTGACGGAGTTCGCCATTGACACACATACTTCTTTCAGCGAAGCAAAAAGACAGTTCTTCAAAGGACCAAGGGGTAAGTGCTTGAACTCACTTAGTTTGAAAATTAAAATGCTTTTGGCTGAAAAACGCATATTGATTATTGAATCAGATTGCTAGATTTAGTACTACTAACCTATGTTTGAAAGTGAAAGTGACTTCGATGAGCAAAGTGGTTTGCTTTGAAGCGGTAAAAGATACAAGAGAACTTTTGGATCCTTTACCCTAGGCCAAAATACCGATTATACCCCTTTAAGCCCAGAAGAGTCTGAAGAAACCCCTTTTGCTAGAAACCCTCCTATAACTCCACAGTGAAGATCTGTTATCCTTGAGAACCCATCGCAGTCTGAAAGTAACCCTAGCCTGAGTAGTCCTGTCGCAGGTCAGTCTACCTCGGTAAGTTCCCCCCCCCCTTGTTACCAGTTTTCCCCCTACCCCCCCCCCCTCGATCCGCTATGGCCCACGTAAATGATGATATCAAGTTCCCCGTCTTTAGAGGAACTGGATCAGAGGATCCAAAGCAGTTTTGGTTCTTATGCGAAGCTGTTTGGACTACTAAGAACATTATGGATCAGAATACAAGAACAGCGCAGCTGGTCACATCTTTTAGAGACCGAGATTTGACGTGGTTTATGAAGTTTTCCAATACTCAGAACTATGTCCTAGCCGACATTAAAAAAGCGATGATTAAAGAATTTAAGAATCCTAAATCAGAGTCGCAGTATATAACTGAACTAAAGGAAATTCAGCAGAAGCGAGGTGAATCAGTTTGGGACTTTGATCAGAGGTTCAAGGTTCTGCTGGATCAAGTTGGCTTCACTATTGGACTAGAGCAACATAAAGAATGGTTCATTGCAGCACTGTTGCCACATATCAGGACTCCACTCATGCAACAGAAGGTTGCTGATTAGCAAGAAGCATTGGAAATTGCTATGAAGCTCGAAACAACTCCTGTCGGAGATAACTCTAGGATAGCCCAAATACAAGCACTTTTAGCAGAAATGGCTTTGGAGCTTCACGACATGAAGAAAGGGAAAGCTACTCGCGAAGAGGTGTGGTGTACACGATGCAAGATAGAAGGTC
Organism: Pseudotsuga menziesii; assembly: GCA_001517045.1. Lineage (NCBI taxonomy): Eukaryota > Viridiplantae > Streptophyta > Pinopsida > Pinales > Pinaceae > Pseudotsuga > Pseudotsuga menziesii. Next base: position 951,128 of record LPNX010851118.1, read on the forward strand.
ATGACAGAGAACAATGCCCTACAGTAAAAAATTATCTGAATACTGGTGCACCAAACCCGTTTAACCCTACTGTCCTATATTGTGAGATTTGTAGAACAACTGGTTAGCATCGACCTAAAGATTGCTACCTGCTGTAGAGATATGTCCAAGTTCCTAAGAATCCCTACTGCAAGTTTTGTAAGTCAGTTGGACACAACGAAGACGAGTGTCGCAGCTTTGACCTCATGAGAGAGCGCACCTATGATGCTTATAGGGTACAACCCGATGCACAAGGCAATGATGGATATGGTTACCGTGGTAGTACATCAGGCCGAGGTAATTTCAGAGGTCGAGGTCGTGGTGGTATGCCTGGAAGAGGTTGAGGCCAGGTAATTTGCTACAACTGTAATCAGGCAGGACATGTATCTAGAGACTGTCAGAACCCAACTACGACATGTTGATATTGCAGAGCAATCGATCATGTGATTGAGCAATGTCCACAATTGATAGCCAAGATACAAGAAAGAAATGGCTCTCCTACTCAAAATGTTCAGATGATTGTTGTAGAGAAAAGATCTGTCCCAGCCGTTAACGTTGTTACAAGGAGTGGAGCTATGACGTAAGTGCAGAATAAGGAGAAACAGCCTAACGAATCTTGGGTCCACAAGACCCCAGAGAAAATCCCCGTCTTCGATGTAGGAAGAGAAAAAGGCACATTTATGGAAGCAAAAAAAGACTTTGCTGATTCAAAAACATCAGTAGCAACTACGCAACAACAGTTACAGTCTCAAGAAGCTTCGCTAGCTCAAGTAAGTACACTAACATCATTTTTACAGAGTTGTATGAAGTTATTAAGAAATCAGAATGCTTTAAATGAGTTACAGAAAGTTATTCAGTCTTGCGAACCTTAGGGAAGCTCTGATAGAGGAAAAAATGTTAATAGAGTTAGAAGGACTGGAAGAGAGATGAGATTGCATGCTCAGATAGAAGAGTATGACATGACTGATATTATTTTAGACCTAGGATCAGAAGTGAATGTCCTAACTAGGTAGACATGGGAACAAATGGGAAGACCTACGCTTGAATGGTGCCCTATACAGCTAAGATTAGCCAACTAGCAGAATATTGTGCCCTTGGGACGATTCCCTAGTGTACTAGTAGACATTGATGGAGTCAGTACCTTAGCAGATTTTGAAGTCATTGAAATAATCGATGATAGTAACCCCTATCCAGCATTGCTAGGAATTGAATGGGCAATAAAGAATGATGCAGAATCAACCTAAAAAACAGACAGATGACTTTTGAAGGTAAAGGCTTGAGAGTTATAGTTCCATTAGACCCTTCTCAAGGAGAAAGGTATACAGAGCCAGTCAGACATGAAGATCAGGATGTTTTAGATCATATTTACAACATCACAGCCAAAGAAGAAGACTATGCTAACCCTACTACTGAAGGCATAATGGATTGGCAGTGTGACAGTTCTTGCATGACTGATTCAGACGAAGGCCTAGAGAATTGGCAGAATAGACTTTATGAACTACATGGACACCGATGTGCAAGAATTACCAAGTCTATCAGATGGCTTGGCTCACAGACAAAGATCTTGCCTACTTTTGATGGCTTGACAGACCCTGAAGATTTTATTACACAATTCTTAGAGCAAGTACCAGATTCACAGAAAATGGGGACCCTAGGTTCAACATTCAGAGCCGCAGTTGCCAGATGGTGGAATGGTCACAAAAAGCATATTCATAGTTGGAAAGCTTGTCGAAAGTTTCTTCTCCTGAGATTCATGGATCAACCTCAAGAGGTACGAAGCAGATTTAATGGTAAGACTAGCCCTCAGGAACATTTGAAACAGTGTTATGAAGCATGGAAGCATGTACCTTGTGAAGAATGGGTACATAGGTTTGTACACACTCTGGAACCTACAGCAAAGAACTTGTATGCGGAGGTTGAGCTTCGCCATGGTACTGTAAGTTGGGATAACCTTGTTGATAGTTTTGTGCTTACATTTTCTATTAATGAGGATTGCCCTGTTTTGGACGCAGGTATTAGGTTGATCCATACTAAGGTGTTTGATGATAAAGAAAAAGCCGAGTACCAACCTGATTGGAAGGAACAAGAAGCTAACGCAGTAGAATTTTATAACCTCGCCATTGATGAAGATGACGACCCGTGCAACATTAATATTCCCGAGTCAGAAGGACACTGTGAAGAAATATTGTCGAGGGTCGCAGCTCGAAGCTCTGTCGAAACTGGTGCCATGATGTGTCGAAGGTATGTACTGTGTCAAAGGTCCTTATTTGTGGCACAGCCAAAGTTACTGGTTGTGCCGAAGAGGAAAGGTGTGTCGAACCTTAAAATGTGACCGTTGGAAAAAATAAGATTTGACGGCGCCGGTACGTTAACTACATTAACTACCTGTAATGATGAGATTTTAAGGAATCTAGTGCCATTTGGACAAGATCTATAGCTGCTCTGTCAGATTTGGTGTCTTCAATGCACAATTATGACAGATTTGGTCGATGGATTCTATAAGAAGACACCCAGGCCTGCGAAGTTCGCACTACGCATTTTCTTGAGTTTTACAGTTCAGTCCATGTCATCTGATCGCGAAGTCCAGGAATTGTTGAGCGAATTCAGAGAGAGGGGTCTGCAGAATATTATGAGCACTCCAGCCGCATCTGCACCGTGTGAAGAGACTCCCACAGCGCCGAGTCATCCAATGTAGACGCGATCAACCAGGAAGAAGTTTAGGGCAGAAGTTCGTTCTAAGTGGAACGAAGAAAGGAACCAGCCATCAGGAAAGACACCAGAGGATCCCGTGATGAATCCTCCTAGAGAATTCGAAGACCCTGGTGACGATGGGAACGTTGCACCGCAGCGTCCACCATATCTTCCGCCTGTGCGACCAGGAGTTCAGCCACCTCGGCGGACAGCCAAGTTCACATTATGCGCCCCTTGGATGCCACATGGTGTGCAGTTGGTCAGAACTATGACAAGGAAAATCGACCGGCTTAAGTACGTAGACCACGACACGAATGATCGTGGGAAATTTCCACAGTTCACAGCTTGGAAATACTTGCATTCTGTCTATTATGCGGAGACCAGTACGACGCTACTGGAAGTGAAACAGTGGGCTGCTGGCTTGGAGCAAGCTAGCCTGTTGAAAATGCTCAATGTTCCCCACTTCGGTCGTAGCACGTAGGTGACCATAGTGGTCAAACAACTATTGCCATTGGTGCATGATGGGAACGTATGGATAGGAAGCCAGCGCGTTCCTATTGATGGAGAACTGATCCGTAAGATCACAGGCTTGCCGAAGGAAGGACTTGATCCTAACATTGAGTTCGTGGGAAAGCATGAAGACACAAAGCTGGTGTAGAGCATGAAGGAACACTTCGAGCTGATGAAGGGAAAGAAAGGGTATCAAACCTCGACAATCCAGCACCAGAACATTCGCTTTGCCGCAGAGCTACTAGCATGCAAGCTAATGCAGAAGTGTAGACCGAATGAGGTATTTGCCCCAATTATCAGTATTGCTGCGAACTGTGCCGAAGGCTACAGTTACAATTGGGCAGTGTACATTGCCAAGGAGTTCCTGGAAGACGTCTGCGACGCGCAGGAGAAAGGTAGACCCTTTCACTACTCATGGTTGTTAGTGCTTATTGCACTGGTAGGATGGAAAGAACCTATCGAGGCACAGTTTGTTGATGTGCCTCCGCACATGCCTGGCATAGCAAGATACGCATCTCTGTGGGTGTCACAGGATAAAACCTTCCAGCAGATGACGAACTACGTGTTCGCCTTTTATTCGATGAATATTTCCTATGAGATCCTGAAGACACTGCAACTCAGTAAAGAGCTATTTTCTCAGTATGCGGGAGTGGCCAATACAGGAAAAGGTCAGCGAAGCATCGTCAGCAACATTGTAGGAGATAGTGGAGAAGGAGCAAGCAGCCAAAGATATCATGCGCAGCCTTAACAAGCAGTTCACTAGCTTCGCCAACAAGATTCTCCCACCAGAAAAGCAGCAGAGTGTCCTGGGACGGGACACTGGTGAGTCTTAGGGGCCTGTTGGGGCACGGACCTTGAAGGTCCTTAATTTTGGCAACTCCGTGGTTTTGGTGCAAAGCTTGTAAGCGGAGTTGTGACTCAAAATAGTCTTAGGGGTGTCGGGGTTGGGTCGAACCCCCTCTTTTTGTAATTAACCCATGGTTTGAACTCATGGTTTTTAAGCCCATGGTTTAAACACATGGTATTGTAATAATGCACTTGTATAAATAGGCACTTATGTAAAGGAGTTAGGGTTGTTGTTGTCGTTGTTATGATGATGATAGTTTGATGCGAAGCTAAGGCCTGTTTTAGGGTTTAAGGTTAAGTCCCAGCTGTGTGCGTGGACGACCTTTGCAGCTGAGTGCATAGATAGGAGAAAGATACCTGCAGCTGAGTGTGTAGGGATCTGCAGTTGAGTGTGCAGATCAGAACTGTTGTTTGTAAAGAGTTGAATAAAACACAGTTCTGTGGACATAGCCCCTACACTGGGGGTGAACCACATATATCTTGTGTTGTGGTGGTTCCTTTTTGTTTTTGTTCTGTTTTGTTTTATGCATTTGATAAGTAGGTGAATGATAAATAAGATATATTGTTAAGTATTAACTTCGCTATGAATTCCCAGTTAAGGGTTAAGCAAGTAACTGTCTGTTTATCTAAACTGCGAAGCTAATTAAGTGACTATCGAAGCTCTGTATTATATGTTTAATATTTGTTAAGGCTAAAGGTACAGTAATATCCCTCTTTTGCATGTAGAAACCTAATTCTGCGGCACCCCACAGTTGTTTCGGGTGAGACTGCAACCTGTTCGCAGGTTGTTGCCGAAAGGGCCAACACTGTGGGTCTTTTTGTTGGTTAAAATAATAGTATAAGAACCCGGGTCTTGATCCTTGAAGATAATTATTTGGATCAGTACATCACTGAAGAAATTCTAGAACTAGAGGGAGATGAGGCTAAGGCTACTCATGAGAGGAGCATGGATAAGGCTAAGAGAATAATTATAGTTTCTATTAAGGATCACCTCATCCCCCATGTGTCTTCATTCAAGACACCAAAGGAAGTATATGATTCTTTAACAAAGATGTTGAAGGGAATAACATCTATCAGAAGATGTCTTTGAGGAACCAATTGAAGAAAGTGAAGATACAGAACTCCAAGACTATACAGTCTTACTTCAAAAGGGTTGCTCAAATCAAAGAAGAACTTGAACCAGTTGAAGAGAATGTTGAAGAAGGAGAAATTGTAACGACTACCTTGAATGGTCTCCCTAAATCATCAGACTCATTCATTCAAGGAAATTGTGCAAGAAGGAGGTTGATCTCTTTCAGCAGAATCTGAGAAGAATGTGCACAAGAAGAAGCTCGACTCGTGACAAGAGAAGAGAAGATGGGAGAAAATGAAGATCAAGCTATCACAGTTCACACTAGGAAGAAATTCAAGAAGTAGGAGAAGGAGAGATTTTATCACAACAAGAAGAAGGACAAGAAACAAAATAAGGCCAATAGAGATCCTTCCAATGTTCGATGCTATACTTGTGATGAAAAGGGATACTTTGCAAGAGATTGTCCCTTTAGGAAAAAGAGACACCATTCTCATGTTACCAAAGACAATGAACCAACAAACAAAATATTTAGAACAGAGAAGGATGATTCAGATGAAGAATATGTGCTAATCTCAACACTTATTGGCACTATCTCACACAAAAGCAATGATTGGCTTGTGGAAACATGACACATAAACACATGACGAGATTCCTTCGTCAATATGTTTGAACATGAGTCACCTCACAAGGTGAAACTTGGGGATGATTACCAATACCCCATAAAAGGGAGTGGAGAAGATTCATACAAGCTTGAATCCGGGAAATCCTTAAAGATGAAGGATGTGCTATATGTTCCAGGATTGAAGAAGAGTCTTCTCTCCATATCTGCACTAGATGCAAAGGGAATTATAGTTTCATTTGTCAATGGCCAAGTTCTAATGTATCCTAGAGGGAAGACAATAAAGGATGCAACAATGACTAGAGAAGAAGACGGAGGCTTGTACAAGCTAAAGGGAAAACCTGAACAAGCATCAGTTCATGAGTCAATTGAACCAAGTGAACTATGGCACCGAAGGCTTGCACATGTGCACTACAAAGCACTACCGATGGCAAGCAAAGCAGTCTCTAGATTTCCAGAGATACGGGAAATGCATGAAGGCATTTGCAAAGGATGTGCACAAGGAATGAATGTGAAGAAGACATTTCACAGCAATGAGAGCAAGGCCAAAGGAATACTAGAGATAGTACACTCGGATGTATGTAGACCCATGTCTTCTAGCTCATTAAGTGGGTATGTGTACTATGTTTCCTTTATAGATTATTTCTCACGTAAGAATTGGATATATTTCTTGAAAGGAAAAAATGAAGTTTTCAATAAGTTCAAGGAAAATAAGGCCTTGGTCGAGAACTAAACCGATAGGAAGATAAAGACTCTATGGTCAAATAATGGTGAAGAGTTTACTTTGGAAGAATTTAAGGAACTCCGCAGAGAGTCCAGGATTAAGAGGGAATTGAGCACTCCATACAATCCTCAGCAGAATGGGGTTGCAGAATGAAAGAACCGAACCATCATGGAAGTAACAAAGGTAATGTTGCATGACCAGGATGTTCCTATGCACCTTTGGGTGGAGGAAGCAATGACAACTGTGTATCTACAGAATTCTACTCCTCATCAAGTACTTGACAATAATACCATTGAAGAGTATTTATCAGGAGAGAAACCAAAAGTCAACCATCTAATAATATTTGGTTTCCTAGTGTACATACATATCCCAAAGGAGAAGAGGACTAAGCTTGACCCTTCTAGGAGGAAGGGTATATTCGTAGGATACAGTGATACATCAAAGGCCTATCGAATATACTTCCCAGTATTCAAGAAGATTGACATTAGTTGAGACATAACCTTTGATGAAGACTCAACATACTTCAGATCTAGGAGGAAACCTATTCAAGAGGTTGAGGAACTTGAAGATACGAGAGCCCGAGGTATGGAAATTAGAGATTCAATGATTCCAGAAGTGCATGAAGATCATGACATGGCATAACCACTAGAGACAATCCTCGATAAGGACTCCCACAAGAGGAAACCAACATTGGAAAGAGAGCTCATACGAGAAGCGAAAAGGTATGACGCTCCAGAAGGAATACATAGAGAGAGAAAAAGGGTAGAGCCCTACAATAACTATGTGGCCCTGCTGTGTGACATCATTAACAGAGAACCTTCCACTTATGAAGAGGTTGCAGAAAAGAAAGAATGGAAGCATGTTATGATCGAGGAATATCAGTCGATCATGAAGAATGATAGCTGGGAGAGAGTTTTGAGACCGAAAAATAAGTCTATCGCAACATCAAAATGGATCTACAAGATCAAGCATGCTGCAGAAGGCAACATCGATAAATACAAGACAAGGTTCATAGCACTAGGCTTTTCACAAAAATAAGGCATAGACTACAAATATATATTTGCACTTGTGGCGAGGTACACTTCCATTAGGACCATACTTGCATTGGCAGCAGTTATGAAATGGAAAATACACCGAATGGATGTTAATACACCCTTCTTGAATGGTGTAGTATAGGAGGAAGTGTACATGGAACAACCACTAGTATTCGAGACACATGACAGGAAGACCCATGTGTGAAAATTATGGATTGAAACATGCAGCAAGGACATGGTACAACATGATGGATAGCTTCCTGATGAGCCTAGGCTTTACTAAGAGTAAAGCGGATTCCAACCTTTACTTCAAGGTTGAAGACGAAAGACCGGTGATGCTCCTGCTATATGTCAATGACTTGTTTTTGATAAGCAAAGAGGTTTTCATTAAAGATGCAAGGAGGATACTTTCTACAGAGTTCAAGATGAAAGACCTAGGTATGATGCACTACTTCTTAGGAATAGAGGTGTGGCAGAGTGCAGATGGGATCTTCCTTGGTCAAGGAAAGTACGCAGTGGAGATTCTGAAAAGATTCGAAACGTTGGACTGCAAGGAAATAGCCACACCTATGGCATCTAACTTGAAGCTTATGAGTGATGCTTCATCTAAGATGATTTATGCCATGATGTATTGTCAAATGATTGGTTCATTGATGAACCCGATGAATACAAGGCCATACATATACTTTCTGGAGAACACCCCGAGCCAGTTCTTGACGGATCTGAGACGTGTTTAACTAATAGCCACAAAGAATGTACTGAGGTACCTAAAAGGTATAGTGGATTATGGGCTCAAATATGATGCGAATTAGAAGATTAACCTACATGGTTATGTTGATTCATATTGGGAAGGTAGCACCACTGATATGAAGAGCACCTCATATTGCTACTTCAGTTTGGGATCTGACATGATCTCCTAGTTCAGCAGGAAGTAATCATGCATGGTGCTGAGTGTAGCCGAGGCACAATATGTTGTTGCTTGCTCGACTAGTTGCGAGGCAGTGTGGCTACGAAAGCTAATGTCTGATTTGTTTGATCTCCAGTTGGATGTGACTTGTATCTTTTGCAACAATCAGAGCTGCGTGAAGCTGTTGGAAAACCTAGTGTTCCATGAAAAGTCGAAGCACATCGGGATCAAGTTCCACTATATCAGGAATATGGTGTAGAGAGGAGCAGTGAAGCTCCATTACGTGGCAACGAACGAGCAAATAGTCGATGTGTTAACCAAGCCTCTGTCCAAAGTGAAGTTTGAGTACTTAAGAGAAAGACTTGGTGTGATCTAGATTGAGACCCCTAGAAAGAGGGAGTGATGTGTTCTAGCATAGTTAGAGAGACAGGTTTTCTGAGCATAAAATCTCGGCGAAGATCATAGGTTGCTCAAACGTAATCAGTCCTGTAGGTTGTCCTTGGATGTAATAAGTCCTGGTGAAGCTCGCAGTTTATCCTTGGATGTAATCAGTTCTGATATGACTCTATGCTAGAAATAACAGATGCATACTGTCTCACATGGGAAATGAGACAGGTTGTCCGAGAGGGAAAAATTCTGGTGAAGCGGGATGCTCAGATGTAATCAGTCATGTAAGTTGTCCTCGGATGTAATCAATTTGGGCAAAGCTAGAAGGTTATCCTTGGACGTAATCAGTCTTGAGACAGGTTATTCGAGTGTAAATATGAGCCCTGGTATGGTACGCAGGTTACTCGAATGTAATAAGTCTCGTGGGTTATTCGAGTGTAAAAAGAGCCCTGGCATGGTACGCAGGTTACTCAAATGTAATATGCCCCGAAGGTTGTCTGAATGGAAAAGATCTTAGGCGCAGGTTGTTTTGATGTAATAATTCCTTGAGGTTGACCTAGAACTTAAAAGTCCCAATGTAACAAGTTGTCTAGTCATAATCAGTCCTTACATATATATCTATGTATGTGTGTGTTCCCATGTTGAGATGGTTAGGTCATGAAGCACCTGAGGTGCACTTAGGCGGTTCATCTTTACTGGTAGAACATAGGTTGACCATGGATGCTCTATGTGCTTTGTTTTGTTTTGTGCAGGACAAAAGAGATGATTTGGATAAGACAAGATAAAGGTAGGAGATGCAAGTTATTGTTGTGGCAATGTAAAGAAGGTCCTGGACAGTTCCTATGATATGGCTTGCTCAAGATGTGATGAATACCTGGATGAGGACTAGGCCTACACCCAGCTTGAAAGAGGATTGGCTCTGTAGAAACTTTCGATGACATATAATACCATTTGATGATCGATAATAATATGATCATGGCAACAACTATGATGATGACTCCATGACTCCGTGACAAAGACTGGACTAGATGTGTTGATGACTATGGAAGAGAGAGAATACTTTCCTAGTTAAGAGGGAGTGTTGATATATTTGTAACTTCGGAAGATATTCTAATGTATAGTATCATTGTATGTTGTTGTACCCCCATTGGAGATGTGTTTTCCTCCTTGCGGGATGTCTTTATTGTGTCTAGACCTTGAGTTACAAACTCCATATTCTAATCTATAGTGTATTGAGAGTGTGTGTGTTGATGACTATGGAAGAGAGAGAATACTTTCCTAGTTAAGAGGGAGTGTTGATATATTTGTAACTTCGGAAGATATTCTAATGTATAGTATCATTGTATCATTGTATGTTGTTATACCCCCATTGGAGATGTGTTTTCCTCCTTGCGGGATGTCTTTATTGTGTCTAGACCTTGAGTTACAAACTCCATATTCTAATGTATAGTGTATTGAGAGAGAGAGAGAGAGAGAGAGTTGTTAAATACTTCTTATTACTAGGTTTGATCATCTCATGACACAATCTTTACTATTCTAAGGAAGTTTGGGGGTTTTCTCCTTAATGGTTTCCCCGGTGAAAATCTTTGTGTCTTGTGTATTTGTTATATCTTATGCATCTTGATGTACTTGTTATTCTTATTACTAGGTTTGATCATCTCATGACATAGTCCTTACTATTCTGAGGAAGTTTGGGGGTTTTCTCCTTAATGGTTTCCCCAGTGAAAATATTTGTGTCTTGTGTTTTTGTTATATCTTATGCATCTTGATGTAATTATTATTCTTATTACTAGGTTTGATCATCTCATGACACAGTCTTTACTATTATGAGGAAGTTTGGGGGTTTTCTCCTTAATGGTTTCCCCGGTGAAAATCTTTGTGTCTTGTGTATTTGTTATATCTTATACATCTTGATGTACTTGTTATTCTTTTAGACAAATATCCTAATTAAGCTAATAAGATCTAAGAAAAACTAACAATTAGCATCGTGAAATATATACTGATGATATTCACCCCATCACCCAATGGAAAAAATTGACTGAATACCCTGCATGTAGTAGAAGCAATCGGATAAAAATCCAGCATCTCGTATCATAATCTTTTGATCAATCTAGTTTTATAATCATCAAGGGTGATTTTTAGTTTGAATTGTATGCAACACTTCTCGTGCTGCCCCTATTGCATCATGAATTTGTCGATCCTCTAAGAACCCAAATTGCTCTTGGGAGATAAACTAAGAAATTAAGGGCTTGACTTTACTAGCGATTATATTTTCCATTATTTTGTAAATCATGTTACATAATGTGACGGCTCTAAAGTGACAAGAGTCCATAGGGGATATAAGTTTTAAACCTATGCAGAAAAGCAAAGAATACATATTCCTGTAAGAAAATGGAGATTACAATACAACATTCACACATAAAACATAGAGATTTACACTAGAAACCCTTAACCGAGAAATCTAGCAAACCTTGGTGCCACACTTCCTATTTTCTCATCATCCTTATGAAACCCTCACAATACAAAATACATGTATTATGTAGCATCCAATACACTAATATGTTAACTTGGATTAGAAAATAGACCCCAATCCCTTAACCGAGATTAAATTACATGTTTTAAAAAAACAACCAAAAAACAATAAAAAACAACCAAACGAATTTGGTGCTCGTCGCACTCGCATTGGAAATGGCGCGTCACTAACAAGTGCAATCCCCCTACACCCCCCCCCCAACCCCACCCCCCACACACACACACATGCAAAGAACATAACACATACCAAACATTCTNTGTGCTCATAGGGTCACGAGTTCATGTCATGAATGCCAATAGATTCTCCACACCAAGAGAAATTCTTTGTACTGACATACTTTGTTAATGATTTTGCAACATTATTCAATGTGCCAACATTTTCTAGCAACAACTTATTATCTTCAAACAGATCTCTCACAAAGTGATATTGCACATCAATATGCTTTATCTTAGCATGATAAGTAGGGTTATTTGCTAGGAAGATTGCACTTTAGTTGTCACAATCTAAACTTACAATTTTTGGTACAAATCCAACACTTGAACACAATCGCTACAACCATACATCTTCTTTGCTTGCACGAGTGGATTCCATGTATTCAACTTCTATAGTTGAGAATGCAACTATAGCATGTCTCTTGCTCATCCAACAGATAGCTCCTCCAAATAGGTTAAACAAATACCCACTTGTAGATATTTTGCGATCAAGATCTCCAGCCCAGTCTGCATCAACAAATTCACAATTGTCCAATGCTCTTTCCCTGGTTTTGTCATATATCTACTCAAAAATCCCACTGCATGAGCAATGCTCATACTAGTATGAAACTCCAATTGCTTTGGCATATGGAACTCGTGACATATTTTTTCTTCTTCATGTGTCTTGGGACATTGATCAACAGATAAATTTACACCAATAGGAAAAGGTAAATTCACCAACTTACTTTCTTGAATATTAAATTTCTGTAGAACTGTCTCAACACATTTTTTAAAATTTAACTACCTATTCCTGTTAACACGATCTTTTCTTATCTCCATTCCCATTATGAATCTTGTAGCACCGAGATCCTTCATGTCAAATTCAGAGGAAAACTGAGACTTCACCTCCTTTATAAAATATTTGTTATTTCCAATCAACAACATGTCATCAACATACAGTACTATGTTAATGAAGTGATCACCAACCTGTTTGGAGTATACATTGTGATCAACCTTGCTTCTCACAAACTCCAATTCAAGTACATATGTGTCAAAATTTGGGTACCACATCCTTGTAGATTTCTTTAAACCAAGGGACTTCTTTAGTTTACATACCAACTTTTTCTTTCCGTTTATTGTGAACCCTTCTAGTTGTTTCATGTAGACTTCTTCTTCCAGATCCCCACGTAAAAATGATGTCTTTACATCCATATGATCTACTTCAAGATCAAAAGCAACAACAATAGCAAGAAGAAATATAATAGAAGTTAATTTTGAAACTAGAGAAAATATTTTACCAAAATCAATTCCCTCTACTTGAGAATATCCCTTTGCTATCAAGCGAGCTTTGTAGTTCTCTACTTTACCTTCTGCATTCAACTTCTTTTTAAACAACCATTTGCTCCTAATGACTTTTCCTCCAGTTGGTAACTAGACTAGATCCCAATCTTCATTTTTGTACAAGGAATCCATTTCTTCAACCATGGCCTTTTTCTAGAGATCACTATCCTCTGAATCAATATCTTCCTTCACATTTCTAGGATCATAATCAGTAATAGATAAAGCAAAAATAGACCGAAGGTTAGGAGGGGAATACCTTTCTAGTTTCCTTCTTTCTCGAGATGATCTTCTCAAAACTAGGGTATGAGGTTCTTCTTCTTCTGATTCAGGTTTTTCCATAGAGTTAGATTCTTCACCTTCTAACTCAAACTCCATCTTCTCTAGTTCCTTTTCCATTGGATTCACTTCCTATATTGGGACTTCTTTGACCTCTCTAAACACAACATATCGACTGTAAATAATATTCTTAGTTATGGGATTTCAACGCTTATAACATTTCATACCATCGTTATAGCCAATAAATATGCATTTTCAACTTTGTTATCCAACTTGCTCCTTTTCTCCTTTGAAACATGTGCATAAGCATCACATCCAAAATCTTTTAGATGCTTAATAGAGGGTTTCTTACTAGTCCATACCTCTTGTGGATTTTTGTCAACCAATGCTGATGTGGGTGATCAATTTACCATGTAACATGTTGTCTCCACCACCTCTGCCTAGAATTCTTGTCATATCCCAACACTACTTAGCATGCTCCTTTCCTTTTCCATCAACATCTTATTCATCCTTTCAGAAACTCCATTTTTTTGAGGTGTGTATGGAGTAGTCTTTTGCCTTACAATACAACACTTCTTATATAATTCCTCAAATTAATTCCCAATGAACTCTATACCGTTATCTTTCCTCAACACCTTTATTTTCTTTTCTGCCTGGTTCTGTACAAGAGCCTTAAATTCTTTAAACTTGGCAAATAATTTAGATTTATTTCAAAGAAATTAAATCCACATGTTCCTTGAGAAATCACCTATAACTGAAACATAATATAGAGATCCACCTAATGATGGAACATGGATAGGTCCAAACACATCACTGTGTATTAACTCTAAAATTCCCTTTGCTCTTGTAGCAACAGATGCAAATCTTACTCGATTCTATTTTTCATATATGAAATGCTAACATAAATCAAAATCCAGAATGCAATCAGTCATACCTTCAACCCTACGTTTACCTTGTAATGCTCGAAGTCCCTTTTCTCCAATATGCCCCAATATTTGATGCCATAGCATTGTCTTTCCTCATGATGCAGTCAGAGTTCTTTCATCTTTACCTCCTTCCTTAGGCACAATAGAATTTCTACACTCATCGATGATGGTGCTTCCCAATAATTTTATAGATATCTATAATGAAATCCCCTCATCAATACCATTGATCCTTGAACCATTATGCAACCACTGTCTCCACACACAATCTTTACACTTACAACCTCCATCTTTTCGACAGATATCAAGTTTCTTGCTAGATTTGGAATGTGTAGCACTCTAGGTAGAGTTATAATCGTTCCATCCTTGAGTTTCAACTTGACTCTACCAAGGCCAACGATACTGGCTGGTGAATCATCTCCCAAGTACACATCTCCTCCATTGTACTTTTCATATCCAGATAACCACTCTTTACTAGGGGTCATATGACATGACACACCTAAGTCAATCAACCATATATCACGTTCTCAACGATTACCTGTGGGAGCTAGGTACACATCCCCTCCTTCTTCTGAGGGGATCCTCATCTCTATGGAAGGGGTTTCCTCAAATCCCTTTGCTTTCTCAACATGATTATATCTAAAATCCTTTTTATAGTGCCTAACTTTATCTTATTTCCAACACTTCCTTATACCCTTTTCTTGGGGATTTAGATCTACCCTTAGATTTAGATCTCCCCCCAAATCCCTTATTTTTATTTCTCTCCTAAGGGCGACCTCTCACATACAAGGCATCCATGTTATGATTATCCATGGTTTTCTGCCTCATCTCTTATGGTAGCAGGGGAAATACTATTTCAACAAATTTTAAGGTTGCTTGACTAGCACTACCTATTGCAACAATTAGGTTGTCCCGGGAATTTGGAAAATAACACAATAATGTAATACATTTATTTTCTTTAGCCATTTTAATGCCAACATAGGTTATCTAACTTAATAGAGTGGTGTAGACATTAAGATGCTCTGTCACTATGTCATTTTCATCCATTTTGAGATGAAGTAGTTTCTTTTGCATAAACAACTTGTTTACAAGTGATTTTGATTGATACAAACTCCCTAGCCTCTTCTAGAGATTTACCGCACTATAGTCTCTAGATATGTTCAACAACACAGAGTATGATAAGCACAATTAGATTGTACTCCTCGCCCTTCTTTCTAATTTCTCCCATTCTGTTTTCGACATTCTAGTGGATTGTGTACCCGGATCCACATCAATCCACTATTCTTGATCTACAAGAAGATCCTCCATTTTGAGCTTCCATAACTCAAAGTTATGGCTATTAAATTTATCGATCTCATTTCTTGATCTGTTCACCATTCTCTTTCAATGGACAAATCAACACTGCAACACTCCCACTGAACCTAGGTTTATCACAGACCCAAGATCAATTAACCGCGTCGAACCCTTATCAATAAAGGTGTCCCCATGATGCCAATAATTGAGCTTTAATACCACATGTAAGCTCATAAACCTATGCAGAGAACCAAAGCATACAAATAGAGATTGCACCACAACATTCACACATAAAACATATATATTTACCTTGGAAACCCTTAACCGGGAAAACCAACAAACCTTAGAGCCACACCTCATGTTTTCTCATCATCCTTATGAATACCTCACAATACAAAATATAGGTATTCCGCATCATCCAATACCCTAATATGTTAACCTGGATTAGAGATATTTACCTTGGAAACCCTTAACCGGGAAAACCAACAAACCTTAGAGCCACACCTCCTGTTTTCTCATCATCCTTATGAATCCCTCACAATACAAAATATAGGTATTCCGCATCATCCAATACCCTAATATGTTAACCTGGATTAGAGAGATTTACCTTGGAAACCCTTAACCGGGAAAACCAACAAACCTTAGAGCCACACCTCCTATTTTCTCATCATCCTTATGAATCTCTCACAATACAAAATATAGGTATTCCGCATCATCCAATACCCTAATCTGTTAACCTAGATTAGCAAATATACCTGAATCCCTTAATCTAGATTAATTTACATATTTTTAGAAAACATCAAAAAACCTCGAAAACAACCCAAAAAAATTGGTGCTCGCGGTGCTCACATCGAAAATGGCCTAATGGCCATTTTTTAACAGAAATGAACTAACATCCATTTCCATGACTATGTCGGAGGGATCGTCAGGCGCAACCCCCCCCCCAACCACACACAAAGATTATAGCACATAGCCAACAAGGGAGTCAACCTTTAGAATGAGTGCTAAAAAGGTCAATTTGATACTAGAAGTACCCTTCATATTTGNAACCACACACAAAGATTATAGCACATAGCCAACAAGGGAGTCAACCTTTAGAATGAGTGCTAAAAAGGTCAATTTGATACTAGAAGTACCCTTCATATTTGACGGATTTCATCCACTACCTTCAAGAGATATCCCCCCCAACAAGTGAAAAATGCCTATGATGAATTCTATTGTCTATCCATTTGGTCCCAAATTCTTATATGTTTTGAATTTATGCAAGATCCCTTCTAACTCCCCCAATGTAATCGGAGCATATATTCTTATATTATATTCACACTCAACCAACGAAGAAAAGTATGAACAAACCCTTATTATTTCTATAATATTGGTAGATTATGATTCCTAGAAAACATTGGAAAATTATCGAACCGCTAAATTGGACAAGTTTTTAAACCCTCTAATCTCCATTTCCTATAATTCATCGATAGCATTAATTATTTTCCTTATGTTAGCATACATGTGAAAATATTAAATGTTTTCATCCTCGAGAAAGGGCAATACCGGCCTACTCTTCATTCTCTAATCAACCTCACGATTCTATAGTGATTTAGTCTGTTTTCCTTCTAGATAAGATAACAAGTGATTTTCATCAATTGAAAAAGTCCTTGGCATATTCTCCTCATAAATTCATTCTACCCGATCTTTAATACCTTTTAGGTTTCCATCCCTATACCGAAACCTTCGCAATGACCAATCCACAATTAACTTCTTAACCTTTTTCAAAGCATCTGCAAATAGATAACTTGCACAACAACCTAGATTTAACTAAATTTGTCTCACCATTTGTTTGATTAATTGTTTGAATTATAGTTCACAAAACAAGCTAGGGTTAAATTTCAACGGAGTTCATGGCTTGTCTTCATTCAAATCCATCTGAATGAACACTAGGTTATGATCTGAACTTCCACCCATGGGGACCCATTTCTAGAAGTTCTTCTTCCCAACTGGCCATTGTTTCAAACAAATATCTGCTCTTAATAGTTCCTCGGGTTGCATTGATGTTCGTAAGAAGAAATGAGTAAATTATTCCTCTTGGTCAATTGAATGACCCAACCTCTTTATTCAAGTTTTATTATGTATTTCCCATGCATTTCTCGTGTTTCTATTGTGTCTTTTCCATCATAGGTTATTCTTTATGTTTACCCTCGTATTCTTACAAGTGGATACTTTTCTAATTACCATGTTCTCTTCGGGCGAGGCTTTTAGAAAATTGTTGGATCACTATGCATATTTTTTTTTATTAAATAGAATGATTCTCATCTAGCTTACCCCCAAAAAACTTGATATACACCAACATCAACATGATATTAAAAGGTGTTCACTCAAGAGAGGGTGGTCGGTTGGCTTGGTGAACAAGAGAGTGTAGTCACTTGACATGTGGAGGAGAAGGTGTTCACTCAAAATGTGGAGGAGATGGTGAAGGAGAAGGAGATGGAGGAGGTGGATGACCCCTCCTCTTGAAAATCCTAGCCATATTAACAATATGACGCATCAATAACATCATATCATGAGGAAGGATCATCCATATAGTTGTAAGCTCAGGGCCCTGTAAGATATGATTAACTCTTATATGTGACACCCCTTGCTGAGCTAATAGTGTATATAACTATTATTCCACCTACTCACGATATATAGAGTTTTAAATGGTCATTGAATACAATTTAGCCTACATTACAAGTTGGTTCTCTTTAACTTAGGAAGCTAGTCAACCTCAAGTATCTCCTTGTTAGGTTGGTTAGGAAGCTCGCCAACATACATGCCAACATATGCAAAGAAGTAATCAACAATAATTAGAAAATTTAAATAAACGTTATAATAAATTACATGTGCATTAAATAATATTAAAAAAATCAAACGAGATCATTAATCAAAATATAATGTTAATATTGCCTTCATCATCCGGTGGCTTGTTCTTAGTAAAAATGGTGTTTTAACATCCTCACCAATCTGATCTTGCATATGGGTACTGAACAAGACACATATTGTGATGATCCTCACTTGTAAGCATCTCCAATAGCTTTGAATTGATCCTAGCAGGGAACTCTACTTGGCCCCTGTTGGGCATCATTTACCCCCACATATGCATACATGCCTTGGTCCTTAACCTAAGAGAGTGGTGGTAAAATGACGGTCTAATCGTTAGAAACCTCTCAAAAAATAAACATATTAACTATGATCCAAAAGGGAATCTTGTCCACCCATCAAACATAGAACGAAAATGATCAAGAGCTAAACAAAATTGTCACAAAAGAATGGCAGACCACCTAACCAATATGGGTCTCTACACTAATTAATCTACATAATACAACAAAGGGAAACTAATTCACTACCCATCTAATATGTATAGGGCCAGTATCATGACCATGAAAGAGAGGCAATTAAGTTTATCTCTACTAAATAAGTTAATACACAAATGCCCACCTCTGACTTGGAAGTCACCTAGGACAATTGCGTCCTCATAGACTTATCACCAAACATATGATAATTGATTATCTTTACCAACACCAAGTGGTAGATTTGGGAAATGGGGAAAATCCTCCTCTCTCCTAAACAAAGCAATGATAAAAATACATGTTCTTCTCTATGTTCTAGTACCATAGATCGAGACCGAGACCGGCTCTAAATGCCTGGTACCATTTGTTTTGTTTTTTTTAACAAAAACAGATATTGATATATTTATAAATGACTAAACTAAATTCAACAAAAGGTTACAAAAAGGTTCAACACTTCAGAAAGAGTATCATAGTCTGGAGATATAAGCATATACATAGTTACAATCATCCTGGCATGAGAATGTCTTTCAAAAAAGATGTAAAACCAAAACTACTATAGATTCTAACAAACTGACCATCAGCTAGTAGGAAAAAAAATTCATAAAAGGAAAACCTATAGACTTAGTCATTTTGAGAATTAGTCTATTAAGAGGAGACTTCCTCCATATCATATTCTTCATCAAAAGTACTACCAAACTTAGCAGAATAAGCATTTTGAAAATATTTACCATCTTGAGCAGAATCAACCTCAAAGCTTGCATTAGGCTCTGAACTTTGTTCACTGTTGCCGTAAAGAGAATTCTGGAAACTATTGAAAGTTTCATCACTAACAACATTAGAAGAATTAACACCCAACATATTAACCTCGGAAAAGGAACACGAATAGGCTGGTCCTAAAAATACGCTAAATACTGAGTGAACCTGTTATATCCAGTAGGGGTTGGATTGGGCCCAATTGAGCTAGAATGAACCATTATAAATTGTTGTACCTAAGGCAATTCATTACCAATATCTAGAGTATCGTCATAGTTATCCTCCACCCTGGAATTTTTCCCTCTTATAATATTTTCATGTTCCTTGAGGTAAGTATCATGATTATGAACTTCCTTTCTTAAGTCCTAAATCATTCTATTGTAGGATTGAACAACCTCATCTAGACTAGAGAAATTTATTTCCAAGGTCGAACTAATTTGAGTGGAATTCTTCAAAACATACAATTGGTCTTGAATATCCTTCAATTGGTTGTGGAACAAATTCATACTAGCAGAAACTTGTTCTTGTGTAGAAAGATCATCTAATTTCTTAATAAGTTTCATGTTAAAAGCCCAGTCCAGAGAAATCCCTCCCAGATTCAAAGAAATACAGTTATTTCTCAAGGGAAAAGAATTATTCAAACCAATTTCAAAGAAGTAAGAGGGAAAATGATCAGAAAAACCACCACCACAAGACGGATGAAGGAAAAGACCGCCTCCAGACCAAAACCAAGAAGCAACACAAAAACCACAATAACTATGATTTTTCCCAATAGCCCGGAGAGGAAATTCAAAACTGAAGCTGAAATATTTAATAAGGAATACTTGTAAATCCAAGGAGATTAAGCCCGCGAAGTGTCTTCCTCCACACACTAAGGAGAATACAAACAAACATCCATCATAGCCATCCACCATTCCAAAGACCACAAAAATCCAAACTATGAAACTAGACCAACACAAACATCATAGAAATAACTCAAAGTGGAACAAAGAAGGGTTTGAGGAGAAAACTTAAAGGTCCCGACAACCAAGGAGTACGAGCCACCCACCGCATTCAACATAGTCCATATGACCATATTGAAATTATTTTGTAAAAAAAACCCACCAAACTTCCATAAGGATGTAGGAAGAGTAAACCAAAGTTGAGGTAGGGAAATGGATTTCAAATTTCCATCATCTTTATAACCACCAATAGGTAGATGAGAGGTTAGATTATCCAATTCATTGGCACGATGGTTTATCTCATGAAGCACATGATAAAATATCAGAGATTCAAAAAGAGGATAAAAGTATAAGATCCTCTTATGAAGACGACCAAAAATTTGATAAAAAATGTCTATGCGTTGAATAGCCTAAGAAATCATAAGATAATAGTCCCCAATATGTTTCCAGGATCTTATTCGTATATGGGGGCTCTTGAGTTACCTTTGGTGCTTTCGAGCTTCGGGCTTTGTTACCCTACCCATATGGTAGATAACGCATTCGACTGTCCACCTAAGCATTGGTTAATAGGGTGACCTTAGTTGCATTACCTAGGTATCACAAGGGGTACTTGTAGAGGTTATTCTACGAGTGTCATGGTCAGGTAGGGATCATATATCATAGTCGTTATATGCATTGAAGCTAAGGGCCACTATAATTGGTTACACACCTTCGCTTGTAGTGTATGGGAGTCTCAGGCCTCTATTAGGCTAGACACACCTGCTGCATTCTAGAGCTCACTTATCCTCCCTATCTACTTGTTTGTATCATACCTAGTTTGCTTAGGGGTGTGCTCTTTATGGGCTAGTTGGCTTTAGGGATTGTAATTAGTTGAGTATTTGTTATTTTGAATCATTGGGGATTGATTTCCGGCACCTCGTCGATCTCGACGTTTGGCAGGATTATCTCCTTGGAACCCTTCTCCTCCTCCTTGGAAGAGGACTAGACGTTCTAAGAAACCTTTAGTACACTTTGATTCACATATGATTCTCATTATGAGTACTACATCAGAGAACCCAGAGTTCCCTCTATATCCATCATCTGGAGTGGGGGCCGAAACTCTAGTTTCCACCGACCCTTCGGGGGCTAGTACTTCCCATACTACACGACCCCAACTGTCATATTTTACAGCTTCCTATAGGAGGTTTTCCTCGGAGAGGTCAGGTGTTGAGACTCAACCTACTCCCTCTAGCACCAGTCTATTTACATTCGACACGGTGAATTTCACTACATCTATCCCATCATCTGCCACCAGTCCCAGTGTAGATCCTGGTGTTGAACTTGGGGGAACCACTGCTCCTTTTCTTGCTCATAGGTTTGGGAGTGGTCATATTGTACCCTTTGATCCATTTGGGGGGGGGGGGGTTCGCTCCTTTCATCTGGTTTTGACACTAGTGTTAACTCTCTCGGGAGTGATAGTGGATACATGAATGTTGGGGCAACTTCTTACATTCCATCCTATGTGCCATCATCCACCTTACCCATTCCTTCAAATGTCATCCTCGTGTCGCATCCTACTTATGTCTCTTACAGTCCCTTGGGAAGTAGTGCTCCATATGTGGGATCTACGTTTTCCCCACATCAACCAGTTCTGTCGTATCCAGAGGCCATATATGTCCTTACGTGTCTGGGGGGAAACCAACCTATCAATCTTATAACCATGGTTATATGGTGCCTCCTTCCCCAGGAATACTTAATCATAAGATCCCATTATAGCCTTATATGGGACATATGGGAGGGGGTTATTAGCCGACTGGTTAATGCCACGACCTTTATCACAATCAATTCTATGTGAATCAACCTCTTCAGGGGACATGGAATCCTATTGAACAAACTAGGCTCCCCTTTTTTCCTACTTTAAACATACCTAACCTTTCAAAGTTGACCAACGATTTGGTGTCTCATGATCCGATGTGGTCGCTTGTTCCCGCTAAACTTACTTTGGATATTCTGAAGCTTGAAGGTAAGAATGGTGAGGACCCTGGAGAGCATGTTACTACTTTCCACCTGTGGTGCTATTCGAACTCATTAAACCATGGCTTTGTTCATTTACGACTATTTCAACCCACCCTCATGGGTCCTGCCACGAAATGGTATATAGAGATACCTGGGGGCACCTATCGGACTTTTAATGACTTAGCCATGACCTTTCTTAACCAATTTCAATCACCAGTACATTATGATGTCGGTACCGAGATCTTGTCAACATTTCAGCAGGATAAAGCCACGCATATTTCTAATCATATTCAGGAGTGGCACCGATGAAAGAGGTTGATTAAGGCCAACATTCCACCAGAGTTTTTATTGGAATGGTTCCTCAAATATTTATTGCCTTATATCGCAAAAGATGTTTCGACATCCATAGTGTGTAATGAGGAACATGCTATCTTTAGGGCTCATCAATTGGATTTGATATATGCTTAGTCTGGGATTTTATACAAGATTATCCCTAATGCGCCACAGTTGAACTTCAATCCTAAGTTCAAGCATGGGCCACCTACCGATGGTATCATTGGCTCTGCAAGCACCAAGGTCGTAGATGAGGTTACACATCAAATGCAAGATTTGTTTATTAATCAGTCTGCAACTGGAAAGGCTATGACCTTGTCCCCTCCCACCCAGTCAGGGGATGTACATTTAGTGCAGTCGTCAAATCAAAAGGGTAATCAACAACCCAAAAGAAATAGAATAAATGGAAGAAATAATCAATGGGGTGGGAATAGGAGGGAGAATGAAAATGATGACAAGAATAGGAATAATGCTGAGGGGGACAAGAACCCTAAGCAAAAGGTTAAATCCCCTTGCAAACTTTATGGGGGGGAACATCTAACATACTTGTGCCCTCGTATTGAGGATGCCTTGAAGTACATCGCACATAGCCCAACTATGTTGACTGGCCCTTTGCCTCATAATCAAAACATGGATTTGAGGACCATGGACACTGGAAGTAGTTCTGGTGGGTATCAAAACTCATCGATAGCCAAAGGTGACCATGGTTGCATCAACATGATGTTAGCTGCTAATGTTGTGACTCACTCGAAAGATTATGGTTCATCACAACCCAACTTGGGGAAAGAGCTTGCACCTCCTGAAATTATGTTGCATATTGATAATCCTGAAGCGGTACCTCGTATACCTAAGGGAGTCCTCAAGCGTTCGTGACACAATTCTAATGCCCAAGATTCCCAACATTACTCTATTGTTAAGGATTCGGGCAAGAATCCTTGTGCGATGTCATCTATGGAAGTTCTTCAGACTTGTCCCTCATAGCAGAGAGCCTTATTGTCTGCACGCAAAGTAGTTGATCCTAATTCCTCCACTATAGTTAGATTTAAAACCCACAAGGTCCATACTCACTTTCCTTATCACGTTGCCTTTCTAGTCCATGTGGAGTGTCTCAACAACTCCATTAAAGGTATATTTATTGATGAAGGCGCTGCGGCCTCAGTGATGTCTCTGGCTTGTTGGAAAGGCCTTGGTTCACCCATGTTGTCAAAATCAATGACCATGTTTACTGTGTTTGATGGAATATCATTTTGGCCGCATGGCATTATTCCTTCTCTTTAGGTCCAATTGGGAGGGAAGATCGTGTCGTTCGAGGTTGACGTGGTTGATGCACCCTTGGAATACAACCTTTGACTAGGTCGAAACTATATTTATGCTATCAAAGAGATCATATCATCCATATTTCGAGTAGTGTGCTTCCCTTTTGAGGATTGGATTGTGATGATTCACCACATGTCTTTTGATAATTCTAGTTCCTCTGCATCGCCAGGATTAACTATCCCATCTATTGATAATTTTCAACTGACAACTGAGAATGTTGGTGTCGGAATGTATCCGTCGTTAATGGAAAATTTTAATATTTCGGTACCAATCCTAGCTATTGGCTCTACTCCTAGTAGTAATTCGTCACCTGTGAGTTCGGTCCCATTTCGTACTATGTATTTGGATGACCCATGGACTCTTAATTTTTCGAGCACTTCAGATGAAGATGCTAGACCTACTAGGAAAAGAATGTCATTGTCTATAGTGAATGTCACGTATCAAGCTTCACTTGAGCCTGTTATAGACCTTGGTCCTTCCTCTTCATGGACGAGGGAGGAGGATCTACTTGCACTGTCTACTTGGGAGGTTGCATCACCATTCTCACATGATTGCCTCGATCATATTTTTCCTTCAGATGAAGCAATCCTCAAGGCCATGAATGGACCAAAACAACCTTGGGAGATCATTGATCTTACATCCTCCCGTAGCTTGAATGGGTCGAGGATGATGCCTTTAGGACGACCTTAAGCAAGAGTGTTGGTCACCTTGTGGTCCCATTAGGTACTCATGGTATATATTCCGAAGGGAACATGAAAAAATTATCTCCTACTATTCCGATCAACTTCTATCGGATTCCTGGTAAAATCGAGAATGTGTACATTAGTGCGGACTCCTCGCTCGATGAAATCAAGAGATACAATGAGATTTTTAAAGAATGGTGTGACATATTTGCTTGGTCGTATAAATAAATTCCAAGAATTGACCATCTCATTGTTGAACATGAGATTAAAACATATCCAAATGCTAAACATGTTCATCAACGCCTACGTGCATGAACCCTCACAAAGCACCTGCCATTAAGGCTGAGATAGAGAAATTGCTCAAAGATGGTTTCATCTATCTAGTTCCCTTAACTGAATGGGTATCCAATCATGTTCTAGTAGATAGGAAGCAGAGAACTATCTGTGTGTGCACAGATTTTAGAGACCTGCATAGGGCCTGTCCGAAAGATAATTTCCCCACACCATTCATTGATCATATTTTGATGAGTGTGTGAGAGCGAAGTTTTCTCGTTTATGGACGAATTTTTGGGGTACAACCAGACCCAAATTAAACCTGAGGACTAACATAAGATTGTGTTTATTTGTCCATGGGGTACTTTTTTTATACTGGAAAATGTCTTTCGACCTTAAAAACGCCGGAGCCAAGCCACTTTTCAGAGGGCTATGACTTTTGATTTCCACAACCTCAAGCGTATTATCGAGGTTTATTTGGATGATTTAGTTTCTCACTCTCGTTTGAGGCTGGATCATCCAGCTCATTTATGCTTGGTTTTAGAAAGATGTCATCCCTACAAAATTCGGTTAAACCCTCAAAAGTGCATCTTTTGTGTGAAAGTTGGTTGTTTGTTGGGATTCATTGTATCAAATCAGGGGATTAGGGTCGATACGATTAAGGTTGAGGTAATATTCTAGTTGTCTCCCCTACACACAATTTGGCATCTTCAGAGTCTCAAGGGGATGGGAAATTTATTACATTGATTCGTTGTCAATTATGCCAATTTAACCAAGGGGTTTGTGTGCTTACTGAAGAAGGGTACTCTATTCATATGGGATGAGTGAGCCTAGGAGTCCCTCGACTCCCTTAAGAAATCCTTGGCATCAGCCCTTGTGCTTAGTCCACCTGACTATAGCCATGATTTCTTGTTATATGTGGTCACGTCCCAAGAGACGATTGGTATGGTTCCAGTCCAAGAATATGATGAGATACAAAAGCATGTTATCTATTATCTTATCCGGAATCTCATTGATGTCGAACTTAGATATAATCACGTCGAGAAGTTGGACTTAGCGACTGTTATGCAGTCCAATAAATGTGACAGCGTATCTTTCTTCGTTGAACTGCGATTGTAGCTCACATCAATCCATTTGAGTTTGTCTTGACCCAATGAATGATTGGGGGGGAAGTATAATAAATGGATTGTGATTTTGCAAGAATTCAACCTCGAATTTGTTTCGGCAAAATAAAAGAAGTTGTTAATCTTTGCAGAGCTTATATCTGATATCCCTAGTTTGGAGGAAGACAGGATTCATTTGTGGATGAGAATATTTTCCTCATTTCGACTGATGACACTTGGTATGGTGATATTATCATCTATCTACAGACTTTGAAGGTTCCCTCTCACCTGTAGAAGGACAAACAACAACGCGCACATCATAGCTCTAAGAACTACCTTATTTTTTGTGACACATTGTATTGTTGGGGGTGGATTCCATTTTGCATCGATGTTTGACTCACGATGAGATTGCGACTGTGCTGAACGATTTCCATGGTGGGGTGTGTGGTGGTCATTTATTTGGGCATGATACAACCCAAAAAATACTTAGAGCAGGTTACTATTGGTCGTCAATCTTCAAAGATTGCGTTAATGCAGTCAAGAGATGCCACTCTTGTCGGGTGTTTGCACAGAATATGCACTCGCATCCCACCCCATTATATCCTATTATCATTGTCGACCCCTTCACTAAGTGGGGAGTGGAATTTATGGATTGCAACCCAACACCATCCAGGTGGCATAATCATATTATAGTGGTTGTAGACTACTTCACAAAATGGGAAAAGGCTATGCCTACAATTAAATCTGAAGGTGAGATGGCTGTCCACTTCGTGTTCAAACAGATTATCACTCGGTTCGGTATCCTGAACAAGCTTGTCACTGACTATTGTAGGAACTTTCAGAATAAGATGATGACATAATTAGCTTTGAAACCAGGGTATAAGTAGGAGCACTCTTCTTCTTATTTCCCTCAAGCGAATGGTTAGGTTGAAGCAGTTAATAAGTCCCTTAAGGCCATTTTACAAAGAACCATTGCACAAAGAAAAACTAACTGGCATATCATGCTTTACCCTGCTTTGTGGGATTATTGAACCACAGTCAAGACTACCTTTGGGTTCTCTCCTTTTTAGCTAGTACACGGGGCGGAGTCGGTATTATAGGTTGAATGTGAGATCCCTTCATTAAAACTAGCCATAGAGTTCCTACCTGATACTTCGGAGTTAGAATAATGTTTAGTCCACTTAGAGCACTTGGATGAGCAATGCTAGGATGTCGTAGTGGCTCTAGAGGTGAATAAGTGCCTCGTTAAATTCGAGTATGATAAGTTTGTCTGTCCTCGTCAATTTAGTGAAGGTGACTTGGTACTTTTATATGGTCAAGCCAATGAACCTCTTGGGGTGGGTAAGTTTAATCCTATGTGGCACAAGCCTTAAGTGGTAAACCGTGTCCTAGAGGAAGGGGCCTATGAGCTAGAGGAATATGAAGGGAATTCCTTGGCAGAGCCCATAAATGGGATCTAT
The DNA here is from genome assembly GCA_001517045.1 of Pseudotsuga menziesii. Classification (NCBI taxonomy): domain Eukaryota; kingdom Viridiplantae; phylum Streptophyta; class Pinopsida; order Pinales; family Pinaceae; genus Pseudotsuga; species Pseudotsuga menziesii. Next base: position 978,671 of record LPNX010851118.1, read on the forward strand.
CTTAAGAAATATTATGCTTAGCATTTAGCCAAGGCCGACATCTTGCATATATTACTATACAACTTGTATAGTTTGTTTTTTCTTCTGGTAGCGTTATCGGTTTGTTGACATGATTCCTCTTTTCTGGAATATGTCGATAGGATATTAGATCTATTTAGGATTCACTAATGGTGCCAGTCGTAAGACCTAGAACCTAGCTTCAGTTTCCTGGGTTATCTATGCACCTAAGGGTCAATTGGTGTCTTTGGGAAGTGTTTATCTCCGACCATCATCTAATAATGTTGTTGAGTATAGTGGCATGATTGAATTATTGTGTGATTCCATTTCCAATGGTATCCGATCTCTTTAAGTTTTCCTTGAATCCCAGCTAGTGACGTCACAGTTAAATGTCTTGTACCAGGTTAGGGATACTACATTATTGAGAAGGTTCTTGAGGGTAAGATTATTGGAGCGATAATTTGATTTCATTACATACATTCATATACCTAGAATTTATAATCATTTTGTTGACTCATATGCAAATTACATGTTAGATTGACACTTATCACATCAATAAATAAGCATAAACATTTAAATTGCATTCACATTTAAACACATTTGTAAATATACCAAACCAATCGCTATTAGTTTTTATTTTCGAATAGAGTCAAAAAATGGTGTCATAGTACAAAAACAGGGCTTTAAGCCACCAAAATACACACAGCTGATACAAAATGTCTATATAGGAATCTATGCCTACGTGCTTGGGTGATGATCATGATATAATATGACTGCATTGGCCAAGCGCCTGAACAACCCAACCCACGGACCGGGTACCCCTACTAAATGTATTGGCATAGCCTCGGGCAAGTCCTCGACTTGCACCATGGGTATCCTGTGATTCAGTCGGGAAATGATGCCATGTATGTTCTGAAGCTCCGCTCTACATCTGCACCAATCATCTCGCCACCTTGTCCCCTCTGACGAGGTTGAGGGAAACCATCCGTTCGTTCCGGACCCACATCTGCACAAATATACCTAATGTCAGTACTTGTCACCACCCAAAACATGTTTTTGATTCCTAAATACATCAAAAATACAAAAAAAAATTAATAATTAAAAAAACCATACAAATGCGATCTTAACTATATCACCATATACGGACTTTGGTGGTAGGGGCATGTCAAGATCTCCACATAAGTTTATCCATGCATAGGGGTAGTTGTCTATGGCTATGACCTTTCGCCGCCAATAGTGGAAGAAGTCGGGTATCAAAGGATAAGGTGTCCTGCCTCCCCCTAGCCTCTGCATCACCTCCGCCCAGTGAGTCTGGGTTGGATCTCATAGACTGTGAGGAGGGACCTCAACTCTAGGGCTGAGACTAGGTACCCTCTAAAAGAAGAAAGTGGCTAGAATGTTGGTGTACTTGAAGTTCTTTATCCTACCCAGCTTGAATTCAGTCAGTTGTTGTTTCAAAGTGCTCATCAATAATGTGCTCCAGTCATATACCATAGGTCTCATGCACTCTACCGAGTAGAATATGAGAGGTTGTGAAGCTTGATGAAGTGATGCCAAACCTGCTATTCTGGCCAATACCAAAACTATCACCTTGAGACTCTGGATAGAGTTCATCAGAACTTGAATTTTGATATATTTTGTGTCAGGAATACAATACATAGCTGTGTAATCCTCAATAGTGAGTCCTCCGTCCACTCCACAAGCTTGTGGGTTCACTATCTCACCTCGGTGGGATAATCCTGTGATGAAGTATATGTCCTCTACTTCTAGTCTCAATGGCATACCATCCAATATAAAGGCATATGTGTCTGGATCCCAGTAATCCATGAACATCTCAAGGAGTCTTGGTTGGGCCATCAAACCCCCAAGGTTCCAAAGTTTGTACAACCCATGCCTTCTTAAGGCTTTTTGAGCATTTACATCACAGATAACTGCCCTATCAACATCTTCGTTCTCACCACGTGCTCACATTCTCTGCATTCCAAAACCATCCTGCCATGAAAATTTGAATTTTTGTGAGAGAGTCACCATAAAATTGGGCATACCTAGACCTATACGTGACTCTTTCTTATAACAGTAGCATATGTACATGGGTAGGCTTCGCTATTCCCATGTACATCAAACCCTATATGCGGCCCGATGAACTATAACCTGTGATGGCCGATATTCTCAATTTTGGTTGCCTCATGCGTAAAAATCCACCACCAAAACTAATAATGCATGCAATATATGAAGAATATGATTATGAATTACCAGGCCTTGACGACTCTGGATTTCATGGCCCGTAGTTCCCAAAATCGTCATTTGAAGTTTCAAAGTCTAAGTTGCTCGAAATGCACTATTTTGGGTAAAAAACAAATGGTACGGTAAAAATGTCATTTTTTTTACTTTTTATCAATTTATTTATTTTTTAATTTTTACCCACTTGGCCTATAGTTTGGACTTCTTATCAACCATTTTCAGCTATTTGAACTAATTTTGTTGTGTAGGAACCTCTTGTGATTCACTTTCGCCGAGCCTTTGACCTGTTCATGCCTATGGCAAGTATATTACTAAACTAGCATATAGGATAGGATCATTTTTTCCGCATGCATCTTGCATTATCCTATGACCGTATCACCTTAACCATAGGTACGAACCCACTTCATGATGACACGAAACCTTATACTTCTACTAGAAGTGGAATTACACAAGTGGTAGAACTTTCCTTATCATGTGTTCCCTAGTTAGATCCTGTTTTGTCATTTGGTTCCCATGCAGAGCATCCTCCCTTAGGTTTGGGAGTCCCTTGTAGTCCCTTCATGTCTTTGAGTAAATACCTTCATGTTATTTCTTGAACTTTATGCTATCCATATCCTATTGGGACTCCCGTTTGCATAAGTTTGCTTGTCATATTGAGATTTATGATGACTCCTTGATTCAGTTTAAAATCCATACAACCCAAGCTTGCCTCAATCCTAGCCAAGTAGAGCCTCCCATGTATCTTTTTCAGCTTGATTATCCCTTACCCGGAGGAGACATCCACCCGAGTGTCCTTATATTGCATATGCTTCCTTGCATTGAGAATAGGTATGTTCCACTGCTTGGAACTAGTTTGCTTGCCCATGACACTCGTTTCCTCCTTAGTGTACTATAAGCAATTTTATTCTTTTTCAAGCTTTTCAATTATGAAAAAGACCAAAAAATCATAAAACATAAAAATACGGACATCAAATGATATTACTTTCTATTGGAAGCTGTTGTGTCATGTCCCCTTCAAATAGAGCACATACATTCATCCATTGGTTGGGTTACTAGTATGACTTTAGGATTTGTATTCATTATTCTGAATTTTCTCTATCGACTGGTTATGCTTCCAGTCCCTATGGAGCCTCTGTTGATGCATCATGTGTCACAGGGTTTTCCTAGTATGCATTGTGAGTCTACACTACCTATGAGTCTTGATATTCCTTATCCTCTTGTTCGAAGGACGTTTGAGCCCAAGTCGGCCATTCCTCAATTATCTTGTCTCTGCATGTCGACCATTCCTGATACATTTGTTATTGGTTCGTGCACATCTTGTTCGTTTTCTTCCAAATTATCCAACATTGTTGTGTACCTCATGTTGGTTGATGGGGGATTCCTTAATTCCCTCCTTCCAATGGATTCCATTCCATCTACTTTAGGACATCTATTTTGGAACAGGGATTTAGATTCCATTGAGTGACTTGAGACTTGCAGTCATCAGTGGCAAGTTCTCTCGCCAACGACAGACTTGGAAATACATCAATGTCCCCTGATCAATGGATTCTCTCAAGTGTTCAACCTCAACACATATATTCTATCTTGTTTGTTTGCACTCTGTACCTTGATTCTCATTATCATTATCAGTGGGATAGATCACATTTGTTAACAATATACATCAATGACCAGTAATCAGACAATGGTGCATCATGTTCGACTGCAACACCTTTATTCGTGTGATGGGACATGTACTAGCGATAATTTATGTCGAAGACCTCCGAGCTTGGTGGAACTCCATATATACTGCTAGTATATATCAGATTTAAGCTCTCATGACTAGATTCCAGTGTACCATTTGATGTCTTCATTCAGTATCAAGACCTTACTTCACTATATATTGTACGTCGCGATGACCACTCATGGAATATGTCTATTATGCCACTATTCATGTCCATTGTACTCTTATGTATTTGGGACTGCTATATCTTTGCAGTATTGTGTAGATATCTATCATTGTATTGTACTGATGAGTGGCTGGTTTTTTCCACCTGGGTCTTCATTACTCCACTTCTGGGACTATTATAATGTATTTAGGCCATTGTGTATCCCTTTGACTTCACACATTAGTGGGAATATGTTATAGTGTGATTTGCCACACCTGATACATCATGCTTTAATGCCCTATCCCTGTCCCTATGCAGACTCCTTTTACCCCTTTTTGATCACTATGACCCCGATGCTCCAATGGAACCCCTTAAAAGAAATATATATATATATATATAAACGCGGGTCACAAGTCTACACATGTGTATACACATATTGCATCACTATCACATGCGTACATCGATAATTGTGCTAAAAAACAAAAAAATAGTTGGAGTTTTCCCCCACCAAGTAACAAAGTACTTGTCCCTTGGCCTTCCATATCTCGAGAAACGCTCCACTTCAACCCATCACCCCTTATTGAAGGGCTATATATTGAGCTACTATGATGCATTAAAGGAGGAAAACTTTGGAGAGCAAATATACTATAGTGGAATTGTGCCCCATTCTTAGGTACTTGAGTTTGCATCCCTTTGTCCTTGAAGCAGCCATTAGTGTTATTTCCTAAGCTTGCCTTGATATTTGCGAGCCTACCTTTGTATGGATTATTGAAGTGGTGGAGGCCCACGTGGAGGGACTTGGTTTCTCAATTTCGACAAGGTGCCGACAGAGTTTGTCATCTTTATCTAGGTTTATATTAATAGAAATATCCATTTGTTTTCCATTACATGTGTAATAATAAATATTTTTATCGAATACTAAACGGCCACCAAAAATAACCCAGGGAAGACAAGTAAAATTTATCGATTTGATGCGCTAGGGTTTTGGCGATTGGGATGCTCTGGTCACTTCTACTCAACTAACGATGTTGCGTGTGGATTTCGGTCATGGATCGAATCTCAGTCCCAGGCCAGTACATGGCTCTAACTTGTGGTGTCAGGCTTTGCAGCTGCGCATTTCTGGTTAGGCCGTATCGTTCTAGATCTGGGTTGTGGCTCGAATCGACATCATTCCCAATGATGGAAGTGGGGCTCCACCCCCAGCCTCCCTTGATGACTCTGTTGCTTCCAGTAATCTAATCGCTGGGAGATCCATGGAATATGGTTCTGGCCCTGTTCCAAAGTTTGTGAAGAAACTTGACAAGGTCCCAACCATTGATCTTCCACCACAACACCCCATGTATATTGTTGTTTCTCTATCAGATCGGTCCCTAATTGGTCAATTCACAGGTCTATGGCCCTCACCCAAGACAACTGACAACTGGATCCAAAAAAATTGGCAGCCTTTGATCTCCAATAACGTCACCTGTTACGCGGTTGGAAGGGGGTTCTTTCTTTTCGAATATCTCCAAAGAAGATTGGGATCCGATTTTCCGTAATGGACCTTACTTCATGGGACTCGAAGGCCTCTATTTGAATTGTTCAATGCCATATTTTGATCCAGCAGTGGATGTACCCAAAGCTGTGCCAGTATGGGTTTATCTCCCTAATCTTTCGATCCATTGCTCTACCCATTCGTCTCTGCAAACTATTGGTGACAAACTGGGAAAATATATCGATAGAGCAAACCCTAAAGAGAACTATCTATGTGCTAGAATATGCCTAGAATTTGATCTGGAAGTTGGCCTACCAGAGGCGATCAAGTAAATGGTGGGAGAATGGCGACACTATTAGAAGCTGGACTACGAGTAGTTTCCTTCCAAATGTCGACACTGTCATGATTATGGGCACTTCCAAAAGAATTGTCCAAAGATGCCCATTGAACAGTCAGAGAAAGAAGCAGAAGAAGGTTGGACTCAAGCCAGAAAAACCAAGACTAACACTAGACAGACACAGAAAAAAGATGGGAGAAATCTGGGATCTCAAAATAATAGGAAGGAATATGCAGTCCAGAAATCCCAACCTGAAGAAAGTAATAAATTTGTTGAACTGGAGAACAAAGGAGGAGAAACAAGGCTAGAAGAGGAGATGGGGCCGGAGGCAGGGGACGAGGCCTATATTAGAAGGGAAAGGCTTGCCAGACAAGGGCAAACATCAAGAAATAATAATTCAACCTGAACCCTCGATTCCCACCTCAGAAAAGGAAGGTTAAATTGGACAATCACAACTCTCACAGAAAAAAGCAAAATGAGGAAGGAAAACTGATAAGGAACGTAGAGGAAGCTACTTACAGAGAAAAACTTCTCGGAGCGCTAGCCACAATTGAAGCAATGATGAATCCTAAGTTCAACAGACAGAAAGGCCATGCCTCCAAAGGGGGCGCCAACCCCCCCAGAGGTAAGTAATGAATATTGTCTCCTAGAATTGTAAAGGTTTAGGGAGCAGGAAAAAATCTGAAGCAATGAGAGACTTAGTCCGCATTTCTAATCCCAACATCCTACTGATCCAGGAGACGAAAAATGGAGGAAGAAGATTTCCTCCAAACAAGTCAGATCTTTTGGAAAAATGGAGAAGGAATATCCAGGAGTGCTAGAGGAGCATTTGGAGGACTTGGTACGCTCTGGAAGAGAGCATCTTTCGAGCCTGTACAATCCCTCTCTCATAATCATTGGATCTTCTCAAAATTGTGTCACAAGGAATCAAGAACTTGGGTAAGCATTCTGAATATCTATGTCCTCGTTTTGCTTTCAGAAAAGAAAGAGTGTTGGCAAATTATTCAAGACACTCTGGTCTCTCTCCAACCAAAGAACCTCATCCTACCCAGGGATCTCCACATTACTCTCAGTGCCAAAGAAAAAAAAGGAGGTTCAATTGTCAGAGACCACCGTGAGAAGCAATGGAAGATATTATGAGGGATTGGGACCTCGAAGACATCAAGCCAAAACGTGATCTATTTACGTGGACCAACAGAAGAATCAGACTGGGGCATATCGCGGCTAGATTGGACGGGTTTATGGTTCAACATTCCCTCCTGATACTTGGGATCAGAGTGGACTCCTTCATTCTTCCCTTCAGCATGTCGGATCACAAACCGATCCTGCTGGACCTATCTAAGGAGAAAAATCTTGGTCCTGTTCCCTTCCAATTTAGCCTAAACTGGATTAAGCATGAACGTTTTCAGGAGCTCGTTCAAAAGGTTTGGCAGCCTATAGGATTGAGGAAGAGTACTGGAGGCAGAAGGCGAGATGCTTATGGTTAAAGGTTGGGTACAAAAACACGAACTTCTTCCATAAACAACTGGAAGGATGTAAGAACTATAAAGCGATGAAAGAGATACAGAGTCAAGGGAAAATGATTCAGGATTTTGAGGAAATCAAGAAGGTGGCGCATAATCATTTTCAAAACATCTACACTGAGGAGACCCCACCTGGAATACTTCCCGGTTATCCAATCCTTAACTCGGTTCCAAAGTTCGATTAACCACTCTATTAATAGAAGCCTCATGGCCCCTATCTCGAGAAAAGAAATCAAAAGCACTCTGGTAAGTATGGAATATGAGAAAGCCCCAAGACCTGATGGATTCACGGCTAGATTCCTCAATACATGCTAGAAAACCATCAAGTATGACCTCCATAAAATGGTTATAAAATCTTAAGTTTGCAGCAAAATTGGAGGGAGTACTAACTTATCCTTTCTTGTGTTGATTCCCAAAGAAAAAGGGGCCACTTCCTTTTACAGGTTCAGACCTATTTCGCTTTGCAACATTGGCTATAAAGTTATTACCAAAGTCATTTATAACAGCATCAAAGAGGTTCTCCCTTCCATAATCCCTGAGAATCAAGGAGGTTTTATCAAGGAAAGGCATATAGCCGACAACATCATCCTTGTCCAAGAAGCAATACACTCTAGTATTCATTGTTGGGAAAAAGGTATGATTATTAAATTGGATTTAGCTAATGCTTTCGACAGAGTTAGATATGAGTTTCTCTTTCAAGTCTTGCACATGTTCTGTTTTGATCCCAGATTCATTAGATGGATCCAATCCTTTATCAGATGTCCCTGGATCACTCCCCTTGTCAATGGGCGTCAGGCTGATTTTTTCCAAGCCTCTCAAGGTCTTCACCAGGGCTGCCCTCTCTCTCCTCTTCTCTATACGATACAAGCTTTCGTGCTAAGTTTTCAACTTGATCAAAGCCAGCTTCATAACGAACTCATTGGTCTTCGCATTGCCAGGGGGGTCAAGGATTTCAATCATTCCCAATTCATCGATGAAACAATCCTTCTGGGAGGTGCTAGTGTACAATTAGCAAGACTCTTCAAAAATGAACTAAATCTCTATCAAGAGTCTTCGAGGAGTCAGATCAACTACAAGAAAAGTCAAATTTTAGGTTGGAATTGCAACCCCATAGAGATGGCAGACATCAGCAGAATCTTGGGAATTGAAGGGAAGACCTAATGGGATGTGTTCAAATATCTTGGAGTGCCCATCTTCAAGACCTCCCTGAAGTCATCCAACTAGCTTCCAATTGTGGAAAAAATTAAAAGCAGGATTAACACCTGGGGCTCAATGTGGTTAAATCCAACCGGGAAAGTGGTCTTCATAAAATTTGTTCTCTCCAATATCCCTATCTATCAGTGATCCATTCTCTTGGCCCCAAAATTTATTATTTCCCTCATTGAATCTCTTCTTAGAAAGTTCGTCTGGAAAGGAGGGAAGCAGAATGAGAAGAAGCTCCTGCTGGTAAGCTGGGAGAAGATGTCAAAACCTTTGATGCAAGGAGGCTTACAAATCAGGAATCTCGCTTCATAATATTTGGCTCTGGGAGCCAAAATTATTTGGAATATCATCTCTGGCAAGGTGACCTGGTGTAAGTCTGCCCTGTGGAAAAAATATTTCTCAGGGAATCGTTTGAGGTGTCTTGACAGCCCCCCTCTGGTGAGAAAAGGGTGAGCTATTTTCTCCATCTTTTTGAAGGCCCTCATTTTTTTTCTCCCAATCTTACCTAGATCCCAGGGAATGGGAAGCATATCAAAATTTGGGAAGTTTCAATAATGGGAGAGCCTCCTCTTGAACAGTGGCCTAGCATTGAACAAATTACAGAGTATGTGCATAGTCATAACCTGCTCACTCTCTGGGATATTTCAGAATGGAATGCAAATTGCTCCAATTCCTGTAAAGGATGGAGTATCCACTGTCCATCCCACCTCGATGATGAAAAGACTATGTTTATTTCCAAGCTCCATGGGAAATCCCTGGTTACTATGACCGCTAAGGATGCTAGAGGATGGGTGAAGAAAACTGGGGTTTATACTACTTCAGCGGGTTATAATATCATATCAAATCCCCGCCCCACTGAAAACTCAAATATCTGGAAAATTGTTTGGGCAGTTAAAAGTCTACCTAAAGTTGATTTTTTTACCTGGACCTTGGCCCATGGGAAAATATTGACCAGAGACAATCTGAAGAAAAAGGGATGGGAAGGCCCCACTAGATGTCTGCTCTGTCTGAATAATGAAGAATCGGCTGAGCATTTACTGATCTCGTGCACATATGCCAAAGAGGTTTGGAAATTGGCACTCCCTGGTAACACAAAGCCTCCTCTGGATAACATTCACTCTCTACTTATTAACTGGGTAAGCCATTCCCCCTTCTCCAACCTCAACAACTCGACGACCAAATCCTACTGGATGACTTTACCAAAGTTTATTCTATGGACACTTTGGCTTGAAAGGAATTCTCATATCTTCATAGGAAAAGCTTCTTTGGCTAGTCAGGCTGCTACAAAATTCGAAGGACTTTTGGGAGATTGTCTTGCTCATCTCTGGTACGATTCTTCTAGGTTCCCACTATCCTCTTCAGAAGAAGCATGGTTGCATAGCCTATATTGTGTTTAGCAGGGGCATACGCTAGGGTCAGGAGGAAGTTGTGCTTGTGGGAAATAAGGACAGAAGGAACAGAGTTTGAAAGATGGTTGAGCCAGCTTTGTAAGGATTTTCTTTTCAATTATGGGTCTTCTAAAGGAAATCCTAGGGTGGTGGGGGGGGGGGNCTAGGAGTAGGGGAATTAATGAAATTATCATGATGGGAGACTCACGAATAATAATTCAATCCCTCACTGAAAATATTCTCCCATCCCAGATGCATCTCCGTCAGCTGATTAGAAAAAATCAAGCCTTGTTCAATTCTTTTCGCAAAGTCAAATTCTTTGACATCCTAAGGACGCACAATAGTAAAGCAAACCTAGCTGCAAACATTGGCTCCATTCTTGGTTTTCGAATTTTATTGAGAAATGGGGCCAACAGTTTCTGCCAACCCCCATAGGACCTTGGCTTGGACCATAGGGTATAAGTCTTCTTTGTGGCATATGATAGCGCACCCAAGTGGCGCATGCCTCCATTCTGTGGTGAATTTCCAGGATAGGATTCGATGGGTATGCAAGGACATGGAATTGATGTCTGCATTAAATCCCTGTACAGACAGGCATAATCGTCCCTTGTTCATTGAAGGAAATATGTGTCGTCTACGTGATGCGAAATCAAACGAGGATTCTCAGGAAATTATGGATGTTTGGAGCGATTTGGGTGGCAAGGTTATTAGGCATGACAAGGAGAATGAACATTGTTTTATGCTCTGGTTCGTCTGCATCAGTGAGGATTTTGTGGGAGTTTTGAGTGTTTAGGCTGTTATTTGCACCATGGAAACGTCCCTAGCATCCTCTGAGTCTACTGGCTCTTCCCCGCCTGCCCAGTTCATAGAGACAGATATCTGGGAGATGAAGAAGAAGATCAGGAAGATTAATAGGTACCTGTGCAAAATTGATTCAGAGGGTGGTCGACGACTGAATAATGTTGACAGAGGCATGGCTTACATGAGGAAGGAATTTTCCTGGTTTATTTCGCGCACTGAAAAATGCATTGACAGGAATGCTGGCAGAATTGGAAATTAAGTTCGAGAAGCTGGAATTGAAAGTGGTAAAGTTAGAAGCGTGGAATTTCTCAGGTTTATATTCTCACTATGGCAAGAAAGCCAAATGAATTTCAATCTTTTAGGTTCTTGTTTTGGATATCAGGAGTCTGTTAGCGATTAGCTAGTTGTCTTAGACCTTTTTATTATTATCTCAGTATGTTGTATATGTCTGGTACTATCTAAGCCATATAGGAGTGGCACTATCTGAACTCCATAAAAACTGTCACCATCTGAACTTTATTTGTCAATACCACAAGGGCACCTATGTTAAATTTGGATCTGTTTTTGTGGTTAAACCACCTATAACTATAACCGTCTTTGTCTAAAAAAATAATAATAATAAATATTTTTATCCATGGATGTAATTACTTTGGTTATGTATTGGAATATAACCTGCTAGATTAGATTCTAATGCTTTACATATATCATACTTGTATATCTTGTTGTTGTTGAGGGAAATGTGTAGGTACAAGTTTGATTGAAAACTCAACAGGGATCGATTTCAAACGTACAGAATAAGGTACGCCCCTTCATCCCTTAGCTTTAGTTTCGCTTGTATATTTATCATGATTCAAAATGGGTTTATTTATGGTGTCATCATGTCTATTATGGTCCACCCCAATCCATAGGATATATTCTCCGTAACAGGTTGCATGGTGACACTTCATGTACTTATTGTCACTCACCCAAAAAAAATTCAATGATGGAAGAGCCATATTTGGGACTTATGTAGCCTCTCCTTACCTATTTATTGGTTCTTTGTATTCTTAGGAAGCACATGAACAAGTTTTTAAACCAAGTCAGCTCTTGAAAACCCCTAGAAAAACCCTAAAAATGCCATTTTTTCCCCAAAAACGCCCCTTGCACATGGTCCACTAGCGTTTTTTCCCTTGCACATGCATGTTGTTAGTGTTCCACTAGCATGTTACACACGAATTTACTTTGATCCACTAACATGTACCTAAAAAATGCTCAAAAATATATATAAAATCTTGAATTTTTGGTGGTTTGGGTGGTTTTGGAACTGCCTCCTCAGTTATAACTACTCCATCCTCGACCCTACCTCTTCCATTTGTTGTATAAGAGAGGGAGAGGGGACCATGAAAGGGACTTAGCCTTTAGTAGTGTTATGCTAGAATAATTTGGACTCTCACCCCCCGCACCTATGCCCTAGTTTCCATCTACCTTTAGTGCAAAGCTTGGAGGTTGGGATTCTTGGAGGAGAGAGCAGGAGATCCAAATCAAAGGTTTCACAAGGTGCCTCAAATGATGAGAATGTATCTTTTGTACTTATTTCATTGATTAATAAAGACTTGACATTCTTCCCTTTCCAAATCACTGTATGTACATCTCAGTTTTTTATTATACGTTGATGTCATGATATTAGGGATTCATGTTCTTTTGGATATCAATGATTTATATATAGTCAAATTGGTTTGAGGGTTTGAAGTTGTTTTGCAGGTCCCTTGATTGGAGATCAAGAGGAGTGTTAGCACTATTTTTGGGCTAAGTGTTTGGCGAGGAATCATACCAATGAAAGAAAGGATAAGTCCTGTAAATCTTCGTAACATAAGACCTTAAAGGATGCTAATAAAACTCTACAGGGAATGGGCGGCTTTGATGTGCAACACAGAATATCAAAGGAATTAAATCATTTCCCCCAATGCAAAGTCGGGACCAGAAAGGTGGAAAAAGTAAGTTTCGGTTGTGAAAGGTGATAAAACACAACTTCACTTTCCGCAGTCCATGATCTACGGTTGAGGGAGTTGCCGCCATAGATCAACGATCCAACAAAATGGTGGAAGAAAAAAAGGTTAAACATTTGGTTATGAAAGTTGAAATCCCGCCTTCCGCTTTTCGCAGTCTGAGATCTGATGGCTCAAAGCGCTTCCGCTTTTCGCAGTCTGAGATCTGATGGCTCAAAGCGCTTCCGCAAAATATCAACAACTCAGAAAAGAACAAAGGCCAGAGATCGGAAAGCGGAAATACCAAAATATTTTATTGTGAAAAGTCGAAGTCCTGCTTTTCGTGATCCACAAGATCTATGGTTCAGAGAGATCCTGCACAAATCAACAGTGCAGAAACAAAAAAGGTGGAAAGGAAAAGATTGGAAAGCAGAAGATACAGGAATTTGCTCGTGGAAAAGTTAGAATCCCACTTTCCACTTTCTGCAACCCGCGTCTTCACCTCAAATCAATGGTTGGGAAGGTCTCTGTGTGAGATCGACGGTTCGAAAAAAGGGAACATTCACACGAGGTAAGAAGACTTCCAGATATGCGTAACTTGGTAGGCCCCGCAACGTTCAACGGCCCAGATCGCGCTTAATCTCATATAAACGGTGGATATTGATTTCGTTGGTATAACATACACGCTAAAGCTCGGAAGAGCGCCTGCACGATGAGAAACATGTGTAAATGACATGTCTCCTCCCCATTGGATATCACGCACAAAAATCAGAGATGCAAAGGTCACTTTATGGAGCGTGATGGTGCATATTTCAACGGTGTAGATCTAAGATGGAATCAGATCAACGATGGAAATTCATTCCGCTACTCTAACTTGCATGAAGAAAATAACTTTCCATATCTACAGAATCGTTTAAAGGCCTACATGTTTCAATGGTCGGGATTGAGGATGAGGTAAGATCAACGATAGAGGTGACTTCCGCTGATCTAAAATTCTCACAGAAATTAACTTTTCAAACTCGCGGAATTGATTAAAGGTCGGCAAGTTTTTACGGAGGCTTAATCTATTGAGGATCATATTCACCACTTTGGTGACTTGGATTCTGAAATATACCTCATAGAGGAAGAACATAGGATGTTTGATAAGGAGGATGACAATAATGATTTTGAGGAAGAATCAGAACAATACCAAAGAGGATATTTGCATGTTATAGATGATGTTTAGAGAAAGATCAAATTGAGAAATAGAGATTTTACTATAAATAAAGGAAGGTTCGATCAAAATAAATCTTCTAGTAGCCAACATAATATAGTAAAGGAAAATGAAAAACACAAAGATCCTATTGTGTCTAAACAATCAGAAAATAAAATAGAAAAAACAAAAGAAGTGAAACAACCAGCACAGATGGATGTAGAAACAAATGTTTCAACTTTCAATTTGCAAACAGAGCTCTCAAAATTGAAAATTTCCATTCCTTTCAATGAATTGTTGAGAAATAGGGAATACAGAGACAAAATAACATAAATGGTCAAGAGTCAGGGAGAATTTCAACCAGATATCCTAGAGGTGGTAGATGATGCTTCTAAAATTGTCTTTGGGTCAAAAATTGAAAATGTGGATGATGAGGAAGTTCCTCCTTTAACCTAAGTTTAAATGTACATGATATGATTATGCACAATCCTATGTTAGATTCTGGTGCATCTCATAATTTGATGCCGAAGGGAGTGGTAGAACGCTTGGGATTGGAAGTTACTTGACCATACAAAAATTTCTATTCTTTTGATTCTAGGAAGGTGAAGTGTCTTGAATTGATTAAGGATATGGTGGTAACTTTGACAAAAATTCCATCTAAGATTGTGGTAATGGATGTTGTTGTAGCAGACATTCCTCCTAAGTTTGGTGTATTGCTGTCACGGTATTGGACTTCTAAATTGAAAGGAAGTTTGCAAATGGATATGTCTGATGCTACCATTGATATGGTTGGTGGGAATAAAAGGTTGTACAGTGAGAAAATATCACCTTATGTAGTTAGCAACCAAGAAAAACCAGATAATCATGCTATATATGTTGTTGATACTGACTTGAGATCTTCCATTTTCTTTAATGATGATCTTCCCTATGATCTTGAAATTCCTACACCCATTGGAGTTAATGAGGAGGAAGAGTTTGAAAAGAGAAAAGAGGATTTAGAAAAGAAACATAAAGAAGAAGGTCTCTGGACCATGTATTTTGATGGATCTGTGGCTAAAGTTGGTGCTGGTGTTGGTGTATATATTATTTCTCCTATCAGGGATTTTAAGGCTCTGTCATATAAGTTAACTTTTGAATGTACCTATAATGTGGCAGAGTATGAAGCTTTATTACTAGGATTGAATGCTTTGAAGGATATGGGAGCATACAGGGTACAAGTCACGGGAGAGTCAGAGCTTGTAATAAACCAGGTGAATGACAGTTATCAAACAAAATATCCCAAAATGAGGGCTTATAGAAATGAGGTATGGGATATGTTTGGTAACTATTTTACAGAGCACAAAATCAAAGTGATTCCCAGATATTAAAACACAGTAGCCATCTCCTTGGTTGTTGCTTCTAGTAAATTTAAAACTCCCATTGCTGGCCAGAGAAAGTATAAAGTTGATATTGTGAATAGACCCTCCATACAAGATAATTCCAAATACTGGAAGGTATTTGAAGATGATATGAAAATACAAATATTTTTAGAGTTGTCTGGTGAATTTGTAAATACTCAGATAGATGGTGAAAATGATAATTTTGAAAACTACCAAGATCATGAAGAGAGTGAAGAAGAAATTGATGAAAACATAAAGCTAAAAAACTCACTAGGGGGAAATGGTATAATTCAGTTGAAGAGTAACCATATCCCTAGAGGCCTAATCCCTTTAGAGAAGCTTTTTGATCAAAATGATGTTACGAGGGATCCAAAAATGAAGCCTGCTGATGCTGTTGTTGAAAACAAAAATATAGGAACTGAATAAAATCCACGAATCATAAAATTGTCAAAAACTTGCCTCTCAAAGAAAAAGAAGACTATGTCAATTTGATGAAAAGATACACTAATGTTTTTCCCTGGAGTTGTGAAGACCTTAAATAGTATTATACTTCTATCATACAACATACAATCCCAATAAAACCTGGTAGGAAACCTTTCAGAAAAAAAATTGAGAAGAGTTAATCCAATGCTGCTGCCTGTTATTCAGAAAGAAATTAAAAAATTATTCAATGCCAAGATTATCTTGACTCTGAGATTTTCCAAATGGGTTGCAAATTTGATGCCTACTAGAAAAAATAATGGTGAAATAAGGCTTTACATAGATTCAAGAAATCTTAACAAAGTCTCTTTGAAGGATAATTACCCTTCGCCGAAAATGGAACATATTTTGCAGAAAGTGGTGGGATCTAAAAGGATTTCAACTATGGATGGTTTCTTAAGATACAATCAGATCAAAATGTTGCCTGAGGATCAAGAAGAGACTTCCTTTACTACACCATGGGGTACATTTATGTATGCTAAAATGCCTTTTGGTTTAATGAATTACGTAGGGGCCACTTTCCAGAGCGCCATGAACATTTCTTTTGTAGAGGAAAAGGATAAATTTGTGGTTTTCTACATGAATGATATCACGGTGTACTCAAGATCTCATAGGGATCATATTAAGCATTTGGAGAAAGTTTTTCTGAAATGTAAAAAGTATGGAATATCATTAAACCCCAGAAAATCAAACTTTTCATTGGAGGAAGGAAAATTGCTAGGGCACATTATTTCAAAGGATAGTATAAATATTGATCCAGAGAGAATCAATGCAATCCTGAAGGTTGAGGAGACAAGAAGTAAAAAGGAAGTGCAATTATTCATTGGACAAGTAAATTTTTTGAGAAGGTTTATTCCCATTTTTGTCGAGATATTAATGAATATCACTAATATGCTGAAAAATGACCATGAGATAAAGTGGAGGATAGATGCCAGGAGATATTTCAGAGATATTAAATAGGCTATCACAGAAGCCCCAGTTCTACTAAGTCCAGATTTTAGAAAAGATTTCCTAATCTTTTCTTATGCTTATGATCATACTATTGCTGGAGTATTATTACAGAAAAACAATCAGAATGTTTAACAACCTATAGCCTTCTTTAGTACAGTGTTAAGAGATGGAGAGTTGAAATATAACATTATGGAAAAACAAGCATATGCTCTAGTTAAATATTTTAAATATTTTAAGGGTTACGTTCTTCATTCACATGTCATTGCTTATGTTCCTAGTAATGTGGTGAAGAGCATTTTCACACAGCCAGATCTAGAGGGAAAAAGTAAAAAATGGATTGTTGGGTTATTGGAGTATGACATTGAAATTAAGCCCACCAAATGATTAAAGGAAAAGGACTGGAAACGATGATGACAATTTCCAACTGTGAATCCTTACAGCTCAATTTTTGACCATTCAAATCGACTTGATACAAGGGTGCAAGTAATGCCTGATTTCTCTATGTCTGCATGGTATTCTGATATTGTGTATGTGTGCAAAATTTACAGGCTCCTGTAGGATTAAGCAAAAAAAGCGCAAGATCGGTGAAGCAGAAGGCTACAAAGTTTTTTATTCTGAATCAATACCTCCATTGGAAGGATCTTGGTAGTGTTTTACTTAATTGCCTCTTGGAGAATGAAGTTAAGAAGACTATGAAGGAATTTCACAATGAAGATTGTGGTGGGAATCATTCATGGAAGGTGAATGATTTAGATGTTTACAAGGAGACTACTACATGTCACCAATGCCAGATCTTTGATGGTAAGAGGAAATTGGTTCCACTCCCTCTTAATCCAATATCGGTAGAAGCACCTTTTCAGCAGTGGGGACTGGATTTTATTGGGGAAATAAATCCAAATTCTTCAGGACATCATAGATGGATTTTAACCACAACTGACTACTTCACTAAGTGGATCGAAGCAATACCTACAAGAAGGGCCACATATGCAGTAATTATGGATTTTCCGCAAGAGAATATTTTGGATAGATTTGGTTATCCCAAAAGGATTGTGACAGACAATGCACCTGTTTTTAAATCTAAGAAAATGATAAGTTTTGTCACAAGTATCATATTAGTCTCAATCATTCTACTGCATACTAACCACAGGGTAATGTACTAGATGAATCTTCAAACAAAAGCCTAATGAGACTCATTAAGAAGATGTTGGAGGATAACAAAAGAGCTTGGTATACAAAGCTGAAATATGCTTTGTGGGCTGAAAGAATCAGCACAAAAAGGGCGATTGGAATGTCACCATTCCAATTAGTATATGGAGCTGAGGTGGTTTTTCCAACATCTTTAGGAGTGCCAATCAAGAAGTTATTGCAGGAACAACAAGATGAACCAAATCATATGCAAAGAAGAATAAATCAGATCATAGAATCGAATGAGTTGAGGGACAAAGCCTATGGTAAAGTGCAAATACATCAAGAAAATACAAAGAACACTTTTGATAGGAAGGTAAAGGAAGAACAATTCCAGATTGAGGATTTGGTTTTGAAGTGGGATGCTCCTAGTGAAGATAAACATGGGAAGTTTGATCACATGTGGGTAGGTCCTCATATCATTGCAACATATAGAGGTGAGAATGCATTCATTCTACAACATCAAGATGAGTCTTAGTTGAAAGGAGGTCCACTCAATGGAAGGTTTCTCAAACATTACTTGTCTTAAAGGAGGAGGTAATTTTTGTGTCATAGTGTATATATTTATTTACTTTTCAAATAGTACAAATGCTGAGCCAAATGATTTAAAGCCCAAAGAGAAGTCCCTAAGATCTAGAGGGGTAGCCATGTTTCTATATTTCTTTATTTTTACTTAGAAAAATTAAAATTAAAATTAAAAAATAAGAAGTTTAAGGTCTGAAATGTTGGGAACACCCCAATAGATTTAGCACCCGGTCTACGGGATTCTTTGCTACCTCGTTGGGAGGATACCATCCCTAGTTGGAGCTAGCTGTTAGCACTATTTTTGGGCTAAGTGTTTGGTGAGGAATCAAACCAATGAAAGAAAGGATAAGGCCTTTAAATATTCGTATCATAAGACCTTAAAGGATGTTAATAAAACTCTGCAGGAAATGGGTGGCTTGGATGCATAGCGCAGAATATCAAAGGTAGTAAATCATTTTTGCCAATGCAAATTCAGGAGCAAAAAGGAAGAAAAAGAAAGTTTCGGTTGTGAAAGGTGATAAAACTTCACTTCTGCTTTCCATAGTCCAAGATCTATGGTCGAGGGAGTTTCCGCCATAGATAAATGGTCCAACGAAAGGGAGGAGGTGAAAAAGGAAAAAGATCTGTTATGAAAGTTGGAATCCCGCCTTCCACTTTCCGTAGTTCGAGATCCGATGGCTTAGAGTGCTTCCACCAAAGATCAATGGCTCAGAAAAGAACAAAGGCCGAAGATCAGAAAGCGGAAATACTAAAATATTTTATCGTGAAAATTTGAAGTCCCACTTTCTGCGATCTGCAATATCTACGGTTCAGAGAGCTCCAACACAGATCAACGGTGTGGAAAGAAAAAGGTGGAAAGGAAAAGATCGAAAAGCGGAAGATACATGAATTTGCTCATGAAAAAGTTAGATTCTCACCTTACGCTTTCTGCAACCCGCATCTTCACCTCTGATAATTGGTTGGGAAGGTCTCTATCTGAGATCGACGGTGCACAAAAGGGGAACATGCGCACAAGGTAAGAAGGCTTCCAGATATGCAGAACCTAGTAGGCCTAGAGTGTTCAAAGACCCAGATCGCCCTTGATATAAGGTCAACGACGGAGATTGATTTCGCTGGTATAATATACACGTTGAAGGTCAGAAGAGCTCCTGTGGGATGAGAAATGTGCGTAAATCACGTGTCTCCTCCCCATTGGATATCGGACTCAAAAATTGGAGATGCAAAGGTCACTTTATGTAGTGCGATGATGCATATTTCAACGATGTATATATAAGAAGGAATAAAATCAACGGTGGAAATTCATTCCGCTTATCTAACTTGCACGAAGAAAATAGGTTTCCATACATGTGGAATCGTTTAAAGGCCTGCATGTTTCAATGGCCAGGATTGAGGATGAGGTAAGATCAATGGCAGAGGTGAATTCCGTTGATATAACATTCTCACGAAAATTAACTTTCCAAATTCACGGAATTGATTACAGGTCGACAAGTTTTGATGAAGGAGATCTAATCAGGGATGGATCTACGTCAGAGGTTGATTTTGTTGATTCAACATGTGAGGACAAACAAACTTTTGAAATCAATGAAATTGGCTACAAGGTGCAGGTTTCGATGACCAAGATCAATGCTCAATCCAGATCTACCGTGGGTGTGCATTTCACAGCTGAAACATGTATGAGAGATAAAATAGTTCGGGTTGTTAAATCTTGTGGAACCCCACACTTTGGAGGGCGGAGATCGTGGCATAGTTTTGATATATGGATCAAATTGATTTCACGATGGGAATAAGCAAGGATTTTATCAATTTGGTAGGTTGCGAAATCGACTAGAGGTTGCATCGTTGGATGGTTAAGATGTCTCGTAGATTAAGATCTATGGTTGAGGTTTATTTCACAAGTGGAAGAAGCAAGGAATATTGAAGTTGTTGCAGGCCGTTGGGAAGGTTATGACTGTCATTTTCAGCAAGTGAGCTTGAGTCCTTGTTGTCAAAATTCCCAAATTGATCCACTATGTGCGTTCTAGTGTGCTTTCCTGATTTGTTTTTGTGATCATGGTGAATATGTCAGATAAGCATTTGTTAGGATTTTGATTCCCACACTGTAACTAATTTTGGCTATGTTCTGAGGTTGGTCTCGGGAGCCCATGATACTATAAATATACCCATAATAGAGGAAGATAGGGTTGGAACCCGTGAGATTTTGTGTTATTCATTTTGAGATCTATCATTAATAAAATTTGCAGAGCCAAATGTTGGCATGTTACTGTTAGATTTTTAACATTTAAGATATATGATCTTAGGATCTTATCTGAGAGAATAACAAGCACAAAAATCAATCACATGAGACAATGAACATAAAGATTTTCCTCGAGGAAACCATAAAGGAGAAAACCCCGAAACTTCCTTAGAGATAGAATCAACACCAAAAGTAAAACCCAAAGACAGTAAGATGATCTCCCGACAGCAGCAGTCTCTCTCTCCCTCTTGTCCCAGCTTCTTCTCTCTCTCAGTTATACGCTACAACTGAGTGTGAGTGACTATGAATGAATGTGTGTTAAATAGAGAGGCTCCCTCTCTATTTATACTAATTCCTGACTTGACAATAACTCATTATGGCCAACTTCTCTAGGAGAGTCTTGTTAGATTTTTATCATTCAAGCTAGAATTATGATCTTAGGATCTTTAACTGAGAGAATAACATGCACAACAATAAACACAAGAGACAAGAGACACAAAGAATTTTCCTCGGGGAAACCATAAAGGAGAAAAACCTACAACTTCCTTAGATATAGAATCAGCACCAAAAGTAAAACCCGAAAATAGTAAGATGATCTCCCGACAGCAGTATTCTCTCTCTTGTCCCAACAACTTCTCCTCTCACTCATGTGCCCCAATGAGTGAGTGTGTGTGTGATAAATTGAGAGGCTCACTCTCTATTTACATTCTTTCGTTCACTTGAAGCCCACTCCAACATGTCGGCCTCACTTAACAATTACTTACTAGAGCCGACATCTCTTGGAGTGTCTAATAACCCTAGTGCCCCACAACTTGTGGGGACTTTGCCCCTCTGACCAACAAGGAGGGTTATCCTTAACACAATGGTGGGGACTATTGCCTCAACTGACAATAAATTACCTAGGGTTGACTTCTCTAGGATAGTATAATAACCCTAGGTCCCCACAACTACGAGGACTTTAACCCTTGACCAATAGGAGGGTTACCTACAATGACTTGGCATTACTTGTTTACATTATAGAACCTCCCGATAGGAACATTGGGCATGACATGACTTAAATACATTACAGACACATCCTGAAATAAACATCAGGGTACAATACATAAGATATACAAGTGAATACATTCCAAAGTTAAAATTACATCAACAAGTCTAATAACCCTAGGGCCCCACAACTGCGGGGACTTTAACCCTTGATAAATAAGGAGGGTTACACTCTATGACTTTACATGACTTGTTTACATTATTGAATCTCCCGATAGGAACATCGAGGCATGACATGACTCAATTACATTACAGATACTTCTCGAAATAAACATCGAGGTACAATATATAAGATATACAAGTGAATACATTATGAAGTTACAAATACATCAACACTCCCTCTTAACTAGGAAGGTATTCTCTCTACACAATTTATCAGCACAAGTTGTCTTCTCTGTATCATCTGGATCATCAATTCATCTTCATCTTCATCTTCAAGTTATCTTCATCGTCAAGTCATCCTTATCAAGTCTGGATCATCACTGGATCTGGATCATCATCGAGTCTGGATCAGCACTTGATCTAGAGCATCACTGGATCATCATCAAGTATGGATCATCACTTGATATGGATCATCACTGTTGGATCATCACTGGTGCTATATCAATTCTACTCGTCACAAGACGTTCTATAGATCCAGCCCTTTTTCATGCTGGTTGTAGGCCTAGCCTTCATGTAGGTCTTCATCGTCTTCAGCACTTATATCTGACCATGGAATGAACCATATCATAATGGCCCGCCCAACACTTGCATCTGACCATGGGAGGAATACATCCAAGAACCATGTCAAAAAGGAATGCCCAACACTCACATCTGACCATGGGAGGAACACATCCAAAACCCATGTCAGAAAGGCCCAGCACTCACATCTGACCTCATCTTTTCAAAAAGGCTCTGCACTTACATCCGACCTCATCTTGTTAGAAAGGCGATGCACTTACATATGACCTCATCTTATCAGAAAGGCTCTGCACTTACATTCGACCTCATCTTGTCAGAAATGCGCTGCACTTACATCCAACCTCATCTTGCCAAAAAAGATTTACACTTACATCCAACCTCATCTTGTCAGAAAGGCTTTGCACTTACATCTGATCATGTGGGAGCACATCCCACGGTCACATCAGAATGGATATGCACTTACATCTGATCATGTGGGAACACATCCCGCAGTTACATCATAATGGCTGTGCACTGATCATGTGGGAACACATCCCTCAATCACATCAAAATATATCTGCACTTATATCTGATCATGTGGGAACACATCCCTTAATCACATTAGAATGGCTCTGCACTGATCATGTGGGAACACATCCCACAATCACATCAGAATATCTCTGCACTGATCATGTGGTAACACAACCCATAATCACATCAAAGCATCTCTGCACTTACATATGATCATGTGAAGCTCAACCTTCCACCATGTCAGAAAGGCCAACAGAAGCATCAATTCCCTTTGGAGGGAACCTCAATTTGGAGAACACCAAGCTTCTCCCTGAAGTACTCAAACTTTACTCTGGCTAATGGTTTAGTCAGCACATCAGCTATCTGCTCGTCTGTCGCAACATATTGGAGCTTCACTGCTCCTCTCTGCACCATATCCCTGATATAGTGATATTTGATCTCAATACGCTTTGACTTGTCATGGAACACTGGGTTCTCCGACAACTTCACATAGCTCTGGTTGTCACATTATATACAAGTAGCATCCATCTAGAGATCAAATAAATCAGAGAGTAGCTTTCTCAGCCACATTGCCTCGCAACTAGCCAAACAAGCTGCAACATACTCTACTTTGGCTGTACTCAGTGCCACAAAGGATTGCTTCTTGCTAAACCAGGAAATCACACCTGATCCCATACTGAAGCAACATCCTAAAGTACTCTTTCAATCAATGACACTGCCTGCCCAATCTGAATCCACATAACCTTCCAGGTTAATCTTCTAATTCGCTTCATACTTGAGCCAATAATCAACTGTACCCTTCAGGTACCTCAGAATATGCTTTGCAACAATCACGTGAACATGTCTTAGATTCATCAGGAACTGGCTCAATGTGTTCACAGCAAAGCAAATATCTGGTCTCGTATTCGTCAGGTACATCAAGGACACAATCATCCGATGATACATCGTAGCATCAATCAATTCTGATGAAGCATCACTCAATAGCTTTAGGTTCGATGCCATAGGTGTGGTCATGGCCTTGCAGTCCATCATCTCGAACCTCTTCAATATCTCTATTGCATACTTTCCTTGTCCCAGGGAAATTCCATCTGTACTATGCCACACCTCCATGCCTAGGAAGTAGTGCATCATACCCAAGTCCTTCATTTTGAACTTGGAAGCAAGCTTCCTCTTTGTATCAGCAATCAACCCATCCTAACCTATTACAAATAGATCATCTACATACAGTAGGAGTATCACTCGGTTCCCTTCTTCAACCTTGTAGTAAAGGTTGGAATCTGCTTTACTCTTGGTAAAGCTCAAACTGGATAGGAATCTGTCAATTTTTTCGTACCATGTCCTGGGTGCCTGTTTCAAACCGTACTTTAACTTACACACATGAGTCTCTCTGCCATGTGTCTCAAAACCGAGTGGTTGCTCCACATATACTTCCTCTTCTACTACACCATTCAAGAAAGTTGTCTTGGCATCCATCTTGTGTACTTTCCACTCCACTACTGCAGCTAAAGCAAGTACTGATATGATGGAAGTATATTTGGCTACAGGAGCAAAAGTCTCTTCACAATCTATTCCTTCTTTCTGGGAGAAACCACGAGCAACAAATCTTGCTTTATATTTCTCTATGCTATCATCTGCAACATGCTTGATCTTATAGATCCATTTGGAAGTTACAACAGACTTCCCCTCTAGTCTTGGGACAACATCCCAAACATCATTCTTCATGATCGATTGATACTCTTCGATCATAGAATCCTTCCATTCTTTCTTTTATGCCCCTTCTTCATAGTTGGAAGTTTCTTTATCGATGAAGTCACATAATAGGGCTACATAATCGGAGCAGGACCTGGTTCTTTTCCTCTCTCTATGTATCTCTTCTAGAGCCCCATATCTTACTGCACCTTGGATAGCTTCTCGTACCCAAGCAGGTTTCCTCTTGTGAGGATTCTTCTCCTGAGGTGGATCTACAGGTTCTTGAGGTTCTTCTATTTCTCGATCTTCTTCTTGAGTTGCATCATTCATGGTTGTATCATGTATTCTAGGTACTCCTGTTTCTATAGGTTCTTCAATTGGTATCTTTCTGGATTTGTTGTAAGCTAAGTCTTCATCAAATGTTACATCCCTGCTGATGTTGATCTTCTTGAATCCTGGGAAGTATATTTTGTAAGCCTTCGAGCTTTCAGAGTATCCCACAAATATACCCTTCCTTCCTGAAGGATCTAACTTTTTCCTCTTTTCTTTCAGAATGTGAATGTATACTGGCATTCCAAATATTTTGAGGTGACTGACTTCTAGTTTCTTTCCGAAGTACACTTCTTCAGGTGTCTTGTTCTCGAGTACTCTATGTGGAGTACGGTTCTGTACATACACAACTGTTCTAGCCGCTTATGCCCATAGATGCATGGGAAGATCTTGATCATGAGGCATTGCCCTTGCAACTTCCATGATCATTCTATTCTTCCTTTCTGCAACCCCATTCTATTGTGGATTATATGGACTGGTCAACTCCCTCTTAATCCCTGAATATCTACATAGTTCCTTGAATTCATTTGATGTGAATTCTCCACCATTGTCTGATCGAAAAATATTGATCTTCTTCTCTGTGTAGTTTTCGATTAAGGCTTTGAATTCCTTGAACTTGCTAAATACTTCGTCTTTGTTCTTCATTAAGTATATCCATGCCTTCCTAGAAAAATCATCAATGAAAGAAACATAGTATACATACCCGCTTAATGAACTGGATGACAATGGACCACATACATTGGAGTGAATGACTTCCAATATTCCTTTAGCTTTGCTTTCACTACTTGGAAATGTATTATTTGTGTTCTTTCCTTTCACACATCCATTTTGCTTGTATTTCTGGAAGACCTTCAACAACTTTGCTTGCAAGTGGTAGTGCCCTATAGTGCACATGTGCAAGCCTTCTGTGCCAAAGTTCATTTGGTTCTATTGAGTCATGAACCAAAGCTTGTTCTAGTTGGCCCTTTAATTTGTATAGTCCTCCCTCTTGTTCTCCAATTACTACTGCATCGTCAATAGTCTTTCCTTTTGGCCACATGAGAACTTGGCCATTTATAAATGCAACTCTCATGCCTTTTGCATATAATGCAGAGATGGAGAGAAGGTTCTTCTTTAGTCCTGGTACAAATAGGACATCCTTCATTTTCATAGACTTTCCAGAGTCTAATTTGTAGGAGGATTCTCCACTACCTTTTATTGGATACTGGTAATCATCCCCAAGTTTCACCTTATGGGGTGATTCATGTTCTAATAATTTCACAAATGATTCTTTGAATCCCGTCATGTGTTTGGAAGCCCCACTGTCTATAGGCCAATCATTGCTTCCATGTGTGATGTTTCCAGTGAGAGCAGAAATCAAAACATATTCTTCATCACTTGAAGAATCATCACCCTCTTGTTTGATTCTCTTCTTGGAAGGCTCATCATCTTCTCCAGCATGAGCATGATGTCTTTTCCTGCTTCCCTTCCTCTTGTGAGATCTATCTTTGTTTCTAGGACAATCTCTTGTAGGGTGTCCTCTTTCATCAAATATATAGCAAATTAACTTAGACAAATCTTTGTTAGATTTTCTAGTGTTATTCTTTTGGTGAGAGTGTTTACCTATGTGATGGTTTGTTCTGCTTTTCTTGGATTGTACTGTGAGATCTTGATCTTCACTTCCCATCTTTTCTTCCCGAGCTAATATTTGAGCTTCTTCTTGTGAGAACTCCTCCCACAGTCTGCTAAACTTGACTAGCTTCTTTCTGGAACAGGTCCCTTGAATGAAAGAGTCCCATGCCCTAGGTAGACCATTCAGGGTGGTCATCACAATTTCTGCATTCTCCACTTCTTCATCTACTGCTGCAAGTTGTTCCTTGATCTGAGAGACCCTTTTAAAGTAAGACTGGATGGTCTCCGCATTCTGGATCTTTACATTCTTCAATTGGTTTCTCAGAGTCATATTTCAGTTTATGTTCTTCCCTTCAAATAACTTGGTCAGGGAATCAAACATCTCTTTAAGTGTCTTTAGAGAGGACACTTGAGGTATGAGATGATCCTTGATTGAATCAACAATAATCCTTAGCCATGAACAATTTCTTCTTTTGTAAGGCCTTAGCCTCATCTCCCTCTAGAACTGGAACCTCTTCATTGATGTAAGAGTCCAACTCATTTTCTTCCAGGAAGAGGGAGATCCTATACTTCCAAGCTCGAAAGTTATCAGCTCCCTCAAGCTTTTCATCAAGCTTGGTATGATGAGACATCTTAACAGAGAACCTCAAATGGAAATACAAAAGATTTAGATATTACCAGGCTAATATGTCTGAACTGGATCTGGAGCTGAATTTCTGTAGAGCTGGTTTTCTGGTTCAGGAGCAAATCTAGGGTTTGACTTTCCCAGAGTTCTACCCAACCAAAAACTTTGATCTTGATCTCTAAACTTCAATTTTGGGGAGGAGATCAATCCAGGCCTGGGATCGCTCAAAAATTCCACTTCTGTGGAAATCCCTAATTTCCCACAGCAGTGTTGGGTTAAAAACTGAAAATGCTCAGAATCAGATTTTGCTTCGACAGAAAGATACACCCTAGACATGAGAGTCAACCCAACCTCCTTTTGCTATAAATCTATGGACAGAGATCCAAAAAGTAGGAATCCCTAGCTTCAGCAATCGCACAGTGTCTTCTTCTCAGGTTAGCTCTAATACCATGTTAGATTTTTAACATTTAAGCTATATGATATTAGGATATTATCTAAGAGAATACCAAGCACAATAATCAATCACATGAGACAATGAACACAAATATTTTCCTCGGGGAAACCATAAAGGAGAAAATCCAACAACTTCCTCAGAGATAGAATCAACACCAAAAGTAAAACCCAAAGACAGTAAGATGGTCTCTAGACAACAGTAGTCTCTCTCTCTCAGTTATGCGCTACAACTGAGTGTGAGTGACTATGAATGAATGTGTGTTAAATAGAGAGGCTCCCTCTCTATTTATACTAATTCCAGACTTGACAATAACTCACTAGGTCCGACTAATCTAGGAGAGTCTAATAACCCTAGGGCCCCACAACTGCGGGGACTTTTAACACTTGATCAATAAGGAGGGTTACACTCTATGACTTTACATGACTTGTTTACATTATTGAATCTCCCGATAGGAAAATCGGGGCATGACATGACTCAATTACATTACAGATACTTCCCAGAATAAACATCGGGGTACAATACATAAGATATACAAGTGAATACATTCTGAAGTTACAAATACATCAACAGTTACTACAAAGATTCATGTGTATTTCATAGTTACAATCTGTTATTTCTTTTCCCTTGTGCATGTCTTTCTTGTTAAACTTTCCATTATGTGTTCTTCATATCTGGAATGAGTGTGTAATAGTTCAGAATTCATACGTGTTTATGCTCTGCCTATTGTTTCAGGTATCCACAAATCCTTTCAACCAAAGTTAATGTAGAATTCATCTTTTCGGTGCTCTGTGTTAATGGACTGTCATTCTTTCTTCTTTATCACCAGACAAACTGCTTTTTTATTGTAACCGAGTGCTACCTTGCCTTTGTAGAATTTCACCTCCAAACTGTTCTATGATTCATGAATATTTGTGACTCCATAGACCAATGTATGCTTTCCTTATTTCAACCAAAAACATAATTTGATTTTATTTTAGTTTTATATCTGGCCCTGTTAAAAATCAATGGGAGATCCCTCTCTAGGAAGGAGGAAGCCAACTTCCTTTCTTAAAGTGGTTTTGTTGTTACCTTGGGATTTACCTTCTACAACCTTGGGTACGTTATGAGTGCTAACAAGGAGGACTAAAGGGCCAGCTTGGATCAACTTCACTTTCTAAGGTACAAACCCTCCTAACGCTTGAACTTTTGCTTAAATTTGTATTTGTATAACTGTATATGTCATTCTGTAAACCCTCAGTACGTTGGTGGCCTCACCCCAACCATAGGAGCACTTTCCCTAGCAACACCCATACAGTTGGTTGTTTTTTATTTACATAAAAAAATAGTGTGAAGTTATTATCTTGGCGTGGTTCGTTCTTGATTGTTTATGGTTTACATTGGAATGGTTATTTCCTTAGAAAACTTTCACAATATTTGCTTCGCAACCATTGATCGAGACGTGGTCTTCTGGTCTACTGTATGCAAATTTACAGTGGGTGATTGTTTACATCTACATCTGGTTTTTCATCTATTCGCATGGAATAGTTTATCTATTCATTTATATATGTTCTATTTCATTTATACAAAATTGATGTCTAGTTTTTTTTTTCAACTTTTGAATTGATATGAAGATACAGAGTGTAAAATACTAGAGTTGAATGGATACACACCTTCGTTAGTTGTTATTATTATTATTATATATACATAGATTCGTACATATAAATCTGTCTCCTGGCCCTAGTAGATTCTTCTAAAATAAACAATTTTTTTAGTTGGAACAAACACTTCTTTCTGTGCTAAGGATATTCATGATATCCCAACATTCTTTCAGTTGTTCAAATAATTAGTGACAAAAAAGAAATCTTTTCTGTTGATACTGGCAAACAAGGTTATACCATTGGATTTAGTATAATTGGTTGTATGTCTTAACTATTTCCTCTCTTTTAAAACAATGTCCCAGGCTCATATGCACCCACCAGCCCCAATCTATTGTTCTTTTCCATTGCATGTTTCATGATAAGAAGCCATTTTTTGCGAATGTGTACCATAGGAACTTGTTTATGCATTATCTGTTTAAAATTTTAATACCAAGCATGATACTGATATATTTGTTCCTACTTACATGGGATGTGCACAAACCAAGCATGGTGACATGAAAGCCTTTTTTTTGTCAAGTTCCCTTCGTTTGCCTTTGTTATTGTGAGTGGAATTCATGTTTAACTTTATTCTATAGGTGCATTCCCATTGGCAAACTGGTACCCTGCCTTTCTCTCTCTAAAACATAGTGCCTCCTACATTTTGAGCATTTTCAGTGCAATGCTTTTGCAATTATGAACTTTCTCTTTTATATTAAAAAAAATCCTTTTTCTGCTTCACTAAATTTGCTTTTACCTTGCTCTTGCTTGCAACTAGTAACAGTTATCTTTGATATCGAAGAATGCGATTAAATAAAATAGGTATTTAAATTACATAATATGTATGTGATTAAATACTTCAGTATTTAGCTACTTCAATGTGTGATTAAAGTTAGATACTTCAGTTTGCGATTAAATAAAAAAGACATTTAAATTTTATCTATGCTTGTGAGTTGACACTATCATTGGCACTATGAGTTGAATATAACAACTTTAATCAACATGAAACAACAATCAGTTCGAATTTTACAAATCCATTTCTTGAATCTGAATTCTAAAGAGATAGTTGCTTCTATCTACTAAATATACACTTGATATTTTTTGTGCTTGACATTTTGCTACATAAAAATAGATACAATGTCCAAAAGAAAAAGAATTGCTAAATTCAAAACCAAAATCCTTACCAAATACTTTGAAGTTTATTTGAGAATTGTAATCTCCTAACGTTGGTGTTAGTGGCCTACTATGTAGTGAAATCCACAACTAAATCTGCCATTTTCCTCCTGTCTAAAGTATGTTGCTTTGTTTTCTGGATTCAATCATTAATAAGGTCAACTTTTTAAAATCATTTCTTCCTTCTAACAACAATGGACAATGCAACTTGTATATTTTCATACAAATAGTGATTCTGATATAGAATAAAAATCTAAAGCACTTGCCTATGCAGTTAATATAGTTACATTTCTACTGCATCTGATTCTGTAGTTAAAGACCTTAAATGTTCAAAGTCAATGTTTTCAACTTTGAAAAAACTATTATTCATGTCATCTTGCCCATTCCTTTGACATTATTTTACATGGATTGTGCAGGAGGAAATGCTTGGAAAAAATGCCAGAATGACATTCAGTTTACCGTCAGTAGCAGGCTTCTTACAGGATTTTTTTGCATAAAAAAAACTGTTAAGCTTTATCTACTAATGTTTAAATAGCTTTTGCCTCAATGTATTGCACAACTTCATTGTCACCTTTTTGAAATTTTGGCACGGATAGGTCTATATAGCTAATGATAGATACATAAGACATAGAATTCTCTATTTATATCAATAATTTTAAACAATGCTTTCATATTTCCATAATAGATATTTCCATAGCTAATGACATTTGAAAAGCAAATATAATTTTGCCTTTATACTTAGTTAGAATGTCTCTAAATCAATGTTGTCATACAATGCCTTTTCTTATTTAATAGTATGTTCTTTCTTTGTTTTTTCTATTATGTGCTATAATGTCTTTAGTAGACAGTATCATGCCTTTACAAATGTTATTTAATGCAAATTCTACCTGTTTACTAAACAATGATGAATTGTTAATCTTCCTTTGCCAAGTTATATTATTCTTTATATTTGTATTTTTTGTCACTACAAATATCACTTATACATGTATTCTACCAATATCGCCTTTGGTACTCCTATTCTTCAGTTACGAAAAATACAAGTTAAATGTAAAGGTGCAACTTTCCAGCGAGAAACTCAAGGTTGGTAAAAGCACTATAAGTAATGTCATGTTAATTTCCTAAGTTGTGAATTGCTTTGGTAGACTTAGGAGACTGAGGGTTTGAATCGACTGAACGAATTGTGGCATGAATCCACTAAGGAGAGGGAGAATGGCTGGGAAGCCACAAGGATATATGTTTTAGACAATCAATGCCATATTGGTTTTATAAACACCTAAATAAGAGTTAATTGTTAATACTTAGTTGATTACCTAAAGTTTTAGGTGTCTTCTTAACCAAATTAGTAGCTCATTGCCACAAACAAGTTATGAGATCGTGTGTCCCATCAATTAGCATAAAGATATTTGCTACTAAATGATCCTAAGTGAGGTTAAGGTATTACGTTAAATTTTACTACTACAACGGAATATTTTACTTCCAGTAAAGTTAGGAATATCTTTAAATCTCTTCATGGGAATGAACTAAGTTTTATTACGAATCACTTATACAAGAAATATATTTGTCAATGTGTTTGCACACATAGATAAATAAATTATTACACCAATAATAAAGGGATAATTATATATTTTACTACCCAATTGTATATATATTAAAAAAATACAATTATTGTTTTAGAAGGGGGAGGCACACTCTTTCTTGGTGGTGATTACAATCCACATCAAGAAAGAGGGAGGACGTTATGATTAGGAGTCGATGAAGTAGACATGAGATGTCGATTTCAGGGTGGTAACTTATCAGTTTCTTCCTTGCGAAGGATTGCTGATATTTTTTGGATGTGTGTGTCATTTATTGCAAGGATTTTGTATGGTGCATTTCATCCTTTAGAAAGTTTGACTGTGAAATTGAGACCTTCATTGTTTTTATGGGAAGAACCGTAAAAGACAGTTTAGGAGAAAGAAATTAACACCGAATTCAAGCCTTGCACTGGTGCAATAATATGAGATAAGTATTGATGGTAAGTAGCTTATTGGTAAAGGCGCTCTTGTAATGACAGTGTGACTAGTGTTTGATTCATGAATGCATCTCTTACTCGAATAAGAGTGTAGATCGGTGAAGGGCATGTAGGTTTGCATTGCATTGTAGGAACAATTTTCCGAGCACGAACCCCCACCTTTTTTGTGGGTTCAAATCTTGTTTACTACATGTATTATGGGTGCCATCCTACTGAGAAGAATGAAGAAGTGGCTCTCTCCGAAATGCAGCTAGGGTTTCCCTAGTCGCCGCCTCCATTGTTGTGCAACCCTCAGGCTGAAGGCGTCTGGACCTCAACACTCCTTCAGTGCTGAAGCAATCCACTGCGGCGTCGTTGTATTTGGCTGCGGGTCCTGGTTTTTTTTTTCAACTTTTGCTCTCACAGGTTTCCAGGCCATGGGCTCTCTCGATCAGCTCAAGGTCTTCAAGGTCCTAGTTCAAGCTGTCGTTCCTCAGACAGATTCTCATTCACCCTCCAAGTTCGTGAAAAATATGGATGAGATCCCTTCTCTGGAGCTCTCTCCTACGGATCATTGCCAGAAAGCACTCATCCTCTCATAGAAAGCCCTCATAGGCAAGTTTACAGGATTGTGGCCCAGCTGTAAGGCGATGGAGCTATGGATTGTAGAACATTGGAACCCTATTCTGCAAGGACGAGTACTCTCTCTTCGCAGCTGGAAGGGTTTTTTTTGTTTTCATGTTTCTAAGTCAAGAAGAAAGAGACTCAGTATTTCGATCGGGTCCCTTCTTTATGGGCTTGAGAGGGTTGTTCTTAGCCCCATGGACCCTGGGGTTTAATCCAGAAGCAGATATTACTGCCGCTCCAGTTTGGGTAAGACTTCCTAACCTCCCACTTCATCTTTGGGGGAAAATCACTCTTGCGGACATCGGAAATAAGCTAGGACGTTATCTTGACAGTGCAGAACCAAAAGGGGGCTAGTTCAGATGTGCCCGCATTTGCATAGAGGTAAATCTAGAAAAAGGGCTTCTAGAGGCCCTAAAATTCACGTTAGGAGATTGGAGTCACATCCAAGAACTGGACTATGAGCAGATTCCTTTCAAATGCAACTTTTTTCATGTATACAACCACTTCGCCAAAAGCTACCCCAAGCTCAAAGAATCATAGGAACCATCAAATCCCTCTCCTCCAAAAGAATCAAAGTTCCAGACGGTCACTAATCGATGCCGTCCTCCCCAGAGAAAGGAGCCTCAAGCTTCTCAGCATAAGGACTCACCTCAAGATCCTTGTCCTCCCGCATAATCTCCAACTTTGGGAAACAAAAACAGCTTTGAATCTCTCCAGGAAGGCGAACCACAAGAATCTGAAGCTTCGAATGTTCCGGTGTAGGGTGAACTCCCAAGTCCCCCCAGCCCCTTCGAGACAGTTCCTGAACAATCTTCTCCAATTCCTACTTCTTCAGGTTCTAAGAAAGACCCCAAAGCTTTGGATTATGAGACTTCAACCCATGAAGGATTGGCATCCTTAGTCCCTTCCTCTGGGACTGAGGGAAACTCTAATTCTGAATACTTCTAAACCCCTTCACCTCCCCTCACTAGAGGATGAAAGACAAACAAAGAACATAGAGAAAATGAAGCAGCCTCAAATATTTGCTCGGGCTCTCAGAAGTGAATTGATCCTTTCATCAAGGGGCACCTCAGCTCCCCGTCTAATTAATGTTTTGTTTTTGTATTCTTCTTTGCTCACAATTTGTGAGAGTTTACTCATGCAAGCATTCTTTTTCTTGAAAAATCCCTAGAAGCAATTGGGACACCCCTCTCAAAGTATTCTTAAGAAGGCCAATAGCACTGTTAGAGGTCATCGGGCTTCTTCTTCTGAACTCCCCTTTTGTAAGCTTGGCTGGGCTACAACCTTTTTAATCAATTCAAACTTTCTCAGTTTTTGTTAAAAAAAAAATCTGAGATAAGTATTGATGGAGTCTTTTAAATTATTTATTACATAAAACTGTAACTTGTTGATTTTGCATTACATGTTGGGAAATAACAAGTTCCTTTGCATGATCAAATTTGTTATGCACTTTGAATGTTTATAATACTTTCTTTATGTGAAGGGATGACCTCTTAAATGAGACCCAATTCATAAACTTTGTAACCCTATTAAGAGTCTTAATGCTTGATGTCTTTCATTCGCTAGTAACTAAGAGAAGATGCATCTTTGTATAGAGCAAAATTCCTCCATTTTCAGACAAAATTCCTTTTCTCTGCGTTTATATAAATAGATTGTTTGCCAAGATGAAGAATAATATTGGGACACATGTCTGACTCAATACTCCAGTTGTTTTGTGTTATGTATAGTTGTTGATGTTTGCCAGAGAGGTAGAGCACCCCAACTCATGTCCATTGGTTGCATTGTTAAATTATTTCAGCAACTAAACTTCAATGTCTCATATAATTGAAGAGTCCTCGAACAACTTGAAGTCAACTAATTTCCATACCTAAATGTCATTGTAATTCTATGTACCATTATGGTTAAAAAAAACTGGCTCACAATTTAAGAACAAAATCAACTCTAATGTTTGGGTAATAGGAGTTGAAAGCACTATGTTTAGAATTGAATTCTTTTCAGAACAAGAGCTCCTTTATAATTAAGC
This sequence comes from Pseudotsuga menziesii, assembly GCA_001517045.1. Lineage (NCBI taxonomy): Eukaryota > Viridiplantae > Streptophyta > Pinopsida > Pinales > Pinaceae > Pseudotsuga > Pseudotsuga menziesii. The sequence continues at coordinate 1,013,779 of LPNX010851118.1, forward strand.
TTTGAGAGGGGCAACCCCTTAATAGAAGCTTCAACATTTGTTATTATTTATATAAAGAAATAAACCATAGTTAAGAGATAAGATGTGGACCAAATTTCCAAGATTGTGGCTTGAAAGTAAACCTTTGATGTTGATAATCAAACTCCTTACTATGATTGCTCAGATTTGTTGCGAATTTACTATGTTCCCCCACAGTATATAAGGTTAGTTAAATATTCCTAAAACTCTCTTTACTTAGTGGATTCATGCCAGCTCGAGGGTGGCACTTTGTTGAGTGATCAATGAATGAAGTGGCCTATGGTTGGGTGGAAAGTCAAAGTCAAACCTTCAGTCGCCTGATTTACCGGATCGATATAAGCATAACCCAATGATGTTTATTATTTTAAATCTTTAGATGTTCTATGGTCTAGATAACATTATTGTATTGAGTTGGATGAAATTTCACTCATTTTAGAGTATTGTTGTTATTTTAAGCAGTCATTTTAAAGTATTTGTTATCTTATATGGAAATGGATGTATTACATAAATGACTAGTTATTTGATCTCAAAAGACTAAGACTAATAGTTTAGTAATTACTCTTTATGTTGGGAAATCAAACATAGAATGAAGTAAAAGAGAAGAATGAAGATTGTTTTTTTTTTTTAAACATGAGAAAATTTTATATATATAAAAAGGTTGAGCACAACCATCCTTACAAGGTTTGTAACCAAAATTCTTGAGCTACTATAGAAGGAAAAAGAGAGAACAATAAGCTATAAACAGAAAGGTAAATGATTCTAGACTTCTTGCTTAAACAAGTTAAACCCATGGAAGGGTACTGTCTTACAAATTAATTGTTCAGCGATATACAAAAAAACATATATAACCAGGAGAGTAGAACCTAAAATTTCTGAGCTTCCTGCCCATGGGTTGGTTGGCCAACCGAGGGCTCTTCCATCTGTAAATCTCCAATAGCAGGGGAGTCGTGGCAGTGATTGCATTGGGTCATGCCAGTAAGCTTCTGAACATCCTCCTTGACAATGTCGACTTTCCCCATTAGTTCATGCAGGTCTCTTGTGTTGTCGTCGATTATGGATGCATGGCATCCAAGATTATTTGAGATGTATTTAGTTTCTGCTATGATGCATGGCATAAAATATATCGAATTTTCGGTGGTTTGGGTGGTTTTAGAACTGCCTCCTCGGTTATAACTACTCCATCCTCGACCCTATCTCTTCCATTTGTTCTATAAGAGAGGGAGAGGGGACCATGAAAGGGACTTAGCCTTGAGTAGTGTTATGATGGAAAAATTTGGACTCTCACCCCCCTCACCTATTCCCTAGTTTCCATCTACCTTTAGTGCAAAGCTTGGAGGTTGGGATTCTTGGAGGAGACAGCAGGAGATCCAAATCAAAGGTTTCACAACGTGCCTCAAATGATGAGAATGTATATTTTGTACTTATTTCATTGATTAATAAATACTTGACATTCTTCCCTTTCCAAATCACTATATGTACATCTCAGTTTTTTATTATATGTTGATGTCATGATAATTAGGGCTTTATGTTCTTCTGGATATCAATGATTTATATGTAGTCAGATTGGTTTGAGGGTTTGAAGTTGTTTTGCAGGGCCCTTGATTGGAGAGCAAGAGGAGTGTTAGAACTATTTTTGGGCTAAGTGTTTGGTGAGGAATCAAACCAATGAAAGAAAGGATAAGTCCTATAAATATTCGTATCATAAGACCTTAAAGGATGTTAATCAAACTCTACAACGAATGGGTGGCTTCGATGCACAACACAGAATATCAAAGGCAGTAAATCATTTCCACCAATGCAAAGTCAAGACCAAAAAGGCGGAAAAAGCAAGTTTCGGTTGTGAAAGGTGATAAAACCTGACTTTCGCTTTTCGTAGTCCAAGATCTACGGTTGAGGGAGTTGCCTCCATAGATCAATGATCCAATAAAGGGTTGGAAGCAAAAATGGTAAAACATTTGGTTATGAAAGTTGTAATACCACCTTCTGCTTTTCGCAGTCCGAGATCTAATGGCTCAAAGCACTTCCGCCAAATATCAACGACTCAGAAAAGAATAAAGGCTAGAGATCGGAAAGCGGAAATACAAAAATATTTTATTGTGAAAATTTGAAGTCTCGCTTTTCACGATCCGCAAGATCTACGGTTCAGAGAGAGCCCACACAAATCAACAGTGCAGAAAGAAAAAGGTGGAAAGAAAAATATCGGAAAGCAGAAGATACAGGAATTTGCTCGTGGAAAAGTTACAATCCCGCTTTCCACTTACCGCAACCCGCGTCTTCACCTCAAATCAACGGTTGGGAAGGTCTCTATCTGAGATCGATGGTTCGAAAAAGGGGAACATTCGGATGAGGTAAGAAGACTTCCAGATATTCAGAACTTGGTAGGCACCGCAACGTTCAGCGGCCCAAATCACCCTTGATCTCAGATCAACGGTGGATATTGATTTCGTCGGTATAACATACATCCTGAAGGTCAGAAGAGCACCTGCGCGATGAGAAACATGTGTAAATGACATGTCTCCTCCCCATTGGATATCGCACTCAAAAATCGGAGATGCAAAGGTCACTTTATGGAGCGCGATGGTGCATATTTCAACGGTGTAGATCTAAAACGGAATCATATCAACGGTGGAAATTCATTCCACTAATCTAACTTGCACGAAGAAAATAACTTTCCATATCTGCGGAATCGTTTAAAGGCCTACATGTTTCAATGGCCAGGATTGAGGATGAGGTAGGATCAACGATAGAGGTGAATTCTGTTGATCTAACATTCTCACAGAAATTAACTTTTCAAACTCACATAATTGATTAAAGGTCGACAAGTTTTGACGGAGGCTGAATCTGTTGAGGATCATATTCACCACTTTGGTGACTTGGATTCTGAAATATACCTCATAGAGGAAGATAGTATGTTTGCTAAGGAGGATGACAATAATGGTTTTGAGGAAGAATCAGAACAGTACCAAAGAGGATATTTGCATGTTATAGATCATGTCCAGAGAAAGATCAAATTGAGAAATAGAGATGTTACTATAAATAAAGGAAGGTTCAATCAAAATCAACTTTCTAGTAGCGAACAAAATACAGAAAAGGAAAATGAAAAACACAAAGATCCTATTGTGTCTAAAGAATCAGAAAATAAAATAGAAAAAAAACAAAAGAAGTGAAACAACTAGCACATATTGATGTAGAAAAAACTGTTTCAACTTTCAATTTGCAAATAGAGCTCTCAAAATTGAAAATTTCCATTCCTTTCAATGAATTGTTGAGAAACTGGGAATACAGAGACAAAATAACAGATATGGTCAAGAGTCAGGGAGAATTTCAACCAGATATCCTAGAGATGGTGGATGATGCTCCTACAATTGTCTTTGGGTCAAAATTTAAATATGTGGATGATGATGAAGTTCCTCCTTTTACCTAAGTTTAAATGTACATCATATGATTATGCACAATGCTATGTTAGATTCTGGTGCATCTCATAATTTGATGCCCAAGGGAGTGGTAGAACATTTGGGATTGGAAGTTACTTGACCATACACATATTTCTATTCTTTTGATTCTAGGAAGGTGAAGTGTCTTGGATTGATTAAGGATATGGTTGTAACTTTGAAAAAAATTCCATCTAAGATTATGGTAATGGATGTTGTTGTAGCAGACATTTCTCCTAAATTTGGTGTATTGTTGTTAAGGTATTGCACTTCTAAATTGAAAGGAAGTTTGCAAATGGATATGTCTTATGCTACCATTCCTATGGTTGGTGGGAATAAAAGGTTATACAGTGAGAAAATATCACCTTATGTAGTTAGCAGCCAAGAAAAACCAGATAATCATGCTATATATGATGTTGATACTAACTTGAGATCTTCCATTTTCTTTAATGATGATCTTCTCTATGATCCTGAAATTCCTACACCCATTGAAGTTAAGGAGGAGGAAGAATTTCCAAAGAGAAAAGAGGATTTGGAAAACAAACAGAAAGAAGAAGGTCTCTAGACCATGTATTTTGATGGATATGTGACTAAAGTTGGTGTTGGTGCTATTGTATATATTATTTCTCCTATCAAGAATTTTAAGGCTCTGTCATATAAGTTAACTTTTGAATTTGCCAATAATGTGGTAGAGTATGAAGCTTTATTACTAGGATTGAATGCTTTGAAGGATATGGGAGCAAAGAGGGTACAAGTCATGGGATATTCAGAGCTTGTAATAAACCATGCGAATGACAGTTATCAAACCAAACATCCCAGAAAGAGGGCTTATAGAAATGAGGTATGGGATATGTTTGGTAACTATTTTTTGAAGCACAAAATCAGAGTGATTCCCAGATATGAAAATACAGTAGCTGACTCTTTGGATGTTGCTGTTGGTCAATTTAAAACTCCCACTATTGGCCAGAGAAAGTATAAAGTTGATATTGTGAATAGACCCTCCATACCAGATAATTCCAAATACTGGAAGGTATTTGAAGATGATATGCAAATACAAATACTTTTAGAGTTGTCTGGTGAATTTGTAAATACTCAGATAGATGGAGAAAATGATAATTTTGAAAACTACCAAGATCATGAAGAGAGTGAAGAAGAAATTAATGAAAACATAAAGCTAGAAAACTCCCTAGGGGGAAAGGGTATAGTTCAGTTGAAGAGTAACCATATCCCTAGAGGCATAATACCTTTAGAGAAGATTTTTGATCAAAATGATGTTGCTAGGGATCCAAAAATGAAGCCTATTAATGATGTTGTTGAAGACAAAAATATAGGAGCTGAAGAAAATCCACAGGTCATAAAACTGTCAAAAAAATTACCTGTCAAGGAAAAAGAAGACTATGTCAATTTGATGAAAAGATACAATAATGTATTTTCCTAGAGTTATGAAGACCTTAAAGAGTATGATACTTCTATCATACAACATACAATCCCAATAAAACTTGGTAGGAAACCTTTCAGAAAAAAGAAAAAAAATTGAGAAGAGATAATCCAATGCTGCTGCCTATTATTGAGAAAGAAATTAAAAAATTATTCAATGCCAAGATTATCGTGACTCTGAGATTTTCCAAATGGGTTGCAAATTTGGTGCCTATTAGAAAAAATAATGGTGAAATAAGGCTTTGCATAGATTTAAGAAATATTAACAAAGTCTCTTTGAAGGATAATTACCCTTTGCCGAAAATGGAACATATTTTGCATAAAGTGGTGGGATCTAAAAGGATTTCAACTATGGATGGTTTCTTAGGATACAATCAGATCAAAGTGTTGCTTGAGGATCAAGAAGAGACTTCCTTTACTACACCATGGGGTACATTTATGTATGTAAAAATGTCTTTTCGCTTAATGAATTATGCAGGGGCCACTTTCCAGCGCACCATGGACATTGCTTTTGCAAATGAAAAGGATAAATTTGTGGTTTTCTACATGGATGATATCACGGTGTACTCAATATCTCATAGGGAGGATATTAAGCATTTGGAGAAAGGTTTTCTAAAATGTAAAAAGTATGGAATATCATTAAACCCCAGGAAATCAAACTTTGCACTGGAGGACAGAAAATTGCTAGGGCACATTATTTCAAAGGATGGTATAAATATTGATCTAGAGAAAATCAGTGCAATCCTGAAGATTGAGGAGACAAGAAGTAAAAAGGAAGTGCAATCATTCATTGGACAAGTAAATTTTTTGAGAAGGTTTATTCCCATTTTTGTCGAGATATTAATGAATATCACTAATATGCTGAAAAATGACCATGAGATAAAGTGGACGATAGATGCCAAGAGATCTTTTAGAGATATTAAACAGGCAATAACAGAAGCCCAATTCTGGTAAGTCCAAATTTTTAGAAAATATTGCTTCTGATCATACTATTGCTGGAGGACTATTACACAAAAACAATCAGAATGTTAAACAACCTATAGCCTTCTTTAGTAAAGTGTTAAGACATGGAGAGTTGAAATATAACATTATGGAAAAACAAGCATATGCTCTAGTTAAATATTTGAAATATTTTAGGGGTTACGTTATTCATTCACATGTCATTGCTTATGTTCCTAGTAATGTGTTGAAGAGCATTCTCACACAGCCAGATCCAGAGGGAAAAAGAAAAAAATGGATTGTTGGGTTATTGGAGTATGACATTGAAATTAAGCCCACCAAGTTGATTAAAGGACAAGGACTGGCAAAGATGATGACATATTCCAACTGTGAATCGTTACAGCTCAATTTTTTGACTAGTCATTCAAATCAGCTTGATACAAGGATGCAAGTAATGCCTAATTTCTCTATGTCTCCATGGTATTCTGATATTGTGTATGTGTTGCAAAATTTACAGGCTCCTGTAGGGTTAAACAAAACAAGAGCAAGATCAGTGAAGCTGAAGGCTGCAAAGTTTTGTATTCTGAATCAATACCTCTATTGGAAGGATCCTGGTGGTGTTTTACTCAATTGCCTCTTGGAGAATGAAGTTAAGCAGACTATGAAGGAATTTCACAAGGGAGATTGTGGTGGGAATCATTCATGGAAGGTGAAATCAAACAAGAGAGAGCTGGTTTTTACTGTCCTTCAATGTTTTTAGATGTTTACAAGGAGACTACTACATGTCACCAATGCCAGATCTTTGATGGTAAGAGGAAATTGGTTCCACTCCCTCTTAATCCAATATCGGTAGAAGCACCTTTTTAGCAGTGGGGACTTGGTTTTATTGGGGAAATAAATCCAAATTCTTCAGGACATCATAGATGGATTTTAACGGCAACTGACTACTTCACTAAGCGGATCGAAGCAATACCTACAAGAAGGGCCACAGATGCAGTAATTATGGATTTTCTAGAAGAGAATATTTTGGATAGATTTGGTTGTCCCAAAAGGATTGTGACAGACAATGCACATGTTTTTAAATCTAAGAAAATGATAAGTTTTTGTCATAAGTATCATATTAGTCTCAATCGTTCTACTACATACTACCCACATGGTAATGGATTGGATGAATCTTCAAACAAAAGCCTAGTGAGAATCATTAAGAAGCTGTTGGAGGATAATAAAAGAGCTTGGTATACAAAGCTTAAATATGCTTTGTGGGCTGAAAGAATCAGCACAAAAAGGGCAATTGGAATGTCACCATTCCAATTAGTATATGGAGCTGAGGTGGTTTTTCCAACATCTTTAGGAGTGCCAGTCAAGAAGTTATCCCAGGAACAACATGATGAACCAAATCATATGCAAAGAAGAATAAATCAGATCATAGAATTGAATGAGTTGAGGGACAAAGCCTATGGTAAAGTGCAAATACATCAAGAAAATATGAAGAACACTTTTGATAGGAAGCTAAAGGAAGAACAATTCCAGATTGAGGATTTGGTTTTGAAGTGGGATGCTCCTAGGGAAGATAAACATGGGAAGCTTGATAACATGTGGGTAGGTCCTTATATCATTGCAACATATAGAGGTGAGAATGCATTCATTCTATAACATCAAGATGGGTCTCAACTAAAAGGAGGTCCACTCAATGGAAGGTTTCTCAAACATTGCTTGTCTTAAAGGAGGAGGTAATTTTTGTTTCATAGTGTATATATTTCTTTACTTTTCAAACAGTACAAAGGGTGAGCCAAAGGATTTAAAGCCCGAAGAGAAGGCCCTAAGATATAGAAGGTCAGCCATGTTTCTATTTTTCTTTATTTTTACTTACAAAAATAATAAATAAATAAATAAGAAGTTTGAGGTCTGAAATGTTGGAAATAGCCCAATGGATTTAGCACCTGGTCTACGGGGTTCTTTTCTACCTCGCTGGGAGGATAGCATCCCTTGTTGGAGCTAGTTGTTAGCACTATTTTTGGGCTAAGTGTTTGGTGAGGAATTAAACAAATGAAAGAAAGGATAAGGCCTGTAAATATTCGTATCATAAGACCTTAACGGATTTTAATAAAACTCTGCAGGAGATGGGTGGCTTGGATGCGCAACACAGAAGATCAAAGGTAGTAAATCATTTTCGTCAATGCAAAGTCGGGAGCAAAAAGGCAGAAAAATCAAGTTTCGGTTGTGAAAGGTGATAAAACCTGACTTCTGCTTTCCACGGTCCAAGATCTATGGTCGAGGGAGTTTCCGCAATAGATCAACAGTCCAACAAAAGGGTGGAAGTGAAAAAGGAAAAAACATTTGGTTATGAAAGGTTGAATCTCGTCTTCCACTTTTCGCAGTCCGAGATCCGATGGCTCAGAGCGCTTCCACCAAAGATCAACGGCTCGTAAAAGAAAAAAAACCGAAGATCAGAAAGCGGAAATACCAAAAGATTTTATCGTGAAAAGTTAAAGTCCCACTTTTTGCAATCCGCAATATCTACGGTTCAAAGAGCTCCCGCACATATCAATGGTGCAGAAAGAAAAAGGTGGAAAGGAAAAGATCGAAAAGCGGAAGATACATGAATTTGCTCGTTGAAAAGTTAGAATCCCGCATTACGCTTTCCGCAACCCGCATTTTCACCTCAGATAAACGGTTGGGAAGGTCTCTGTCTGAGATAAACGGTGCAAAAAAGGGGAACATGCGCACGAGGTAAGAAGACTTCCAGATATGCAAAACTTGGTAGGCCCCAGAGCATTCAACGACCCATATCACCCTTGATCTAAGGTCAACGATGGAGATTGATTTCACTGGTATAACATACACACTGAAGGTCGGAAGAGCTCCTGTGCGATGGGAAACGTGCGTAAATCACGTGTCTCCTCCCCATTGGATATCGCGCTCAAAAATTGGAGATGTAAAGGTCACTTTATGGAGCACGATGGTGCATATTTCAATGGTGTATATCTAAGAAGGAATAAAATCAATGGTGGAAATGCATTCCGCTTATCTAACTTGCACGAAGAAAATAGGTTTCCATACATGTGGAATTTTTTAAAGGCCTGTATGTTTCAATGGCCAGGATTGAGGATGAGGTAAGATCAATGGTAGAGGTGAATTTCGTTGATCTAACATGCTCACAGAAATTAACTTTTCAAATTCACGGAATTGATCAAAGATCGACAAGTTTTTATGAAGGAGATCTAATCAGGGATGGATCTACGACGGAGGTTGATTTCGTTGATTCAACATGTGAGGACAAACAAACTTTTGAAATCAACAAAATTGGGTACAAGGTGTAGGTTTCGCAAACCAAGATCAACACTCAATCCAAATATACTGTGGGTGTGCATTTCACAGCCAAAACATGTACGAGAGATAAAATATTTCGTGTTGTGAAATCTTGTAAAACCCCACACTTTGGACGGCGAAGATCGTGGCAGAGTTTTGATATATGGATCAAATTGATTTCGCAATCGGAATAAGCAGGAAGTTTATCAAGTTGGCGGGTTGCGAAATTGGCTAGAGGCTGCATCATTGGATGGTTAAGATGTCTCGTAGATCAAGATTTATGGTTGAGGTTTATTTCACAGGTGGAAGAAGTAAGGAAGATTGAAGTTGTTGCAAGCCGTTGGGGAGGTTCTCACTGTCATTTTCAGCAAGTGAGCTTTAGTCCCTATTGTCAAAATTCCCAAATTGATCCACTATGTGCGTTCTAGTGTGCTTTCCCGATTTGTTTTTGTGATCATGGCGAATATGTCAGATAAGCATTTGTTAGTATTTTGATTCCCACGCTGTAACTAATTTTGGCTCTGTTTCGAGGTTGGTCTCGGGAACCCATGATACTATAAATATACCCTCAATAGAGGAAAATAGGGTTGGAACCCGTGAGATTTTTTGTTATTCCTTTTGAGATCTATCATTAATAAAATTGCAGAGTCGAATGCTATCCTGTTACTACACAGATTCCTGTGTATTTCATAGTTACAGTCTGTTATTTCTTTTCCCTTGCGCATGTCTTTCTTGTTAAACTTGCCATTATGTGTTCTTCATATCTGTTCAAAATTCATACATGTTTATGCTCTGGTTATCATTTTCAGGTATCCACAAATCCTTTCAACCAAATTTAATGCAAAATTCATCTTTTCGGTGCTCTATGTTTAGGGACTATCATTCTTTCTTCTTTATCACCAGACAAACTGCTTTTTGACTGTAACCGAGTGCTACCTTGCCTTTGTAGAATTTCACCTGCAAATTGTTCTATGATTCATGAATATTTGTGACTCCATAGACCAATGTATGCTTGCCTTATTTCAACCAAAAAAATTATCTGATTTTATTTTAGTTTTATATCTGGCCCTGTTAAAAATCAGTGAGAGATCCCTCTCTAGGAAGGAGGAAGTCTACTTCCTTTCTTAAAGTGGTTCTGTTGTTACCTTGGGATTTAATTTCTACAACCTTGGGTACATTATGAGTGCTAACAAGGAGGACTAAAGGGAGAGCTTGGACCGACCTTCACTTTGTAAGGTACAAACCCTCCTAACCCTTGAACTTTTTCTTAAATTTCTACTTGCAGAACTGTATATGTCATTTTGTAAACCCTCGGTGCGTTGGTGGCCTTACCCCAACCATAGGAACACTTTCCCTAACAACACCCATACAGTTGGTTGTTTTTTATTTACATAAAAAAATAGTGTGAAGTTATTATCTTGGCGTGGTTCATTCTTGATTGTTTACGGTTTACATTGGAATGGTTATTTCCTTATAAAAATTTCCCAATATTTTCTTCGCAACCATTGATCGAGACGTGGTCTTCCGGTCTACTGTCTACAAATTTACAGTGGGTGATTGTTTACATCTACATCTGGTTTTTCATCTATTCGCATGAAATAGTTTATCTATTCATTTATATATGTTCTATTTCATTTATACAAAATTGATGTCTAGCTTTTTTTTTCAAATTTTGAATTGATATAAAGATACAGAGTGTAAAATACTAGAGTTGAATAGATTCATACCTTCATTAGTTTTTATTATTATTATATATACATAGATTTGTACGTATAAATCTGTCTCCTGGCCCTAGTAGATTCTTCTAAAATAAACAATTTTTTTTAGTTGGAACAAGCACTTCTTTTTGTGCCAAGGATATTCATGATATCCTAACAATCTTTCAATTGTTCAAATAACTAGTGACAAAAATGCAATATTTTCTGTTGATACTCACAAACAAGGTTATACCACTGGATTTAGTATAATTGGTTGTATGTCTTAACTATTTCCTCTCTTTTAAAACAACCTCCCAGGCTCACATGCACCCACCAGCCCCAATCTATTGTTCTTTTCCATTGCATGTTTCATGATAAGAGTGTTTTTTACGAATGTGTACCATAGGAACTTGTTTATGCTTTATCTGTTTAAAATTTTAATACCAAGCATGATACTGATATATTTGTTCCTACTTACATGGGATGTGCACAAACGAAGCATGGTGACATGAAAGCCTTTTTTTTGTCAAGTTTCCTTCATTTGCCTTTGTTATTGTGAATAGAATTCATGTTTAACTTTATTCTATAGGTGCGTTCCCATTGGCAAAATGGTACCCTACCCTTTTCTCTCTAAAACTTAGAGCCTCCTACATTTTGAGCATTTGCAGTGCAATGCTTTTTCAATTATGAACTTTCTCTTTTTTATTAAAAAAAATCCTTTTTCTGCTTCACTAAATTTGCTTTTACCTTGCTCTTGCTTGCAACTAGTAATAGTTATCTTTGATATCGAAGAATGTGATTAAATAAAATAGGTATTTAAATTACATAATATGTATGTGATTAAATACTTCAGTATTTAGCTACTTCAATGTGTGATTAAATACTTCAGTATTTAGCTACTTCAATGTGTGATTAAAGTAAGATATTCCAGTTTGCGATTAAATTTTTTTTTAAAAAGGCATTTAAATTTTATCTATGCTTGCGAGTTGACACTATCATTGGCACTATGAGTTGAACATAACAACTTTAATCAACATGAAGCAACAATCAATTCGAATTTTACAAATCCATTTCTTGAATCTGAATTCTAGAGAGATAGTTGCTTCTATCTACTAAATATACACTTGATATTTTTTGTGCTTGACATTTTGCTACATAAAAATAGATACAATGTCCAAAAGAAAAGGACTTACTAAATTCAAAACCAAAATCCTTACCAAATACTTTGAAGTCTATTTGAGAATTGTAATCTCCTGACGCTGGTGTTAGTGGCCTGCTGTGCAGTGAAATCCACAACTAAATCTGCCATTTTCCTCCTGTCTGAAGTATGTTGCTTTGTTTTCTGGATTCACTCATTAATAAGGTCGACTTTTTGAAATCCTTTCCTTTTTCTAACAACAATGGACAATGCAGCTTGTATATTTTCATACAAATAGTGATTCTGATATATAATAAAAATCTAAAGCACTTGCCTATGCAGTTAATATAGTTACATTTCTACTGCATCTAATTCTGCAGTTAAAGTCCTTAAATTTTCAAAGTCAATGTTTTCAACTTTGAAAAAACTATTATTCCTTTCATCTTGCCCATTCCATTGACAATATTTTACATGGAATGTGCAGGAGAAAATACTTGGAAAAAATGCCAGAATGACATTCAGTTTACCGTCAATGGTAGACTTCTTACAGGATTTTTTTGCATTGAAAAAAATGTTAAGCTTTATCTACTAATGTTTAAATAGCTTCTTCCTCAATCTATTGCACAACTTCATTGTCACCTTTTTGAAATTTTGGCACTGATAGGTCTATATAACTAATGCGAGATACATAAGACATAGAATTCTCTCTTTATATCAATAATTTTAAACAATGCTTTCATATTTCCATAATAGATATTTCCATAGCTAATGACATTTGAAAAGCAAATAGAAATTTTCCTTTATACTTAGTTAGAATGTCTCTATATCAATGTTGTCATACAATGCCTTTTCTTGTTTACTAGTATGCTCTTTCTTTGTTTTTTTCTATTATGTGCTATAATGTCTTTAGTAGACAATCTCATGTCTTTACAAATGTTATTTAATGCAAATTCTACCTATTTACTAAACAAGGATGAACTATTACTCTTCCTTTGCCAAGTTATATTATTCCTTATATTTGCATTTTTTGTCACTACAAATATCGCTTGGACATGTATTCTCCAAATATTGCCTGTGTAACATCCCCTCTGGTACTCCTATTCTTCAATAACGAAAAATACAAGTTGAATGTAAAGGTGCAACTTTCCAGCGAGAAACTCAAGGTTTGTAAAAGCACTGTAAGTAATGTCATGTTAATTTCCGAAGTTGTGAATTGCTTTGGTAGACTTAGGAGACCGAGGGTTTGACTCAACTAAATGAATTGTGGCATGAATCCACTAAGGAGAGGGAGAATGGCTGGGAAGCCACGAGGATATATGTTTTAGACAACGAATGCCATATTGATTTTATAAACACCTAAATAAGAGTTAATTGTTAATACTTAGTTGATTACCTAAAGTTTTAGGTGTCTTCTTAACCAAATTAGTAGCTCATTGCCAGAAACAAGTTATGAGATCTTATGTCCCATCTATTAGCATAAAGATATTTGTTACTAAACGATCCTAAGTGAGGTTAAGGTATTATGTTAAATTTTATTACTACAACGGAGTATTTTACTTCCAGTAAAGTTAGGAATATCTTTAAATCTCCTCATGGAAATGAACTAAGTTTTATTACGAATCACTTATACAATAAATATATTTTTAAATGTGTTTGCACATATAGATAAATAAATTATTAAACCAATAATAAAGGGAGAATTATATATTTTACTACCCAATTGTATTTATACCTCCTTAGATCCAAATCCTAGGCTCTATCAAGCCCCGAGAGGGATCAAATCTCCCGGTGCAAACCTCTTATGAGGTATTGCACTCAAGGAGCTATTAGAGGAGAGGTTTGCACTTCCGAAGATTTGATCCTTCTAGGTGCTTGATAGAACTTAGGATTTGGATCCAACTAGGTCAACTTCTCTATGTCAACTTCTAAAAAACCTAATGCAAGAAAATTTAATTAATTTTGATTCAACATTATTTATGAATCTCCTTATGGAGTTACCATTATACACCAAGGATTTATCATCCCATAATCTGGCACACCAACCCCAAAGAGAGGATTTATCGTCCCATAATCTGGCACACCAACCCCAAAGAGTGGTGGGATGTTAATTTAGGGTAGAAGTCAAGGGGATGAATTTCATTTTTATAATATTTTTTTTTAAATTGATTTATTAATATTCATTTTTTTCTTAAATAGATTTAAAAAAATTACTTTAAAAATCATCAAAAACATTTATAAATTAAAAATTGATTTACTAATGTCTAATTTTTTCTTAAATACTCAATTTTAATAAAATAAAATAATTTTATTATAAAAATCATCGATTTTTTTATAAATTAGATAAATATTTTAGAAATTTAAATATTTGTATAAAAATAGTTCAAGGCCCTTCAGGGTAATTAAATTAAGAGAAGTGTTTATCCAACCTACATCAAAATTAGATGTGCAAGAATTTCCATTGACATGAGGCTTAAATGTTGGCTCTATCTGCCGGGCTTCTAGTTTCTTCGAGTCAATTGATTTAAACCAGTTCTTTCCTTTGATCTCATCACTCCCACTTTCTCCACTGCCTAGGCGCTTGCTCGGATCCGTCAAAAGCAGCTGCACATCACATAAAGCCAATATACTCATAGACACTTTTGCCAACTGATACAATTCTATACACAAATGCAAGATCTTGAAGAACTAAAGATGAGAAACGTACGCCTTTTATCGATGTGCTGGGAATTCAATGATATAAAATTTACCAAAGTGGAATTTACAATTTAAATTGTAGTAAATAAACAATCACCTGCAAGGAGTATCTAAGCTGAACAATAAAGGGATGCACAATCTTTGTCAGAATGTCAATTTCAACTTTTAAGTACCTTTCAGAATTCTGTTCTGAATTTTGTCCTTGCTCATTAAATTCATAGCATGAAAGTTATCCCTTCCATCTTTTCATGTACTCGTCCAAAATATTATGTCCTTGCTCATAACTTTCACAGCATAAATCTCTGATGTCCCTTTTCTTTGAACCTGGAACACGTTACCAAATGCACCTTGTCCAACCACCTTGAGCAGTTCAAAATATTGAACTCCAAAGTTTTCAGTGACCTTAACATGGCAGGACGTAGGCTCTTATGAGGTTCCTGATGAGAAAAAGCAATAATCTGTTGTCAGATGCAACTTGAAATCCTTCATCAAATACTTTACATGTTTTTCCAATACATTACCTTTCACACCTTGCTCTTTCTTATCAACTTTGGGAACACCAAACACCCCTGCAGAAACCGTTGCTACAGATACACCACAAAAGAGACTTTGCAATCCTTATTGTGCTTTTAAGCTGCATTGTCTGTAGAGCGTTTGTAATCAATAATCTGAATCTGTCTTTCTTGTTGTGTTGCCCGATGTTCCAGATGATTATTGCCTGTAATTACAGCCTTTGTAATGTGACTCTGCCTTTTTTTTGCTTTGTTGCTCGATGTTCTAGATCATGGCCTGCAATTGCTGAGACAGGATTCAACCCATCGATCCCCTTGAGAAGGAGATTTAACATGAAATTGAATTAATGTAAGTTAAAATACTTTGACTTGGAAATGAAAAGTATACTCTTAACTTTGTTAAGACGAATAAAAACAAAATTTTTTTTTTTTAACAACAACTGATAATTTTATTTTTTTTATGAAAAAAATTCAGGACATACGCACAACTTCCAAAGAGATGTCAGATTAAGGAATATGCTCGAATGTGCTAAGTTCTCCATTGAGATTGATCATACCTTGTGCCATAATGCAAGCTTTATTTGCCTAGGAATCTGCACGTTTATTTAAATCCCGAAGAATATGAAAGAAGGCGACATGTTCAAACTCACTTAATGAATTTCAAATTCTCTGCAAAATTTTATTCAAGGCTGAGTTGTTGAAGAGACCTCCCGAGTTTAGCAGTTTGATCACCAATTCTGAATCTCCAAAAATTTGGATTGACTTATACCTTGGATTGCTATATGGCACGCCTTAAGGAGACTATAACTTTCTACCTGATTGTTCGACATTATTCCTACCCCCCAACTGAAGCAAAACTTAGATTGTCTATCAGGTGAGATAATCAAACCCCCTGCTCCGACAATCCCAGGATTTCCCTTGGATGCTCCATAAAAAAAAATGGCAGCAGAGGGGGACTTCACCCACCAGGATGAGAATTTTATCTCATTGCAACGTAATCTCCAAATTGGTGGGCTCACATGTTTCGAGGAAATCGAATTTCTTTTGGTATATCCCAGCGAGCTCTTGCCCAGCCACGTGATTGCTTGAACTGGCAGCGATGAAGGAGGAACATTGGAACTAACACATTCAGCAACTAGAATTTTAATTTTTAAAGCCACGCTCTGGGGAGACGACGACACACCATTAAAAATATAATCATTGTGAGCTGTCCACAACTTCCAAAGAACGCATTTCAGAATAGAATGCCATACATTTTTCCATACAGATTTTTTAACATGTGATTCAGGAAACCAGTCTTGCCAGAAGGGGATCCAATCTAACCAGGAAGTGAATAAAGAGACAACAAAAAACTGAGAGGGAGTAGAAGCAGACAATCCCTTGAATACCAACTTCCACACTAATTGAGAAAACACACAGTCAATAAAAATATGATCGGAAGATTCAACGGCATCATTGCAGAGGCAGCACCGAAATGTCCATGGAACCCACTTTTGCTTAGGTTTTCTCCTGTCAATATCCTTTTATGTACAAGCATCTAGATGAATAAGTTAACCTTCGGAAGGCAATAGGAAGACCAGACAAATTTCCAAATCGCAGGAGATAAGCTAGAGGCAAGGGGAGTTTTCCATTATGAGAAGCCTTGTGCTGCTGAGTAATTTCCAGAGGGACCCCATCCCCATTCATCTTTAGAGAAACAATTAGCAGGTGTTAATCCTGATAAAGATCAAATCAGTAATTCCTTTTGGTGAAGAAGTTGTGGAAATTGAACCCAGGTGTTAGAACAATTACACTCACAAAAATTGCCAATTACACATGCAAATTACACACAAAGGAGACTGAATATGGAGCAGAACACTAATCTGTATTGAAAAAGTGTACAATAGCCAACCCTATGAAGTTATAGGCTGCCACAATAAATAATTACATGAGAGATTCGAATGCATAAGGATGCCATTCGAATTTGGTCAAAAGCAGGCTTACTAAATCTAAGCAAATCCCCCATAGGTGCATAAAGCAGTTTCCAAATCTGTCTAGGAGCTCACAAATTGGAAAAATCAATTAAGCAAGCTAATAGATGATGGAAGGACAAATCATACATGCTTTTCTTAGGAGAAAAGAGTGGAGGATGATGAGGACAAAAAACAAGTTAACTTCACCTAGTCAAACTTTCCCAATTGCCTTAAAACTCAACAAAAGCAGGCAATAAAGCAGAAAAAGCAGGCATGCGCTAGGAAGGCCAGGAATAAAGCAGATTTGATTCTGAGTGGTTTCCCAAGCGCTCCATGATTCAATTTTAGCAAGTTTGACCACTTTGGAGATGTGGATGACAACTTGCATAAGGTGGAATACGGAAACTAGGCAAATCAGACAAAAATGGATTAATTAATGTCTAAGGTAGCTAACTATGGGTTGATTATTCTAACATCCCCACTTAAGCCTGACTTATGAGTAAAATATCAGAAAATTATAGGGCCTAGCAACAAGGCTTAGTCACCCTTTACATACTGCATGTCCATTTAACCAAGGAAAGAGGCAAAAACCTAGTGGGAAAATCCTCCCTTAAACATGGATAGTAAAACAAAATTTGAAAATATTGTCATCAATAATGCTTCATAGCATGATAAAAAATCCTCAACAGTGATTTGAGATTGTTGAATGTCTTCTCACAAAAAACTTTGGTGAATATGTCTGCTACTTGTTCTGAAGATGCACATAAGAGTAGGTGAATGGTGCCATCATGCACAAACTGTCTGACGTAGTGCATATGGATCTCAATGTGTTTGGTTCTTTGTCTCTGAACTGGATCATTGCAAATTCGAATGGTACTCTGATTATCACAATAGATAATAGTTTAAAACTCTGATTTGAAGCCACACTCACCAAGTATCCCTTGCAACCATAAACATTGAGTTGCTGCATTTACAACTCCTCTGTACTCTGCTTCTGTAGATGAGAGTGCAATGGCACTCTGTTTCTTGCTTGACCAGCTGATTGGTCCTTCAGCAAGCATGAACACATATCCTGATGTTGACTTTCGATCTGCATTGTCACCTACCCAATCACTGTCAGTAAACCCAATCAAATCAAGATCAGATTTAGCTTTGTAGAAGATCCCATGAGTCCTTGTTCCCTGAACAAAGTTAAGGATCCTTTTGGCTGCTCTCCAATGGATCTCATGAGGCTGATCCATGTATCTTGAAGCCACACTTACTGCATAAGAAAGATCAGGTCGAGTAAGTGTAAGATACAGCAAACATCCAATCAATTGCCTATACAGTGTATTGTTTACCATAGGTGAAGAATCAGCTTCTTCAAGCTTAACTCCTGAAAGGAAGGGAGTCTTGCTTGGCTTGCAATCCTTCATGTTGAATTTGTTCAACAAATCCAAGGCATACTTGGACTGATGTACTTTGATTCCTTGTTTGGTTTGAGCAATCTCGAGCCCCAAGAATTGGCTCAATAAGCCCAAATCAGTCATTGAGAATGCATGGTTCATTGCATCCTTCAAGGAGGAAATTTCATCCTTTGAGCTTCCTGTAATGAGAAGGTCATCAACATACAAAAAAATAATCATTAATGAACCATGAATCAACTTCAAATAGACATTTGGATCTGACTTGCATCGAACAAAATTCAGTGATAGCAGAAAGCTATCAATCTTGGCATACCAAGCCCTGGGGGCTTGCTTAAGCCCATACAATGACTTCTTTAGCCTGCACACAAGAGATGAATTAGTAGAAAATCCTTGAGGCTGCTGCATGTAAATCTCTTGAATGAGATCTCCATTCAGGAAAGCACACTTCACATCCATGTAATGTACCTCCCACTGCTTCAAAGCTGCAATGGCTAAGGCTAGCCTGATGGAGTCCATCTTTGCCACTGTTGCAAAGGTCTCATTGTAGTCTATGTTCTTGGCTACCAATCTGGCCTTATATTTCAAAGTTGAAGCATCAGCAGCAAATTTGGTTTTGTAAACCCACTTACACTGAACTAGCTTCCTCCTTGGGGGAAGATCAACCAGCTCCCAAGTGTTGTTCTTCTGGAGTGAGCTGAACTCTTCTTCCATGGCTGTTTGCCATCTTGGATCATGTGCTGCATCTTCATATGTTTTTGGGTCTGATTCAACCATCAGATAGCATTTCTCTGCAAACAAGGGGTCTTTCATGCACAGAGCACTCTCAAACTGAGATCTAGTCCTCCTAGGATCATTAGGATTTCCAGCTAGTTCTCCAGCTGCATGAATGGTCTTTGCTACCCATTTTGGTCTTGTAGGACTGTTAGGATCTGCAATTAAATCATCATTATCAGACATATCAGAATCAGCAAGTTCAACTATCTCTTCACTTACATTCAATGGTTCTGGTGGTGAAGAGGATTCTCCAACTTCCACTGCTGCTAAAGGCTCTTCTTGGAACTGAACACACCTTTCAATGAAGGCTTTGTTTGTGCTCAAATTGATCAGCTTGTACCCTTTTGAATCTTCAGAGTACCCAACAAATAGACACTCTTGTCTTTGGGGCTGCAAAGCCTTCCTCTTTTATGTTGGAATTCTAGCCCAAGCCCTTGAGCCAAAAATCCTGAAATGGGTCACATCTGGTTTGTGCCCACTCCATGCTTCAAAAGGAGTCATACCATCAAGCTGTTTATGAGGCACCCTATTCTGGATATAGGCTGCACAGTTTATATCTTCGGCCCAAAACTTTGGTGGCAAAGTCTTAGCCTCCATCATGCAGGTTGCCATCTCTTTCAGTGATCTGTTCTTCCTCTTAGCAACACCATTTTGCTGTGGTGTGTAAGGGATAGAATGCTACATCTGAATACCTGCATCTACACAATATTGAATGAACTCAGACTTGACATACTCACCACCATTTTCAGATCTGAGGACCTTGAGTTTCCTCCCAGACTGGTTTTCAACCAAAGCCTTAAAGACTTTGAAGAGGCCAAAAACTTCAGACTTGTGTTTCAGGAAGTAAACCCAGCAGTACCTGGAAAATTCATATATGAATGTCAATGCATATTTGGCTTGACTCATTGATATATGAGGAAATGGGCCAGCAACATCACTGTGGATCAACTCAAGAGGTGCAGAGGTTCTCTCATGACTAGCTTTCTCAAATTTATGCTCTGGGTGTTTTCCTAAGATGCAACCTTGACATACTCCTTTGGAAAACTTAATCTTTGGTAACCCTATGACCATTTCTTTTTCACTAAGATAAGAAAGATACCTATAGTTAAGATGGCCAAATCTTTCATGCCAAAGCTTGCTTGCCTTGTTAGCATGAATCAAAAGAGCAGAGGGGTTTGAGTAGGGTAGGAAGTGTGAGAACATGTATACCTTCGAAGTATGATTTGCAACTCCTTTTGCAATGAATTTACCACTTGAGATCTCTGTGATCTCAACTTCATCAGGGGAGAATATGACCTTCTTTGGAGACCCTGTGTGGGTCATCTGATACACTGATAAGAGGTTAGAGGCAAGACCTGGAACATACAACACATTGCTGAACTTACCATGGCCAAGATCAATCCTCCCTTTGCCCAAACTTTCAGTGAGAGAGTCATCTCCCAGTACTATTGGTGGACCTTTCGACATGTTAAGTGAGGTGAATGCCTTCTTGGTCGAAACCATATGTCTTGAAGCTCCAGAATCAATGATGAAACTAGGTGAGCTTGATGTGCCAACAACCAATGCATGAACTCTTTCTCTGTCTTCTGAATTTGATCCTCCTTCCCTCTTCTTGGAGCTATCAGGAAGGGAGATGCCATTCTTCTCCAGGAGTTGGGTCAACATGTCAATTTGTTTCTTCATGTAGGAGCTTTCAGGATGATTGCCTTTACTGCAGTATGCGCACTTGCTCATTTCTCCTTTGTTATTCTTCTTCTGGGGGTTCTTCTTGGAACCTTGGGGCTCCTCTGGAGACTTGTTCTTGTCTCTCTTTTGCTTAGGTGGCTTCTTAGCTTTTTTCTTGCCTTTTGAATCTACCCTCGAATTTCCAGCAACCAGAGCTTGGTCTTTGGAAGGTTTGATGGTGCCCATCATCACTAGTTTATCTTATTCTTGTGTGAGAGATTCCATGAAATCTGCAAGGCTAGGCATTTTCCAGGCTCGAGCTGTCAACTTTGTGGCATAGAAGGTCGAGACAAACACTGAATAATCAGGGCCAAGCTTCGAGAGTATGGCCAAAACCAGTTGCTCATCCTTCTTTTCAATCCCACACTGTTTTAGCTGCAAAACAAGGGCTTTGAACTTGGAAAAATAGAGTTGCAGGGATTCAAAGCTATTGGGACTCAGGGAGATCAATTCATTTTCAATTTGATGTCCCCTCATCTCATCTGTCTTACCAAAAAGCTCAACAAGTTTCTCCCATACTTCATTTGGTGATGTCAATCCATCAAGATGGAAAAGGAGGTCTCTGGATATGCTCAGACACAGGAGACCATAGGCCTCATCCCTCCTGTTGTGCCATTTAATTTTCTCTGCAGCTGCATTGGGCTCTGCTTTTGTTGCCATAGTCACTCTGTAGAGGCCTTTCTCTCTCAACGGTATCTCCATCTCTGCTTTCCATTCAAAGAAGTTAAATGGAGTCAAGACGATCTTTTGAGATTGATCCATAGCTCAGAAATTGTCCCTTCAGTCAGCAGAATGCTCCCAGTCAATGATGTCGAACCTACAATACAAATTGGAAGGAGAGAAATCGATCTACAAAGGCTCTGATACCATGTGGAAATTGAACCTAGGTGTTAGAACAATTACGCTCACAAAAATTGCCAATTACACATGCAAATTACACACAAAGGAGACTGAATATGGAGCAGAACACTAATCTGTATTGAATACGTGTACAATAGCCAACCCTGTGAAGTCATAGGCTACCACAATAAATAATTACATGAGAGATTCGAATGCATAAGGATGCCATTCGAATTTGGTCAAAAGCAGGCTTACTAAATCTAAGCAAATCCCCCATATGTGCATAAAGCAGTTTCCAAATCTGTCTAGGAGCTCATGAATTGGAAAAATCAATTAAGCAAGCTAATAGATGATGGAAGGACAACTAATACATGCTTTTCTTAGGAGAAAAGAGTGGAGGATGATGAGGACAAAAAACAAGTTAACTTTCACCTAGTCAAACTTTCCCAATTGCCTTAAAACTCAGCAAAAGCAGGCAATAAAGCGGAAAAAACATACATGCGCTAAGAAGGCCAGGAATAAAGCAGATTTGATTCCAAGTGGTTTCCCAAGCGCTCCATGACTCAATTTTAGCAAGTTTGACCACTTTGGAGATGTGGATGACAACTTGCATAAGGTGGAATATGGAAACTAGGCAAATAAGACAAAAATGGATTAATTAATTTCTAAGGTAGCTAACTATGGGTTGATTATTCTAATAGAAGTTTCTCTAGGAGCTCGGGAAAAGACCAACCCACCCAATTCCTAGCTCTGTCCCAAGAACAAATATCTACCAGCCTTAGAAGGCCTTTGTTAGTTAACCATGTATTAATCTCATTCAACAAATTGATAGAGGACAAAGGTAGGTTTCTTGAGATTTTATCATCCCATAAAAAAATCATTTTCCCATTGCGAGGGACTCTATAAAGCTGATGTTGAAATTTATCTATTCCTCTTCTGCATGAATTCCAAATTGCAGTGCTTGAGGGAGGTTAGAAGATTTTAAGTTTCTTAGATAACCATCCTTTAGATATTTCCGCCAAAAGATGTTGCTTACCGAATGATTTTTGTTTGAATACAACTGCCAAATGAGCTTTCCTCCCAATGCTAAATTTGCCAATTCAGGATCTCTAATTTGCAAACCACCCTCCAGAATGGGCCTTCTAAGAATGTCCCAACTTGCTAAGTGCATCTTTTTATGATTTCCTTTGCCACCCTCCCATAGAAAATCTCGAAGAAGTTTAGAGATTCGAGCCAAGATGAACTTGGGGCCAAGAAGCAGAGAGAATTGGAAGATGGGAAGGGCTGAAAGGACAGCCTTATTCAAAATCAATTTACTAGCCTTAGTCAACCATTGACTGCCCCAAGATACAATTTTAGCTTTAAGTTTACAAATCACTTCCAATCACAACGATGAAGGATTGGGACCCAAGGCTAAAGGAAGGCCCAAAGATCATTTATCAAACATTCCATCCATAAACATCACTCTTATTCTTGTTTATTGAAGCTCCTAAAATTAGACAAAAGTTTAGTAAAATTTCATTGAAAGCCCGAGCGATGGATAGGGACGCTCCTCCCAATAAAAGAGTATCATTAACAAAAAGGGCATGATTAATAGGATTCACACCACTGGAAATCTTGATGCCTGGGAGAGAACCAATAGCCAATTCAACTGAAAGCTTCCCGCTTAAAGATTCTGCCATCAAAATATAAAGAAAATGAGACAAGGGACACCCTTGATGGAGACCTCTTGAAGCTTGAAAGAATTCTGATGGTCTGCCATTGATAAGAGGCGCAATCCAAGGCCTGTCTGTGCAAGCTAAGGAAACAAAGTCTGCACTAAAGCCAAAAGATCTGAGGACTTGGTAGAGAAAGGAAAGCTTGACCCAATCAAAGGCATTTTTCATATCTAACTTGATGAGGATGCCTTTCTCCTTCCTTTGAGAGCTGGAATGAAGAGCTTCTTGAACTTGGATCACGTTATCTAACAACTGTCTTCCTTTAACAAACCCCCCCTAGAGAGGAGAGATTAAAGATCCTAACAGAGGTTTCAACCTATTAGCTAAGAGTTTTGACATGATTTTATAAGAGGCATTACAAAATGAAATGGAATGAAATCTAACAAAAGAGGCTGGGTTAACATCCTTTGGAATCAAAGCTAGGAAGGTTGAATTTGTGCTCCTCGCACTTTGGATTTTTTAAGAAATGCTGAGATCATATGGAGAAGGTCAACTTTAATGAAAATCCGGCAAAACTTTGAAGAAATGGATAGAGAATCCATCTAGACCGGGAGCTTTGTCCGGTTCCATAGCCCAAATGACATCAACAATTTATTTTTCAATGAATGGTTTCAAAAGACCAACATTGTCCTCCTGGCTAACCAAATGAGGTATATTGGATAGAAAATCAGCAGTCACTATTTCTTTAGAGATTCCATCCTCATGGAATAAACGCTGGAAATGTAAAAATGCAGCCTGTTTTATAAGCATTTTCCCTTTGATAGCGTCACCATCACTACTCCAAATTTCTATAATATGGTTACGAGACAGTATGGATCTGCACTATCTATGAAAAAATGCAGAATTTTTATCCCCAGCAAGTAGCCAGAGACTAAGGGATTTGAGCTGGTGTTCTTCCTCCTCGAGAAAGGAGAGAGAGGACTTGTCTTGCGCGACCTGCTCAATCACCAACTGTGTTTTGGAGACTTCAACATTCTCCATATGCAATTGAATCTCACCTAAAGCCTACACCGTCTCAACTCTACGACTTGTTGGATTAGAGAGAGGAGTTTAAATCCTTTTTTTCAAGGCAGATTTGTTGAGCTTAAGCTTTTATTCCCAAATGAAGCTGGGAGATCCCACGACATACTGAAACCACACTTGAGAAATTATATCCCAAAATACCTCCCTCTCAATCCACAGAGGATTGAACCGGAACGAGATAGGTCCAAGGCTTTCTTCTACTTCTATCAACAATGATATTGGGTGATGATCAGATGTAAGCTTTGGCAATATTTTGGAGGAAATTAGAATGTTTCCATCCATCAACATGCTTTGAACTAGAAACTTGTCGAATCGAGCAGAAATACGAGCTTCTCCCACTCTGTTGTTGGTCCAAGTAAATCGGCCTTGCTTGGGTTTAAAGTCGAGAAGGTCTCTGTCATGAATCAAGGAGTCCACAACATCCTAGAATGGGTCCATTCCCCAAGCTCCACCACCTTTCTCCTTAGGATCTAAAATGATATTAAGGTCCCCTGCCACGATTATGTTTATGGGAGAGTGGACCTCCATACATTCTGACAGAGATTTCCAACACACTTTTTTCTAAAGAAAATAAACCGGGACATATAAATTGAAGAGAGAAATAACAATCTTACTACATATATGTTGTAATTCAGTATAGATCCAGTGCTGAAAAACATATGAAGATTTAAGAATGAATTTATCATCAAACCATAAGGTAGCTAGACCCCCTGAGGTGCCCTAGCACTTATAGGCACACATGCGTTCCTTTTCCATTTTAATCTGATGATAGATAAAAGAGCTTCCTCTTCTATCTTAGTTTCTTGGAGTAGGAGGATGTCAGCTGGTTCCATTTTTAGAAGATTTTTAACTGCCTTAGCCTTCGCTGGGTTCCCCAACCCCATGTAGTTCCAATAAATAATCAACATTATTTACCCATGGAAAAGGGAGTTGAACATCCCTTTAGGGGCCTATTTCACTTGCTTCTTCCATATGACATTTCAATTGCCACCCGACTGCCTTGCATCTTTATCCTCTCAACTTCTTCTTCTTTGATCTCCTTTTTAGATTTCCTTCCTGGATTTTTAGTGAATTGTTCATCATCTTTTGAGGAACTAGATGATTCTACCGCTTTCTTCTTTAAAGCTTATGCATAAGAGGGATAGGAGGTAGTTTCTACATGGGATTTCTGGAAATCCTGCATGCGAACATCAACTCAAGGAGATTCCAAGAGAACTTGGCCAGTTTCCTGAGACCCTTGATTTGCTTCACCATCAACCTTATTTACTTCAATTTGATGCATCTCGCCTTCTTCAAGAATAGGGGTGATCAAATCCATAGAAGGACTTAAGACCAAGAAAGGGTTTGAAGAAGAAATAATATTTCCTTAAGACCGAGAATTTAAATATTTTTTCTCAATAGGAAGAGCCCCATTCCCAGCGTTGCCTCCTTTGCCCTTCACCTGTTTAACTGAGCCTGCTTTCTGAACTTGAGTCCATTGGTTTGTGTTCTCTTTTCCCGTCTCTGCCTCTGACTTCTTCTTGCAATTATGGGCGAAGTGGCCATAGCCATGATAGTGGCGGCACTTAAACGGAAGTTGTTCATAGTCAAGCTCTTGAATGTAAGACCATTCAACAACATTTAACTTAATTGCCTTTAGCAACCAGATCTCTAAATCCACTTCCACAGAAATTCGAGCACATGAGTATTGGTCTTTCCTTTCTTCCCTGTTGATGTATTTTTCAAGCTTATTCCTAATGGTTTCCAATGATTCTGAATTCCAACAGTGAAGGGGAAGATGGGGCAACCTAACGCAAACCGAAACAGCTGAAGGAACATCTTGGGTAGGGTCAAAATCAAGGGTCCATTTATTCAGATAAAGCCCCTAGGGACCCATAAAATATGGACCATTTCGAAAAATAAGATCTCAGTCAGTTGTAGAATCAAACACAAAAACGTAATAACCTCTGCCAACCAAATGGGTACGGATTCCTTCAGAAACCAGGGGCCTCCAGTTTCGTAAAACCCAACCATCAATTGCCTTCGGGGATGGCCATGTTGATGTATTTGTAACTTCGGAATGTATTCACTTGTATATATTGTATTTCATTGATCCCCGATGCTCCTATCAGGAGAATCACTTGTATTTCCTTGTACCCCAATGTTCCTATCATGAGAATTACTAAAATTCACGAGGAAGTCCCCTCCATTGTAATTCAGGTCATTAGTACCCTAATTGTGGTTACTCGAGCCTACATAACTGAGTTAGGATTACTTGAGCCCACATAATTTAGTCAAATATTAAGTGAACGAAAGAATATAAATAGAGAGTGAGCATCTCTATTTATTACACACACACTCACTCAACTGGGGCGCATGAGTGACAGAGATCATCTTTATGTTTTCGGGTTTTACTGTTGCTATTGGTGCTCATTCTATCTCTGAGGAAGTTGTGGGGTTTTCTCCTTTATGGTTTCCCCGAGGAAAATTCTTTGTATCTCTTGTCTTTTGTGATTATTGATGTGCATGTTATTCTCTCAGATAAGATCCTAAGATCATATTGCTTAAATGATAAAAATCTAACATGGTATCAGAGCTAACCTGAGAAGAAGACACTGTGTAGTTGCAGAATCTAGGGATTCTTCCTTTTTGGGTCTCTCTCTCCATAATACATCAGCAAAAGGAGGTTAGGCTAACTCTCCATTGAAGGGCGCATCTTTCTGTCGAAGCAGAATTTGATTCCGGGCATTTTCAGTTTTTGCTGCGGGAAATTAGGGATTTTTACAAAAGAGGAATTTTTGAGTCAACCGGGCATATGATTTCTCTCCTCATCAAAATTGAAGTTTAGAGAACAAGATCGATATTTTTGGTTGGGTAAAACTCTGAGAAAGTCAAACCCCAGTTTAACCCCGGGCCTGAAAAAACCCTAAAATACTAAAACGGGCAATTTTGGTACATTCGCTATATCTCGGGATTGAAGAAGTATGAGGGGTAGAAATTTTCACAGGCCGAAGATAAAATCCTGATGTACCTTGTGGAAAAATTTCAGCCTCATATTCGCTATATTCTGGGAGATATGTTTCCTCCAAATCAGGGTTCCAGCCTCTTCCAGGATTCATCCCTAAACATGACAGCTAGGGAGAATTGTGATATCTCGGGCTACAAAGGTCCAAATGAAATTTCTCAAGATGTTCCAGATAGAGCACGAACTGTGATTTTTGTGGTAAAAGTTTTATACCCTGAAGATGAAACAAGGACACGTGGTAGTCCATACAAGTTCGCTATGTTGAACAGTGCCGAATGAAATCACATTGGGAAAACTCTCATAAGTACCAATTGGTGAAACCAATTCTGGTAAAACCTATGTTGTTGGAAATATTATATATGAGGTTACCTCAGTGCAAAATTTTAGACATAGAGGAGCAGCAATTTCAGAGATACCACATAAACAGTATCAGGCATTTCTACAGAAGAAATTGGTAAACTAGGGCTTCCTGTTCCAGGAGCTTCCCTCCACTGTTTTCAGAAGAGTACATTGGAAAGCTCGCATTGAAGAGGTCTATCTTTCTATCCGATCATATTTGAAAGATTCCAAGTTTTGAAAATTAGGGTTTCTCTGACAAACCATAGATCAGCAAGCTCCAGAACCAGGACAGACACCTCAAATCGGTAAGATCTAATCTTTTGATATTTACTTTTGAGGTTCTCATTTCAAAATGACTAATCACACCAGCTTGATGACAAGCTTGGTGAAGCTGACAACTTCCAAGCATGGAAGTATTGGATCTCATTGGTTCTTGAAGAAAATTAATTAGACACCTACATTAGTGGAAATGTTCTAGTTCCAGAGGGAGATGAAGCTAAAGCCTTACACAAGAAGAACTTGGTCAAGGCCAAGAAGATCATTGTTGATTCAATCAAGGATCACTTATACCACAAGTGTCTTCCCTAAAGACACCTAAAGAGATGCTTGATTCCTTGACCAAGCTATTTGAAGGGAAGAACATAAATTGGAAGATGACTTTGAGAAGCCAGTTGAAGAATGTAAAGATCCAGAATGTAGAGACCATACAGTCATACTTTGCAAAGGTCTCTCAAATCAAAGAAAAACTTGAAGCATTGGATGAAGAAGTAGATAATATAGAAATTGTGATAACCACCTTGAATGGCCTCCTAGGATCATGGGATTCATTCATTCGAGGAATTTGTGCCAGAAGGAAGTGATTACTTTTAGCAGACTCTGGGAAAATCACACACAAGAAGAAGCTCGACTCATAATAAGAGAAAAGAAGATGGGAGCAACTGAAGACCAAGATTTCACAATTCAAAGAAGATACCTCAAGCGATGAGGAATATGAAGAACTCAATTCTTGAAGAACCTATTATCCATATTAAGCATTTGGATAAGAAATGGTGCTGTTATGAATGAAGAAGATGATGAAGCTGAAAGAAAGAGTCTACCCACGAAACAAATAAATATAAGTATTCAATTGTCATTTCATGATATTGTTTTGTTATGCATTTGTTTATATTCAGTTGATGTATTATGCATGATAGAGTATTTGCATTAATAACAGTATACTACTAATATGCATGTGATAAGTAAGTAGCTCATGGTTCTATACAACTCTCCATTGCTACTTATCTAGAATGAAAACTCTTTGCTAACATATTGGATTAGTGCACAATCTCAATGATGTCATGGTAGAGATGGAAGGCATCTAGAAAGTTTCTGCGAGATATGGATGAATGTTGTATTGGCTAAAATAGTTGCATGATTATATCTTTATGCAAAAACACACCATACAACTAATGCATTTGAATTGTAGAAAAGATCGCGCACAATCACCTACAAGAAAAAGAAGGACGAGACTTGTTCCGAAGAACAAGTGATGACAGTTCGAGAAATAATCCAAGAATGAAGAATAATATGATGAATGCAGTTATGTGACACTATTGAGTGACATCATTGATGCAGAACCTTCCAGCTATGAAGAAGTAGCCAAGAAGAAAGGGAAGGAGAATACCAGTTCAAGAAGAATGATGTCTAGGATGCAGTATCGAGACCTGAAGGGAAGTTCGTAGTTCCATCATGCAGTAGATGGAAACATTGTGGGATACAAGGCAAGATTTGTAGCACGAGGCTTCTCACGGAAAGAAGGCATAGGCTACGAAGAGACATTTGCAGCCACTGGAAGATAAGACACATGACAGGCATAATCATGTGTGCAAATGAAAGAAGACCTTGTACAAGCTCAGAAGGCACCCATGGGATAACACACACATGAGGAGCTTGAATATCACCTAGAGTGATGACGATCTTAACCTTTGCTACAAGGTTGAAGATGAAAGCCTATAGAGGATGACAAACTCCCAGATGGATGCGAGAAGAACTTTTGAAAAGGTTCAAGATAGAGGATCTTGGTATCTAGTGACCCTAGATGGATACATAGAATATCAGTAGCAGAGGAAGCTACTTGTCACTCCAGTACATGAAGTTTCAATACATAGAGAATGAAGGCAGAGGGAGAATGATGCTCCACTTTAGAGGGAGTGACTGCAGAAGATCTTGAGGTTCGACATGGTATGAAATGATGGACAACTTACTGATGGCTCTAGGATTTACTGAGAGTAAAGCAGATTCCAACCTTTACTTCAAGGTTGAAGGTAGAAGACCAGTGATGCTCCTGTTATATGTCGATGACTTGTTCCTGACATAAATTTGCAAGAAGGAAGCTTGCTTCTCACTTCGAGATGAAGGACTTAGGTATGATGCACTACTTTCTAGGCATGGAGGTGTGGCAGAATGCAGATGGAATTTCCCTGGGACAAGGGAAGTATGTAGTAGAGATCTTGAAGAGGTTCAGGATGATGGACTACAAGGCCATGACCACACCTATGGCATCAACCTGAAGCTATTGAGTGATGCTTCATCAGAGACAGTTGATGCTACAATGTATCGTCAGATGATTAGGTCCCTGATGTACATGACGAATACGAGACCGGATATTTGCTTTGCTATGAACACCTTGAGCCAGTTCCTGACGGATCCGAGACATGTTCACCTGATTGCTACAAAGCATATTCTAAGGTACCTGAAGGGTAAAATTGATTATGGGCTCAAGTATGAGGTGATCAATAAGATTAACCTGGAAGGTTATGTGGATTCAGATTGGGCAGGTAGTGCCATTCATAGGAAGAGAACTTCGGGGTGCTACTTCAGTATGGGATCAGGTGTGATCTCTTGGTTTGGCAGGATGGAGTCCTGCATGACGCTGAGTACAGCCGAGGCAAAATATGTTTCCAGTTGCTATTTGTGAGAGAGGAGCAGTGAAGCTCCAAGTTGTGATCCAGATCAAGATATCTCGAAAGAGGGAGTTCTAGCATAGTCGATAAGACAGGTTGTCTGAGCATAAAATACCGGCGAAGCTCGTAAGTTGCTCAGACGTAAACGGTCATGTAGGTTGTCCTCGGATGTAATAGGTCCTGGCAAAGCTCGCAGGTTATCCTTGGACATAATCAACCCTGATATGATTCTATGCTAGAAATGGCCAGAGTGAAGTTTGAGTACTTCAGGGAGAAGCTTGGTGTTCTCCAGATCGAGGTTCCTTCCAAGGGGAAGTGATGAGTCCGAGAGCTTTTCTGACATGGTAGGATTGGCTCCCACATGATCAGATGTAAGTGCAGAGCCATTCTGATATGATTGTGGGATTGGCTCCCACATGATCAGATGTAAGTGCAGAGCCATTATGATATGACTGTGGGATTGGCTCCTACATGATCAGTTGTAAATGCAGGGCCTTTCCATAGATGATAGTAGGTGTGTCCTATCATGTTGATGGTTGTAAGAGTTGGGCCTTTCCACAGATGATAGTGGGTGTGTCCTATTATGCTGATGGTTGTAAGAGCTAGGCGTTTTCACATATGGTAGTAGGTGTGTCTTACCATGTTGGTGATTGTAAGTGCTGGGCCTTTTCACAGATGGTAGTAGGTGTGTCCTACCATGCTGGTGATTGTAAGTGCTGGGCCTTTTCACAGATGATAGTAGGTGTATCCTATCATGCTGGTGAATATAAGTGCTGGGCCTTTCCGACATGGTTCTTGGATGTGTTCCTCCCTTGGTCGAATGTAAGTGCTGGGCCTTTCTGACATGGTGGTGGATGTGTTCCTCCCATGGTTAGATGTGAGTGTTGGGCGTGCCTTTCTAACATGGTGGTGGATGTGTTCCTCCCATGGTTAGATGTAAGTGTTGGGCAGGCCTTTTTGACTGGGTTAGATGTAAGTGTTGAAGAAGATGAAGACCTACATGGAGGATAGGCCTACAACTAGCATGGAAAAAGGGATGGGTCTTTAGAACTTCCTATGACGAGAAGAATTGAGAGAGAGCACCATTTGATCGAGATAGCGGAAGCAATGATGATCCAGACTTGATGTTGATCCAGTGATGATCCAGCTTTGATGATGATCCAACTTTGATGATGATCCAGTGATGGTCCAGCTTTGATGATGATCCAGTGATGATATACCTTTGATGACGATCTAGTGATGATCCAACTTTGATGATGATCTAGTGATGATCCAGAGAAGAAGACTTGTGCTGATGAATTGTGTCAAGAGAATACATTCCTAGTTAAGAGGGAGTGTTGATGTATTTGTAACTTCGGAATGTATTCACTTGTATATATTGTATTTCATTGATCCCTGATGCTCCTATTGGGAGAATCACTTGTATATCCTTGTACCTCGATGTTCCTATCGGGAGAATTACTAAAATTTATGAGGAAGTCCCCTCCATTGTAAGTTGGGTCATTGGTACCCTAGTTGTGGTTACTCGAGCCTACATAACTGAGTTAGGATTACTTGAGCCTACATAACTGAGTCAAATATTAAGTGAACGAAAGAATATAAATAAAGAGTGAGCCTCTCTATTTATTACACACACACTCACTCAATGGGGGCGCATGAGTGAGAGAGGAATTGTTGCCTCAAGTGAGAGATCAACTATCAGAGATCATCTTTATGTTTTCATGTTTTACTGTTGCTATTGGTGCTCATTCTATCTCTGAGGAAGTTGCAGGGTTTTCTCCTTTATGGTTTCCCCGAGCAAAATTCTTTGTGTCTCTTGTCTCTTGTGATTATTGCTGTGCATGTTATTCTCTCAGATAAGATCCTAAGATCATATTGCTTAAATGATAAAAATATAATAGGCCATAATCCTGTAAATTGACTAATGAGCCCACACTCAGCTAAATTCAAGGAGGTCTGGAAAGGACATTCTACTGGGAGATCAACAGAAGGGATTTCAGTTTTCTTCACAAAGGTATGAATCAATGATATTTCCTATATCTTCCCACAAGAAGCTATGAGACATTTAAATGCTTCAATCTCAGGAGGATGGGGGACCCCCTCCAGAGGCCATAGAGAGCTTACTCAGGGTAGAACACTCTCACAAAGACAGAACAAAGACAAGCAAATGAAACAAATCCCAGGAGATTGAACTAAAACTAGCAGAGGAAGAAATACAAACCCAGCCTTAGAAAAATCTGTCACTTAGCCAAATACAAGAAGCAGGAAATGAGAAGGGCATTTAAGAACTCTCCAAAGATCACGAACTAACAGATCTGCTTAGATGAGAGACACTTCAGACGTTGACAGCAAACTGGAGAGCAACTCGTAGGCTTTGACTCCTACTAACTCCTCCCAAAAACGTGCTAGGACCAATGTCTCTACTAACACAAAAAAAAATCGGTTTAGATCCAAGCTGTAAACCTACAAAATCCCACTGGTACTTTTCTATGTATTTTGATGCTCATCCCCAAAAAAACAATTTTTTTGAATTTACATTAATCTTGTTATTTGGGAGTTTTTTTTCACGAGGAAAAAGATATTGTTACTTGATATTCATTGAAAATGAATCAAAGATAACAAAGCATGATCTGAACACCGTTGTTTATCAAGACAAATATCTCTTCACCTCCAGATGTGAAATGAACTACTCTCCTAAGCTCTTATTGCCATTACAAAACATATTTCATGATTATTATATATCTAGGCTACCTAAGTATGCCTCTAATTCATTTTGATCACAAACTAGGATAAACTACATCAAAAGTTTACAGTCATCCAACCCAAAAAGCTAAAACAAAACCATAACCAACTATGTATTTAGAAATCATATTTCTCAAAAAAGTTAATATGTTTGGAGAGAGTCTTCAACTACCAATTGATGATCCTTATACTCTTCATGGAATAAAATCCCTTCACTTGATCCAATAATTTTTTTGGATAATCTGGCCACATATCATTAAATTGCTTGTAGTTATGATAAAAAGACAAAGATATAAAACATTTTTGCAACACTCTGATGTGAGACTACCAATGTTCAAAGTTTATTGAATGATGACGAGCCTTATTACCTGCTTAATCCACAATGACTCGAGAGTCCCCATAAACTTGTAGGGAGAGAATAGCTTTGGACACAACAAACACTAACAACCCCCGAAACACCATCATCTTCGCTTTTGTGTTTGAACTAGAGTCACAAACCATCCGATAATGAAATAGATGGTCTATGCTAAGTTTTAAAACCATGCCTGCACCACCACAAATCGACTGAGACACCCCATCAAAGAATCCCACTGGATACGCTGAAAAAAATGGGGGTTTAAAATCTGGAACAATTCTCAAAATGTCCTCCCTCTAAAATTATGAAAAAAACCCAACAATCTTAGTGCATAAATACGAGCTATGTTTTTTACCACCTTAGAAAATTATAGTATTCCTCAACCTCTAGATACCACAAATAACAAAGAGAGGAAGAATGTCATAAGTTGAAGTAGAATTAGTCCATTTATGAAGGAAATCTTCAAAGGAAGAACCTCCCCAAGTTTAAGAAATCCTCAATAATTGTAAAACGTCTTTCCAAACTTGCTACAGGAATGAACAATTCATAAACAAATGATCTATGGACTCCTCTGCACTAAAACAAAGGGAACAAATACTTGGACCAAGTTAATATTTTTAGATTATCACAAGTTGATATTTTTTTCCTCTAAATCTAGCCATCATAATAACATGACTTTCAAAGAAGCCACCCATCTCCACAAAGAAGCATGCCACCATTTTAATACTGGAGCAATAGAAGATAGTGCAATCTCTTCATAGGCTAGATTTGCAAAAAATTGGCTAGTAGATGTATTCTATGTCCATACAATATCATCTAGATAATTTGTCAATTTAATAACACAATGTTTAAGTCTTTTAATATACTAATCTTATTCCACTGTGAAATCACCTTGCAAACCCAGATCCCGAGACAACAACCAATAATGATTGACCAAAATGCTTGGACTTCGATTTTTAATATACGATAAAGATCTGAAGTTGAAACAATTCAAATAATAGAGAAGAGGTTGCGATAGAAAATAACCCAAGTCACCACCAACAAATGGATCCACACCCAAATGAACTTGTACACCATTACCTATCCTTTAGGCAAGCCAAGAATCCATGGAAGAAAGAGACCTCAATAGACCCCTCCAGATATTCGTTGCACGAGGTAATCATTTCCTACCCTTTGGGAGCCACTCCACCACCTAAACAATTTTTAAATACTTGGTTTTTATTATATCACCCTAGAGAATTATAGTTGTTTTCAATTCTTCAATTAACATCCATAATAGAATATGTAAGAGAGAACATGCACTATAATCAAACATGGTTGTTTCAAATATCTAAATTCTAATGTTAATTGTGTTATAAGCATTGAAAAGTCACAAATGTAGCTACAACTCAAATTGAAGTAATATATAGAAGTCTAAAGAGTGATTTTTTTGTAGATGACAAGAGCATCAACGAAGAAACATCTTAGTCATCAATGAATAATATTTGATGACCCTAGTCCAAAATTTCCATAACTTTAGTCTCATACTCCTTTTATCCTTTTATATATGTATATTACAAATGATGTATACAAAACAATTTACATATAAAATTCACACTAAAATAAAATAAAATAAAAATATATGTTTTTTTGCCATTTTGTTTAATTTTTAAAAGTATGTATTTTCACATCCAAAATAACAAATAACATCTATTTGATCATCAAATTTCAACTATAACCTATATAATTTTGATAAATCTTTGTCTAATTACATACTTAGCTCTTTTTCGACATTTTAATGAATACTTACCTCTATTTTGGACACTTTTAACTTCATCAAAATAAGTCATAAATTAAAATCCCACTTTTAACTTCATAAAAAATAAGTCATAAATTAAAATCCCACTTTTAACTTCATCAAAATGGGTCATAAATTAAAATCCCACTTTTGACTTCATCAAAACGGGTCATAAATTAAAATTCCAGTGGACCTCACCATCCCTAATTATAACACAACTGGTTGTGTATATAATTTGCTAAATATGCTCTTGGCTTGCAAGAACACTTATTTTCTCTTGAACACTTTTGTAGAGCAGGATACAAGTTAATATTAGCAAGACAAAAGTAGTAGTCTTCTCTAGCAAGAGAAAACATAACCAACATAAGTTCTACTTTGAAGGCAACACTCTTGAAGAAGTGGTAGATTACAAATATCTTGGGATTGACTTCAACAAAAAATTAAGTTGGGAAGGTTGCAGAAAGAAAAGAACTTTGGGAGGTTGGAAAGCATTATATGCCTTTCAAAATAGATGCAGAGAAGCAGAGCTATGGGATTGGAAGACTACACAAACTCTTTTTGGGTTGTCAGTGATCCTGATTGTTCTCTATGGGTGTGAAATGTGGGCCAACAGTACCTCTGACTTACAATGGCAGCAAATTGAGAAGATTAAAAAACGCTTGATTATCAACAAGTTCAAAATTAAAAGCTCAGTCCCCTATGATATCATGCTTAGTGAAGTGGGGGCAGCCCCCATTGAAGCAATTGCTATGGTGTGACTCATAAGATATCTAAAAAAGATTGAGCAAATGGAAGACGATAGATGGCCTAAGGTGGTCTTCAATGACATATTATGCAAAATAAAGAAGACTTGGATGCAACAAAACAACAAATGGCTTAGTAAATGGGATATTTACCTGAACAAATGTCCTACAAACAGTATAGAGATAAAGGCCTTTGTTATCACAAGTTCCACAAGCAAATTTGGGGCAAAGGGATATGGAGAAAGAAAAAGTACTATATTGAAGAGTTTAATCGCACCTACAACCATCATCAAAAAGATTATTTAGGGGCTAATATATCAAGGAGGGCCAAAATGTTTATTGCTCAACTAAGAACCGATTCCCACCAACTGTGTTGTGAAACTGGACGCTGGAAAAGACCAAAAGAAGTTTGGGAAGAAATAGTGTGTACTTTTTGCACCTCCGGAAAAGTGGAAACAAACAAACATTTCATTTTAGAGTGCAAGGCCTTCAAGGACAACATAGACAGTTATGTGAATATCTTGGCAACTAGTTCTTGGGTTAATTTATTCAATGAAGGGACCATGGTGAAATTGGGGGAGCTCATCATTAACTGAACAGGAAAATGGTGGAAATGCAAAATCAGCGAGCAAGAGAGTCTGTCCCATAGGCTATTTTTAGCCTCGCAGACATTAAAATAATTTATTTCTTTCTTTCTATATATACACTCTGATGCAACAACTCAATAAATACACATTTATATACTCAACTACATATATATATATATAACAACTTGGTGAATACACATTTATATACTCAAATGCATGATATTAAAAAAAAAACCTCTTATTCACTCATTATTCTTGAACTAAGAATCATTGTACTTATTTTTTTGGAAAGTTAGTATTGCTGTTCCCTCTGTTTTGCACGCTTGCCTTCCCAAGTGAGTTGGACCCATCATAGGTATAAAACAGAGAGCCTAGATATTACCTAAAGAAGAAAATATCAAATTACAAGTACTACAAAGCTCGAGCATATAAACATATACCAGATTTTGTATCGAAAAGCTAGCGAAAAGAACCAACAGAATTCTGCCAACAGGGACCCTGGGCGCCCATGGGATAAGCTTCACCTCACAGCTCCTCTACTCACGTGGCAAATGGCCACACGAGGACTGCACTCGAAGAGACAGTTAGTTTCACTCCAAATCTCACATACATACCCACGAACATATTTCAAACTAAAATTGAGAATCTCTCATGCATTGCTCTAAAAATATATTATCCGCATTGTTGTGATTTCTCTCAATTTTACTTGTTCTCCAGAGCAGATTTCCGATTCTTCGTCTTATAGCAGGTATGACATTTCTTTCTACTGCCTGCTCTGATTTATTTGCCATGAGATCACCAGCCCTAGCTTGTTTGAACTAGAGATGAATTTTAATTTCTATTTTTGTTATTTTTTAGGATGATATATTCTTATCTTCTTCTTCATGACTAGTCTTGAGCCAGTGACTTTTGGTTTGTAGATATTTTTTTCACTTTCTCTTGAATCAATTTTTTCCGCAGAGAATTTATCGGGTTGGAAGAGAGTTTGTAATCGATTTGATCAACGTAGGAATTATTTGGGTCATTTTGAAATATATGGGCCAAATTGAAATTTGGGCATCCATTAAAGCTGCTTTATGGGTTAGATAATTCAGCGGGTTTAACTATCCTGTTGCCTGGAACATGTGGAATTTGTAGCTAGGGAAAATTGAGCAGCGTTGCAACAATTGTGTACAACAATAACTTAAACCCGAAAAAGTCAGCAGTAAATATGAATCTCTTTTTTGACACCCTTTAATTGGCGAATTTGGTAACACTGAAATTAAGTATATGCCATGAAAAAACAAGTGCTTGTTATTGACAGGGAAACTCCAATTTCAAGTTGAAAAGTTTTCAATAATATGCATTTATTGCAGGAAAAGTTGGATCTTTTTGAGGGGTGGGGGTGATTTGGGGAATGTCCTGGGCAACTGGGACTGCTATGAGTAACATTATAAGAAGACCGACTACGATGATAAAACAATTGTTCGTGGCCAATACAGGTCTCCCGAGTCACTGTGAGAATGTGGTGTCCCGAGTCCTGCCAATAACGTGTGCTTATGATGGGCGCTGAATGCATCACAAACTTATTTTTTCCACGTATTGGGTATCTAATATCTTGAACACCCATTTTACAAAACAAGCATTTAGTTTCAGGCCCTTGATGCAACAAAAACAACATGAAGATGATTTCTTCGGCTGAATGAGAGCAATCCAACCAGCCAGGAATGCCTTCCTGCAAATACTCCAAGAAAAGTAACTTCCCATCTTTTCAAAGGTTTTCCATAAGAAAATGTCCATCACAGGGAGTTAAAATTTTGTGTACTTTAGATGGGACTTGAGAGAGGGGGTAAACTGTTTGGCTAGATAGTAGTGCGATTCCTAAGAAATATGAAACTCGGACTACGAAGAGAATGGCTATAAAAACACATGCTAAATATAGCATGCCTAAAAATAGACACTGCTAAAAATAGCATC
This sequence comes from Pseudotsuga menziesii, assembly GCA_001517045.1. Taxonomy (NCBI): domain Eukaryota; kingdom Viridiplantae; phylum Streptophyta; class Pinopsida; order Pinales; family Pinaceae; genus Pseudotsuga; species Pseudotsuga menziesii. The sequence goes on from LPNX010851118.1 coordinate 1,052,837, forward strand.
TTGAATGTCAATGAAAGTAGTCTCAGTAGACTCGTCTACCGACAAGGAACCCAAATATATACTTTGATTTGACATGCAAGCCTTCAAATCCTTACTGCTTAAAATAGTAGTTTCATGAAACAACTTGCGTGTTGCCAGACAGAAGTCCATCGGGGTAGTGATCTTTCAAGGACCAAGAGTATGTAACTAACTCGAACATGTGGGTCTTCGAACTTTGACTCCTATGATATAAATAGAAAGTTCTCAGAATCTGACGAAAACTCAATTTGCAGTACGCTCTGATTGATGTGAAACCTTGGATATACCTGTGAATGAACCAGTACGAAGAAATCGAGATGGAACTTAACCCTCCAGTTGTGCATGCAATTTGGGGTTTAACGTACATTGCACAAGTTTTCGGAACGCAGGGAATGTGGGTACGAGTATCGGATACGTCTAGAAGTTTCCCCCAAATTTGTAGGAAACGACAGGTAGGGAATGCCAATTATATATATTAAAAAAATATAAAAATAAAATAATTAAAAAAACATGAGAAGAGGAGAAACATAGAGAAGAAAATAAACATTAACACAAACCAGATGACTTAATGTATCCCTTGTATTACGACTGTAACTAGAACCTCTTAGCAAATTGTAATGGAAATCAAAACAAGAATACTATCCACGCCATTGATTATATAAGGCAGACTCTTTCTAAAGTGGGGACTTTTAGAAGTTATAGTCCCTATATTTGTGGCTATATGTACAAAGTGAGGTTTCAGTTTTGTGTCAACTATAATTAAATTGTATTAGAATATTATATGTTTACAAGATATTCTGTGCTAGGGTATTTGCAAAGGTGTATAAATATTCAAATTTAAATTATCATAAAACAAAAATAGGATAATTTTTATTTAAATGTAATATATGAATTTAGTTTTAAAGTAAGATTTAAAACCCTTTCCAATTAGATAAAAGTTTATTTTTATTCCTAAAGTTAATAGTAAAATAAATGAATTTATTTTCTTTTATTTAATATATAAAAAGTCAAAATAGATTTACATTTATTAGTGGTTAGGAGTAACTGCAATTCAGCGTAGGGACGAGTGAATACTCTAGCATGAGCTGTAGACAGAGATTAGTGCACTAACTCAACAAGGTAGCACGAAAAAGACATTTATTGCAACTTAGTTTTCTAGAGAAAAAATTCTGAGTCAACCATGTGTATGTATGGTCGCGAGGAAATAGGAATGCTGTTAACAACCAACATGGCCATCATAAATGTGTGGAAGTTCGCAGTGAAGGAAATGCACAAAAAAAGTCCCTAGGTTTCTGATTTTAGAGGGTAAAAGTTCCCAATAAGTTCCTAACATTCCGGAACGGTTTCCGTTGGATTGGGAAAGTTCCCTACGAGTTCCCAAGTTCCTTGGAACGTCGGAACTTTGGGAACGAGTTTCTTAAAAGGCGGGAGCGGTTCCCGTGCTACATAGGGGTTAACAGAACATGGCCCATTCATATTTATCATTATGCACTTGTAATTATGGCTAATGCCATACTTTATTTCATTTAGTATATACTAGGTTTATGGTTAAGGCTGACCAAGTCAAACTCGATATGCAGGCTCAATAACCCTCTTAGAGAGTGTGCCCTTGTTATGTGGGGCCAGGGCTGATAACCCTCTCTTGGGGAATGTGCCTTTGTTATGTGGGCCAATAACCCCCTCTTGGGAGGATGCCTCAATTGAGTTGTGTATGAATACACAACTCAAACTCTCATTTTTATCATCTCATCTTGTGATCTTCTTGATCTAATACACAAAATGTTTTAATCTCAAGTGTACAACTCAATTTAGCACTTTAGTAGCAAAACCCCATTTCGCTAGTGCTTAGAAATGTAATTTCAGAAGACTAGTACCACTTTCACCTTAGTTTGAGTCTTTCCACATTTTAGGCCCCTTTCAAGGCCAAGGGAGACTTCCCTATCATGTTTAGGATGATCTTAGGATGTTTAGCTTATCAAAGATCTAGAAATGTGTAGTCAAGTTAAGCATACCACAAGATAACTTCTGCAATTGAATGTAAGATGATCACAAGATAAAGTGTTCCATAACCATTGCTCAAAATAAAATATTCTTGGACATGAGAAAAGATAACTTATGGAAATAAAATTCAGCAGTGTACCACAATTTATCAATTATAAATTTGCATTAAAGTAGATGATTCATTTACCCAATTCATCCACAAGTGATTGTTATTAATGATGACAATTAAACTTGATTGCTTATGAAATTGTTTACTTGAATGAGGCCCTCTTGGAGAGATGAAAATCTTTGCAAAAGGATGTCACCCTTTTGCCCACCTATTTCGACTAGGTGGCAACCTCATGTATATTGAGGGTGTACATTCTGTGCAGTTTGTACCATGAAAAATCCTTGGGATTTTTCACTCAACAGGGCATTTTTGCCCCTTTTTTTCTCGAAATTTTTGCTCCCCTACGTGGGATAATTAATGTAATTTTGTACTAGCATGGGTCATTCCTATCAAGGATGTCACCATGGACTTTATTATAAGGGAAGTCCTCTTCACCGAGTGCTTTTTTTCTCCAATTAATTAATTTTGTTATTTAACAATTTTAATTAGTTGGATTTTTCACTCACAAATCCTCCAAAGTGGTGATTTGACGTTCTAATAATCGATCCCATGGGGTGGCTAAGGGCTTAAAATGTTGTTTATGACCATGCTAGACATCCCCTAGAATTTTGCGGAATTTCGTTAGGTGTAGATAGTTTTTTTTAATTAATTAACCTCACTGTCAGGTGATTAATTAATTAAGTTTTGATGTAATAAGGCAATTATTTGGTTCTTGACTTTGTGTAATAGGGGTATGAGTGCAAAAAAGAAATGCCATGACACCTCCTAAGTCATAGGATCAAGTATCATGTCATTCGGACATGTGGTTAGGATTTTAGCCCACTTTTAGTCAGTCAGAGGCTATTTACCGGGAAAATTAAAGTTATTTCCTAAAGTAAAAAATACCAAAATAATTTTTTTGGATAAAAAGCCTAAGTAAAGGCCAATTTAAATTATATTGGGGGTTTGCTATGCCAAATCAAACACATTTCAACTATAACCTTCCCAAAGTCCAAAAATTAATAAAAGAGGGCCAAAATAGAATTAAAACCTAAGTCACATGACACGAGGACACGGGACACGGAGGACATGAAAATACGAGTATTCGACACGAGACACGACGACCCTAGAAATAGGACACGGGGGACACGTTTCATATATATATTAAAAAATTATATATATATATATATATATATTAAAAAAGTACATAAGATCTACTTTTTTTAAAAACTAGAAGTATATACAATGTACATCAATCATAATATCATTCAATTGAAATTTGATAATGATGAATCAGTGATAAAATTATCAATGAATCATGAACTTTGAACCATAAATTGCATATTTGATATTTCTCATTAAACCACAAAAATCAAAATGTATTACAAAGATATCGAGAGAATGCCACCGACAAATACAAAATAGAGTAGATACTACTTAGTACCAAGTCTAGTATCTACTGTACTACTAGATACCAAATGAAAATACTAAATAGCCACAGGTAAGAATATCATAGCTCATCAATGGTACTAGCCATTGTCAATCGTCTTCCTGCTCCTCCATGCCAAAATTAACATTACTGTCGTAGCTCTTTCCTCTATCCTCCTCCTCCTTTATACCCTTTTTGACAGGACACATGTTCAGAAATCAGGACACGTTCCTGGCAAGTGTCCGACACGTGTTGAAAGTGTCCAGATTTTGGGACACGAAAATTATGGTGTCGGACACGTATTAGGGCAAGTGTCGTGTCCGACACGTGGAATACGGGACACGGGCCCTATTTGGAAGTGTCCTGTTACTTAGATTAAAACCCATTTTTTTTTGCCATTTTTGGCCAAAAAACGGATTTAGAAAAAAGAAGTCAAACCTCAATGGAATACAAGTGGTTTCGTGCCACTTGTTTTGGGAGCTCTTGGCTTGTATTTCAACTATAAAAGAGAGGCCCCTCCTCTCATTTTCTCATCATTCTTTGGAGCATGGTTATGCTGCCGAAAGACTCTCTCTTCCCCCTCTCTTCTCTATTCTTCTCTCTCAAGTTTTCAAAGCCTTTGGCTATTGTAATGTTGTTGCCCTATTGGGGTTTATAATACATCAATCTTTGGAGGATACATTTGTTGGTTCACCCATTTTGTGGCTTGAAGAGTGAGGTAACTGTTTATGGTTGGTTATTGTTGCATTATTTATCATAGAAGCTCTCCACAAAGTTTTTTATGGAGAGATTTGTAGGCAAAAGTTTTTCTATTTGCACTTGTGATTAACATTGTAATATTTTGCAAAGTTTTTTGCATGATTTATGGTGTTCTCATCTCTATGTGTGAGTTTTGCAGCTTTTGCTAAACTCTTTGCAGGGATCCAAGCTTGGAAAAGTTCTCCCTTCAAGGTCGTAATCTCTAATCTTGTTTTCTGTTTTAGGAACTAGTATTTTTGTTATTGTTTAGTAGCAAAATCTAGTTTTCTTTAATAGATCCATGTTATATTTTTATTATATATTTCAAATCTGATTTTTTATTGTGTTTTATGTGGCTGGAAATGCAATTTTCAACCCTCTAATATTCAATTTTCTGATATTTTAAAACCCATATATTTACTATAAAATTATTGTATTTTTATACTAACATTTTTTAACTTCCTTTTGAGTTTCTTGTCAAAGCTTGCTGGTTTTAGCAGGTTTTACAGTTTACAAGGGGAGGTTCTGCCCAAATTGGCCCATAAATACCTCAACCTTCAAACGGTTCCAAAAGGGGTTCAAACCCTCACCTTTCTCTCCATTTTTTCTGATATTTGTAAACTCCAAAGAGAAGTTCTCTTGGGGTATTCTCCAAAAGTTTATAAAGCACTTGTAATTTATATGTAAATAGATTAGGAAGTAGAGTAGGAAATAGACCACTAGTTGCTAATTTTCCATTTTAAATAGATCTAGATTTTTAGTTTTACCCACCTTCTCCTTTAGGGAGATTGTTGTGTGGTTAGCATACTTGATTTAGCTTAGCTTATTTTTTGAGCATTTCTTTCTCAAGCAAGCATCTAGATTAGTTTTGCTTTCTGTTCTATAGTTTAGTTTCTCCAAGTACTTCAAGGTATCGGCACCGTGCCCTGTGGCACAAAGCTCGATTTGAGGCTTGTGGGTTATTTTATTCCTTCCTGTAATTTACTTCCTGTCATTTAATTTTGCAAAGAGTAATATACAACCTAACGTCTGTCCTTGTATCTTTTGCGCTCCGTTATCTCCCTTTAGGGAGCTTGGGTCAAGGGTATGAAAAACGGAGGGGTTTAGGGGCTCTAGTTTAATAGGCATCCATCTTGCTATTTTCTCGGTTGATTAAAAACAGTGACCTCGGAAGCTAATTGGAGTAGAAGACTATGGGGATCTCTAGGCGTTGTACGTCCTCCTTGTTGAGCATCGGGGCATTGGGGTTTGACCTGGGAGCTACAGGTGGACTTGTTTCCACTATTTTGAGTGCACCAACATTCCCTCTTTGACTTGAGAAATACTAGATTGGGGTAGTCACACCACCGGATCTAAAACTTAATCCAAGACTTCAATTTTAATTAAATTTACCTAAAAGGAACCAAGAGACATTGCAAAACGTCTTACCCACATTTATGGTTCTGTATTTGCTTCAAAGTCCTTCCTTTTCAAGGCTTTCATTTTACAAGTACATCTTCCAAGCATCTCAATTTCATTTCAGTACCTTGCACTTTCAAGTATAATATCTTTAAAGTACTGTGGCACGCTTGAGTAAAACATTGTTCAATTTTGTAACTTGAAAGCAATCTGTTGTTTGATCTTTGACATAGTAACTTGTTCATCCGGTGTATATCTTGTTTCCTTTCAGGTATCATTGTACATTTGTTTAACCATTCTTTAGCACTAGTTCATATTGTGTAATTCATTTACATTGTTCATATTGTTAGTATTGTAGATCTTGCTTAGCCTAGACAATTGTGGATAATCATTCTTAATTCTTTTGTAAGTTTGTAACTTGTAATCTTTTGACTCCATTTAATCTACGCACTGATCTTGTAACCTTGTAACCTTAATCAAATAAAATCCCTTTAACTAAATTGTTAATAAACTTTTCTGTAGGGACTACCCCCTTTGGCTTTGTTGGGATTTGGCCTAAATGGAGGAGTTGGTAGATTGTGGTGACAGTGGTATCCAGCTCTAACTTGCCCCCAAGGACACACAAAGCGGGTTGGAGACTTTCCCGTGTCATAAAGTGTGTATTAGGCGGCAACACACACAAACTTATTAAAATGTCCACTTGAGTTGTAGTGACTTGTGTCACTCCAACCAAAATGGGTTATTGATAATTCCACAAGCTTAAAAGTTGTTAATTAATGTTCTCACCACAACATTCAATATCCATGAGCAATAATAAACAACAAAACAATTTCCAGAATATTAAATAAGATTAAAAATGCACTTGAGAACCATAAACAATCTAGAAATTTAAAGAATTACGTGTTGAAATAATATTCAGAAATTAGGACAACACATTTAACATTCATAAATCATCTCTTTCACATTACTCTTGTTGTTGTTCACTTATAACAGTAAATCGGAAATTTCCAGAATTAGTTTGGTGTGAGATTTATCAAAAAATATCACTTAAGCATGCATTTATCCAATTTTTACAAAATTTTAGAATTCATGTTATTTCTGTCATAGTCATCCTAAGGCATAAAACAATAAGAAAATAATTCAAAAATTTAGATTTAACCTTGGAAAAATTTCAGAAAAACGAACGAAGCATTATATCTAAATTTTTAGTTGTTTAGTCATTTTAAATTTGAACACACTTGTGCTTGGGTTTTGCACTCTCTCTCTGTTGTACTGAAGTTTGAACCTATCTCTCTAGCACATATGTGAGGAGGCTATTTTCAGAATATGGGTAAGATATTATTCCATTAATTCTCTCGTTGACCCTTATAAATCTCAACATTTGAGAGAGTTGAGTATCTTTTTTGCTACTTTTCCTTAGAGTCATTGATCACCACTTCCTACTGAAGTATTATTATGTAACAGGGTTATTGAGTCTCAATGTATTGTACAAGTCCTTGTTGTCAGCGTTGAAGGACTTTCCAATTCTCCATTTCCAATACATCAAATATGACCCTAAATCTAGAATATAGAGTTTGAAGCAACAATTTTTGGGGATCATTTTGCATCATTCTAAGAGAGGTTTGTCGACTCTACTTATTCTTCGAGCACAATATGATTCTTTGCACATGTGGCATGTGTGCTGTGCCTTTTTCCAAAGATCTTCCTTGTAGAAGAAACTTTTTTTCAAGCTTTTCCTAGGCTAGCATGGGAATAAGCCATCTTATCGATGTTACCATTGTAAAGTTCATTTTGAGACAATTCATCAACATATAATACAACATACATCAATAAGGTTATGGTTTCCTAAATTCAAGGTATATGCCTAAGGTAGTTCAAGGTAGTTCAAGAGAAATGGTCAGCCCAGTAAGGTAACTTACAGGTTATGGTAACCAAGACTTGTGTCTTTTGTCTTTTGGATTTTGAGTGTCCTACTTAGGCGATAAATAGGATTCTTCTCTCCTCCCAAAGCACTCCAGAGTTATTATGTTTTTAAGGTTCTTCTTTGTGAAGGAGTCATGAAATTTACTCTTCCTTAACAGCACTTAGATCATTTAGGGTAGCATTGATTCTTTCGTTTATAGGAGCGGCCTTTTGCGCTCCCACTTTGTATCACCACTTATGTATTGAGCAGTCTGATTGACCTACTTTGGTCATTTGTTGGACATTAATAAACTTATCTTATCTTATCTTATTTTATCTATCTTAAAAATAAGTGTATGATGAAACTCTACCTTAAGGGCTTGATATTATAATACAATATTATTGGCTTATTATGAACCTCTTCTTTTCTTCTTATTCTATTAGATTCAACTTTGTCTATTGTTATTTTCGGATATTATTATTATTATTATTTTCATTTTTATTTTTTATTTGTGGTTCACAAATCCCCCAGGGGGCTGCTACATCCACAGGAAGAAATCACGGGGGGCCCTCCCGAAGGGGCCTCACCCCTCGCTTTGATTACGGAGCTAACCTGATGGGGACATCAAGTGAGGCCCTTATATCTCAATGTATAGCCACCCGGGCATTTGACCCCGAGACCTTCTGCTCACAACTTACAACACTCAACCACTTGAGCTAGCCCACCGGGCTTTTAAGTTTTTTTAGATATTATTACTTGAGTGGATTTTGCTATTAAAGTTTTCCCTGTTGCATAACAAAGTTTTGGTCATTGTTCCTGCTAGTAGATAAAAGAGAGAATTGGAAGAATGTATTATTACAAAAGTTTCCAGAGTAGAAACAACGTGCTATGACTCATGAGTAGCTTGAATGGATTGTGGCAAAAATGTACGTTCTAGATGTGAAGAATACTTTCTAGAGAAATTTGTAGGTGTTTCTCAAGTTGTTTTGTCATTGAAAAGTTGCGTTCAATTCGGAGAATGTTTTCTAGGGTACTTGTAAGCCCAAAATGATTTTTAGGCAGATTTTTTGTGAACTTCAGTTTGTGTTTTTGACACTCAAAGATGCTACTTTGACGAGACTTTGTTAATGATGTATTATATTTGTATTTTGTACTTCTATATTTGTACATCTTATCTACCACTCCAACTTTGTCGTTAATGTAAACATCTCATCTAAGTCTTCATACACCAATTTTGTACTTCTATATACATCTAATGAAAAACAAAGTATGTAGTGTAAAGTTCTTACATTTCTCTTCATGAACTTTGCTTCTTGTGTAAGTATTTTCAATGCTGTTTCACTTGTGCATATATCATACTTTGCAGGCTATCCATTCATGCTGGCCAATTTCAGTGCATGAGCTATGGATAACGTATCGTATATGAGGACTATGTCCTTGAAAGTCTCATTGCCAGACACCTTGGTACGTGTTTCCATTTTCCTTATCTTGCTTTTCTTTCATTTGTCTATATTGCAGGAAAATTGAATTACATCAAAACATTAATGGCACTTTTGAAAATTTAGAGGCTTAGATTTTGGGTACTTTGTGATAAAAATCTTCAACATCGAAACATGATTGAGATATGTTAAAGTTTAGAAAAAAATTCCATAATGAAAGTAGGTCTACACACATTGTACAGCATAACATATAAGGTAAACACTGAATTTATAGTGGAAAAAGTCTCATGGGGTAGAAAACTCCACTCCGAACAACATTGCTTTATTCTTGTGTGCCACACGGTGTCTTATATTGGGGGTTGTTACCGGACAAACTAGCAGGGGTAGTGTCCGATAGACAAATGTGTGGAAGATGTGACCACTGTCACCTTAGGCACACATCGAACTTCTTTGGAGTGTCGTAATCTCCAAGGGGAGAGCCCTTAGATGCTCTGCAAAAACACTTAGGATAAAGAGACTATGTCTTCTAGACAATGATGTTAGTGACCAGTGCCTTTAATTAATCAATTTATGAGTGAAGGAGACATACTAGATGAATAAAATGCTTGTAGAGACTAATGTAAAAGATGCCAAAGTACTCTTCCAAGTGTTCAATTTAACAAGGACATTCAATATTGTATTTGGACAGCAGTAGGCATTTCAAGAATGGCAACCATTCACCATTTAATAGCAAGTAAGGAGATCAATTCAGTGATAGCAATAATAGTACAGTATGACAGTCTTAGTTAGAGCAGCACTTAGGAAAGTGTGTGTATGATATATATATAATCTATTCAATGTAACCACACCATGTAAACCCTTTATCACAGCTCCTAGCAATATACGACAATGATCAAATGTACGTTTCAGACTTTGTATACTAGCAGTGTGAAATATAACTTCAGACCTTATATTCACTCCTTCTAAACAGTACCAACTTCCAATTTATAACTGAATTTGATGTTGCAGGTATGGAGGACTGTCAAGTTTTGACAGTCTGCAATATTTTGCAGACCTTTGTAGCAGTGGGAAGAGGGCTGTCTAGGTTCGTTGCAGCCTTGGGTAGACACTGAAATATGGGTTTGAGGCCTAGGGCAGGTCTTAGGAGGGAGGACTGAGCCTCAAAGAACAAGGCTGAGGGTATGCTGTGGGAGCCTGAGGTAAGGAGAAGGGGGAGCGAGGGTGGTAAGAGGTAGAAGAAGAGAGGGCAAGGAGATAGGAGAGGAGGACGAAGGTCAAGGAGGGATTAGAGAGCAGGCCGATAGGGTTTACCGTTTTAGAGTAGCCTTTAGGTATGATTTTTAGGTTCGAGGTTTAACTTTTAGGGTTTTAAGGATCCTAAAATTTTGTCCTAGGGCTTCTAGGGACAAATAAGGCAGGCCAAATTTATGGGAAGGAGGGCTGAAATTTTAGGGAGGCCAAAATTTGAATTTTTTTATTTTTATTTTTCTAGGATTTCAAACATAAAAGTGCAGACCTAATTAAATGGCTTAATTTATCCTGAAATGCAACATTTACACTTGAAAATGCAAAAGTAATTTTGGAAAAAGAATGATAGCTAGGGTTTTCATGGATGAACCCTCAACCCTGGTCTTAGAGGAAGGTGACCAACCTTCCTCTTAGAGTAATTTCTCCTTGTCAACTAAACTAGGGCTTCCCACAACAACCTCAAGGGTTTGTTGTAAGAGCCTAACCTAGGGCAACATTGGAGATCCAAGGCTAAACTTGGGAAAACCTCCTCAAGGGAGCATTTTCCACCATGCAAAGAGGATAGAAAGTAGACAAAGGACCTATTCAGAGAAAATGTAGCTCATGGCCACCATTCAATCATTCAAAAGTAAGAAATTCACCTACCTTTCACTAAGCAAGGCTAAAAAGACTAGACTCACTTGAGCACGTGTTCTTCAAACAATTTTAGCATCCACCAAGCATGAGCATAACCAAAGAATTTATCCAACTTTCATCCACAAGAGCAAAGAGAAAAGACTCCAAGAGGTGCGCATCACTTTCCAAAGAGCTAATGAGGGTAGAAGAGCAACATAATGTTTTATTCCATGTATTATGATTTACAAATGAGGTGAGGAGGGCTTATTTATAGCCTCTCACTCTCACTTTTTACAAATAACCAGGCCTACAAGCTCTTAAAATGTCAATGTGAAATTATAACATAAAATAATATAATTTGTGGGTAACCTGGGGCATTTTTCTCCATAGTTTACCAAAAAATGCTAAAAATGACTAAAACTGAGCAAAAAACTTCACTCCGAAAGGTGGAGTGAGCAGGGAGGCTCGTCATGCCCCATCTAACCCCAATAATGCTGAAAATCCCTCAACGTCCCTCCTCAATAAGCTTGTGGGTTTGGTGACCTAAGATGACGTCATCAAGGAAATTGGACCAAGGAAGGAGGGCGCTCTGCTAGAAGGGGAGGTAAGAGCCGTAGAGTTGGCAAACTGTCATCGATGTAGGAAACAAGCAAGGGGTCATGTGACCTAGTGACCCACCCCTAGGAGCCACGGACATCAACCCCAGGTTAAAAACCCCAACAAAGGGCAGTCAACAATGCCATTAAGCCATACTACTCCTAAAGGAAGGACCAAAGGGTCCGACCATAACCATCTCTCAGAACGCACTGGTAACACCCATCATGGTCTTGAAGAAAAAGAACGACCTCTCTCCTTGGGAAAACATCTGAAGGTGCGCTGGTACTGGTACCACGTAACAGGGGTCAAGACCCTTTCTATGGCGATGATCTCTATGTTAACTACTGCAATAATTATAGACAGTAGACCACCTTCTAATAACCATATTAATAGGGAACCATTGAAGCCACCTTCTAACGACAACATTAATAACGTACTAATAGTGTCTTACGTCAATGGCACTTAATGCCCACTATGACAAGATTAGCCAACTTATCTCCAACATCCCTCCTTAAGATTGACTTGTGAACATAAATAAGGAAAATCAACAGAAAGGATTTTTGACCCCCAGTAAAAATAACGTCCCAACAAACCCCCTTAATTTTCACTTGGGAAAGATGTGGTAAACCAAAAAATTGGCCAAATAAACATTACAATAATCCCCTCTTAATGTTTCAATGGGCAGGGATACAATAATGACCACAATTGTCATTAAAAACCTGACCATGATGAGGCGCAATCAAGCTATAGGCACACGAGGCCAATGCTGTGACCAAACAATCTCCAAGAATGATATAGAAGTCAAAGTGCATGCTGAAGCTGAAAGGGATTCAATGAAGCTGCAGGCAGGTGTTTCTTATGTACATAAAATAACATTAATAATAATATAGTTTATATATGTAGACTGTAATACACACACACACACACACACACACATATATTGCTGGAGAAAAAGTGTCGGTTGTTAAAGTTAAGGTTGTGTTAGGGTTTTAAACAAAATTAAAAAAATAATGCAAAAATACACAAAGTACTATTGACATAAATAAAATTATGAACAGTAAGGAAGCAACAATGATAAATTTAAACTATTAACAAAATATATCAGATTTGACAAATTAGGTTAGGGTAGAGAACCTTCCTTATACTCAGAGTTACTTTCAGATCAGATCTTGCCTCTTGGAGGCAATTCAATAAAATGGAGCAAATCTGGCCCTTACCTTAGGGCATGGACATACCTGAGAGAGAGAGAGAGAGGGAGAGAGAAATGTTGAAGAATAAGGTTGGATAATTACAGCAGAAGGTACAGTAGTTGTATTGAGGGTACACTACATCCAAGATCAACCTCAAGGCAATAACCAAGACAATCAAAAAGTGCCCAACAATGAATGGCATCCACAAATAGACCAAAACAGTCCACATCAGTCACAAGGAGGCAAATGGTACCCTAAACACAGTCCACACAAGCAGTGGCAACCTCCACACAAGCAACGGTACCCTACGCACAGTCCACACAAGCAGTGGTAGCCTCCACACAGGCAGCGGTACCCTCCACACAGGCAGCGGTACCCTCCAACAGCCTAAAACAGTCAACGACACTTCCAAACCACCTCACACAGGGAGCGGCACTTCCAAACCACCTCACACAGGTAGAGACAGTCTCAACGTGGGTAGAAACACTCTCCAAACAACCCATACCGACAACGATGGCCTCAACACAGTTAGCAACACCCTCAACACAGGTAGCAACACCCTCAAACCAATCCATACTAGCAGCAACACCCTCAACACAGGTAGAAACACCCTCAAACTAGCCCATACTGGCAGCAACCTTCCAAAACAGTCCAAAAACAAGCAACAACACCATCACAGCAGTCCACGACTCACATGTGTGGAAGTGAAAGTGAGTGGACGGCTAAAACATGATAGCGTTGAGATAGGGCGTCCCCCAAAAACAAGTGAATCAACCAAGCAAGAGAAACAACCTTCTGTAATGGCAGCGTTATACAAGGGCAACCCAAACAAATAAATGCCCAAGCAAGAAAACAACTTTGAAACCCTTTGACGCCACCCTTAATCAAGCATAAAAACCCTAGAATAATCGCTTAAGAAATCAAAGCTGAGTTGCCTCTTCAAGATGCTCACCTAATGAAGGATAGGCTCAAATTTATAGCCTCTCAATGACCCCTAGAAGGTTCCACCTTCTATTTGGTCATTGAGGTTAGGGTTTCCCAAACAAGGTCAAGACATCATACACTTTAGGAGGGATACAAAATAAAAATATAATTTATTGTTAAGACATCTTAGGAGAGGGTATCAAGTACAAGACCAAAGGGTCATGTTACCACACTCGAAGGGGAGCACTAGCACATAGGACAAACTAGGGGGGGGTCAACACAAGACCAAACCAATATAAGGCTAACCACAAGTCAAGATGGGAAAACAACCCTTCTAATCACAAGTCAACAAAGAGGTGTAACAACCCTTCTAACCACAAGACAAAAAGTGTCACAACAAGGTGGGAAGACAACACTTCTAAACACAAGACAAGGTAGGAAGACAACCTTTCTAACCACAAGACAAGGTGGGAAGACAACCTTTTATCTCTCTCTCTCTCAATGTATGTGGTCCACAAGTGTTCCATGCTATAACTAGAAGTTTATCATCACCATATAAGGAAGGTTCACACTTGATGATGTGATCCTCTGGTCCTCTTGACTGCTCCTAAGGTCAAGTGCTAGTGACTCCATCAAAGGGTGGCCAGTTAATTGATGAAGGTCTAACAATCCAAGAGCAAGCCACCTTCACATGTGCATGTCCATCATAGAACAATCGAGGGTCATCCATGCACCCCACATCACATGAAGCACCCCCAAGCATGTTGTAAACATTTTCGTAGTAACCTCGAAAGCTAACAACCTACAATTTGCCCAGAGCTATTTTGGTGGAAGCCAAATGCAATGAGGCTTATTAGCAATATGGAAAGAAGGAGACAAAGAAGATGAAGTTTCTCGGAGATATGTGAAGCAAGGTTGTGGGCAACAAATTTGGGGCTGATATTTTGGGGAACATAAAAGTTAGACAGAATAATGAATTCAAGTTTGTTGATGTGAGTGTAGAGCCAACAGCTTAGCAAAATGCCTATCCTTGTGGACCCATGTACTCGTGTCGATGGTTACAACCAATTAAGATCTTATTAGGATTTTACATAGTTAAATCTTCCCTTAAAGGTATACATCTTGGCTGAAAGATCTTAAAGCGGCACAAAAATGTGCCAAAGTGCACCCAGGGAAATTTTGGGCTTTAGGGAAAGAGCCATGAGCAATCCAAATAGATTGCTAAAAATTTGCAAAGTGTATCTTTGTTTACTCCCAAGTTCGAATCATCTTGCATCAGTTGCCAATAGATGATGTTTGATTATTTAAAGGATGTGCTTGCAAGCCTTAAACAACTTTCCTTGAAATTTTCTTTCTAACCTTATACTTACTGTCCGAATATTATGTCAAATACCCCTCATGCTTCCAGAAAATAATTTTAATGGAAAAATCCAAAAGCAACTGCTATATGCTTTTCCTAAACAGTCCTTTAAGAATATATACATCAGTTGCAAAAGAAGGCGGCGATGAAAATCAATATCATATAAGGGATTAGGTCCAACGTGTACCTATCATCTAATGATATGTGTAGTGTAGTTGAGATTGTATGTAGCCTTGTTGCCATGAAAGAGGACATACTTTTTTGTGCAGGTCTTTTATTATTTGATTTCAGAGTTAGATGAATCTGGAATATGCTTTTTTTTTGTCCATGTAAAAAGATAAATGCTGATTCTGCTTTGTTGTCCTATGCTTGCAGCTTTCTAAATTGTCTTTAAGATGTTCATGGAATGTACGTTATGTACCCTTCAGACATTCTTGCAGATATATGGCTGAGGTGCCTGGGACCAACTTCAAGAACACTGGGAATCCATTTTTGTATGTCTCTGAGGAAAAGATGAAGTATAATTGCATTAGCAGATATAGAAGAGGACAATGGAAGATGCCGAATGCTCACGGGCACTCTTTAGAAGTTGATGCTTATATGCATACGTTTGGGGTTCACTCTTCATCTTTTCTTCAAAAAGGTGGGAACCAATCAGAGAGAAGGGAAGAAAGGCCTTTCAGTACAAGGGAACCAATCTATGTGTTTCAAACAGATGCTGGAGGAGAGGTGTTACTTACCTGCTTTTTCAGCAAAATGTGCTTTTCTTGTATTTTTATGTTTATAAATGTAATATTAAAGTGAGAAATTAAGGAATTTAGTAACATACTTTCCTCAGGCATCTAAAAAGAGATAGATAAGTTAAATCCATCAAGGAGAGTATAAGTCAGTAGATTGTATACATTAAATGGAAACATATTTGACATTACTTGAGGAGTAAGCAAGTTTATTTCTCTTTAGTTTTGCAGATTAAAAACAAGTTGAACTTGTCAGGCATTTACTTGGGAGTTGCTTAGGGCAATATATATATAATGACATTTACTTCTTTCATTCTAGTTCACTATACAGACCAAGCATGATTGTTTCTTTCTTTCTTTCTTCAATGGTTTGTCTGCATACAATTGCCAAGACCATCCTCCAAAATCCATCTCACTGGTGTTGCGGTGCAGAAGAAACCTTTAGCTTCCGCCATTGAAGAAATTGTAGACACCAACTCATCCATCTGCAACTGATGTAGCTGCCATTCTATGGTTATCCTGTTTGCATTTATTGTGGGAGTCTTCCTGAAAATATCAGGGACATGATTTGCTATCTTCCGCCATGCTACCATCTGGAGGGAGGGAAGTTGCTGAAGAGATGCTAAAGGGGTATCAGGTCCCGGAAGCCGTGACCGTTATCCATATATTCCTTTAGTATTAAATTGTGTAACACCGTTGCAGTTTCACAATTGTAAGAAATTATAAAATTTAAAAGCCTTGTGGATATAACTTCTCATGGAAGAATATTAAAAGTCTTGAAAAATTCATTAATTTTGTGTTAATAAAGGTCGTTGGACATATATTAAAAAGTCATATTGAATTGCTTTTATTTTGTAAATAAAGTATGGGACTTTCTTCATATTACAGCTGGCAAAAATTTGATACATTCTTGAAACTTGGCTCCAGGTGAGGTGTCTCAACCTGGAACACCTGTATTACCCTGACAAGCACCAGACCTGTGCTTTTCCGAAAACAGAAATGAAATCTGTGTGCATGCTGCCATACCTGTGGCCTTTTAAACTAAAGTGGAAACTATACTAACAGTTTAAACCATTTCCCTGCATATGGCCTTTTTCATCTATTGTATACCAAAAAATAGCAGTATGATAAGAACTTGACCAGCTGCCTATAGGAGAACTACAGAAAAGCTTAGAGTAGTAGAGGCAAAAAGTGAGACTGAACCTGTGCTTCTGAAGCCTAGTCTGCTTTGCCATCCAGTGCGATGGGATGCTATGGGTCTTCTCCCATCATTTGATCTTCTGTCTCCTACTCTGCTTCCTCTCTGAAACCATATCTGAGCCCTGAAGGGCCTGTAACAGAAATTGATATTAGTCATTTAGTTGTAGCTTCTCCTTGATTGCTTGCCGTGCTGGAGTGCTACCTTCCTCGACAGAATCTATGTGACAGGTGGTGAGTTCCGTGATGCGCTAATACCAATCCATTGTCATAGAATATGTGCTATTCCATCTTCTGGAGAAGCCTGTATCAAGGATGATGGTGGCTAAATCTTCATCAATTATGGAGCACCTGAGAGCTCCCATCTTAGCTCCACTTCATAGTTTATGTAGACTACTATACTACTACAGAGACCAAACCAGTGCCAAAATTATCAACAGCAATGTGAAGAAACCAATCCCCACCTATTCCCCCTAATCCAAGTTGCCTGTACTTGTCTCACTGCTGCCTGCATTCTGAGGTTAAGTTGGCCTATTCTGTTATATATTTTGAAAGATGTCTTTATTTTAAGTATGTTTCTTCTTTTTTTGAGGTATCAGGGCTTTAACATGTGTAAATAATAAACACTAAACATATGAATATACCACTTGAACGGGTTCTTGTATAGTTCTTGGCTTTGCTGCTTTTGAGACACTGATAATTCACTTTATTAGTATGAACACTGAATCTGAGATTCATAACCCGATCACTCTAGGTCCATCTTAAATGTGTTTGCCTTCGTATGCTAAGCTGGTGGCTTAGGTTATGTATCTAATAATAGCTCTAGGTCCATCCTAGATGTGTTTGCCTTCATATGCGAAGCTGGTGTCTTAGTTTGTGTATCTGGTAGCGGTGTCAGATGGGACCCTACTGACTTATATGCTGCTTAATAGGGTGTGACTATTTTGTGGTCAATCTTGTGGATTTTAGTTTGTAGTCCTAACAATATCTCTTTTGCATTCAATCTGTGCCTATTCTTTTCTTTTCTGTTGGATGTTTTCTTGAGCCTTGACTGTATGGCACTTTCTGTTTCTTTTTCAAAAAGAAAGAAAAGAAAAACAGAAAAAGGTATACAAGTCACAGTGATCATTGGAACTCTTCTTTTTCAAAAGAAAGAAAAGAGAATTGGAAAAAGAAATAAGATGGTCACAGTGATCATTGGAACTGATCAGAACATGCATCGTCATATAGCAATGTAGGACTGCATAATGCATCTCTGAGGTTATGTGAAAATCAATCCGCCCGGTATGATTAGGGCCTTTACTAGGCTAAATTAATTTCATTCCCTTATTATCAACCATTGTAATGGTAAGTTTGAGTAAGTAAAACAGATAAAATTTTGTTTTGTTTTGGAAATGCAATTACTTAGGGTTAGTTAATAATTTAATGAGACAAAGCAGGAACTAGTAATCTAAGAATGGATAATATGTAGCTGCAGTTAAAAATGAATTTCTTAACAGGTTTTATTTGTCAACAGGTAAAGGCATTTGTTAGAAGAGTGGATACA
The DNA here is from genome assembly GCA_001517045.1 of Pseudotsuga menziesii. Taxonomy (NCBI): domain Eukaryota; kingdom Viridiplantae; phylum Streptophyta; class Pinopsida; order Pinales; family Pinaceae; genus Pseudotsuga; species Pseudotsuga menziesii. The sequence goes on from LPNX010851118.1 coordinate 1,071,265, forward strand.
GTGTATAAAGTAACAATTGAAGTTTACTTGCCACAAAGATTCAGTGATCTGGACAATGATCTATGTTTGCACTGGGTATGTTGATTCTCTAAAATCAGCATTCACAATATGAGATTTATCGGTGATTGCAAAGTGTACTTTCTACCAGTTATGCCTGTTCAAAATAATTGATTGATATAGATTTTGGTATTCCATGGGCCCAATTTTTAAACTACATCTAAGCTGTCCAAATGTGAGTATTTAATTGTTACTTGGACATGATTTGAGACTTTTACATTTGTCTTTGAACTAGTAAGTTACTTCATGAAGGTAAAGCTGCATTATATTTACAAGGGATGGAAAATATGATTTATCATTTATGCATGTAAGCCGAAATTTAGATAGAAAGAATATTTATAAGTAGGTTTAGTTCTTCAGCTTAATCCCTTCACTTATTTTCCCACCAACTTAGTGTTAGATTTTCATAAGATTATAGCAGTATATCTTAATTGCATTTATCAATAGGATCACTAGAAGAAAGACAAAGCACAAAACAATAACACGAGTATTTTTATCCTGAGAAAACCCAAATGGGAGAAAATCCAACAACCTTTGTCTAGAGATGATTATGAGAACATAGTACAATGAAGAAAGAGAAAAGATGGAAATGCCTTCCAAAGATAGAAACCCTAAAACAGTCTTCTCCACCAGTAGTTGCACACTTCTCTCTCTAAGTGATGCGAAAGTCACTTGAGTGAATAATGAGGAGGGGGTGCCTCCTATTAGGCTATATATACTGATTTTCTACCAGGAAAATTCATCAGGGCTGACTTCTCTTGGGGGAGCAATAAAATACATTTTTATAATTTTATTTTTATTTATTTTTATAGCTTGCTTTTCACCCCAAGGTTTACATTGTTCTTTCTAAGGTTTGTATGATGGATTACAACAAGTTCAAACTCCCATAGGAGGTACAAGTAAAGAATGTCTTTTGAAGTTGCACAAACTCTAACACTCCCTTTCAACAAGGAAGGTATTCTTCGGTCTTCATCAACATCACGATCATCTGGGTTTCATCTGTACATCTATATTGTCTCCATCATCTCTATACATATTGAAGGTTGTCTACACGATCTCTGTCCTTCGAGAGGTGTCTTCATGAATCAATTCTATCAGAATATCTGAGAGAATCTTCTGCTACCTGGCCGTCTCTATTGCCAATGGGAAACTTCCATACCTGGCTTGAGATTCTTGGACGAGCAAATGTGTATGATCATCTACTACCTGTTTGTCTCATTTGTCGATGGGGTACTCCCATACCTGGCTGAGAACATGAACGAGTAAATATGCACGACCATCTACTGCCTGTTTGTCTCATCTGCCGATGGGATACTCCCATACCTGGCTGAGAACCTGAACAAGTAGAGGTACCTGTGCAATCACATGACCATCTACTACATGTACGACTCATCTGCCGATGGGATTTCTCCCATACCTGGCTGAGCACTTGGACGAGCAGAGGCACCTGTGTGAACCTGACCATCTACTACCTGTCTGTCTCATTTGCCGATGGCATTTCTCCCATACCTGGCTGAGAACCTAGACGAGCAGAGGTACCTGGGAAAAGGCATGGTAAATGTCTCTCAGTCTCTCAGTCATCTCTCCCTCTTAAGGAGGGATACGTTCTCTTCTACTCCACGTCTTCCGCGAAAGTATTCAAACTTCACCCTGGGAAGAGGCTTGGTGAGAACATCTGCAGTCTGGTCATTTGTCGAAATATACTGTAGCTCGACCGCACCTTTTTGCACCATATCACGTATGAACTGATACCGAATCTCTATGTGCTTCGACCTGTCGTGAAATACAGGATTCACTGACATCTGCATACGACTCTGGTTATCACAGTTAATCATGGTTGGCTCTGGAATCTTGCCAAACAATCCTGCAAGAAGTTTACGAAGCCAAACTACTTCTCGGGTTGCCGAGCTAGCAGCCATGTACTCGGCCTCTACAGTACTGAGAGCTACTGAGTTCTGCTTCATACTGCACCAGGAAATTACTGCAAAACCTAGACTGAAACAACATCCTAAAGTACTCTTCCTATCTGTAGTGCATCCGACCCAATCTGAGTTTGTAAACCCTTGTAATTTCAAATCACATTCTGAATCATATCGTAGACCATATCCCACAGTGCCACGTAAGTATCTGAGCATATGTTTTACAACAATCCAGTGAATCTGCCTTGGTTCACACATGAACTGACTGAGGGTATTAACAGCAAAACAAATATTTGGTTTGATGTTCGTCAGATACATCAAGGACCGAATCAGCTGGCGATACATAGTGGGATCAATCAAATTTGAATTTGAAGTAGAATCTCTCAGATTCTTCAAATTTGCATCCATCGGAGTAGCTACGGACTTGCAATCCAACATTCCAAATCTCTTCAGTGTATCTATGGTGTTTTTTCCTTGACCTAGGAAAATCTCCTTATGCCTCTACCATACTTCTAATTCCAAGAAGTAATGCATCAATCCAAGATCCTTCATTTCAAACTTAGAGGCGAGTTTCTTCTTAACCATACGATAAGTTTCTCATTTCCAGTGAGAAACAGGTCATCAACATATAGTACCAAAATTAGTGGCTCATCATTCACAACCTTGTAGTAAAGGTTGGGGACTACATCATTCTTGGTGAATCCCAGACTCACCAAGAATCCGTTTATTCGTCCATACCAAGCACAGAGTGCTTGTGTGAGTCCATATAAGCCTTTTTCAGCTTGCATACATGAGACTCCTTTCCATGGACAACAAACCCTTCTGGTTGTTCAATATATACTTCTTCATCATTAATACCATTGAGAAAGGCTGTCTTGACATCCATCTGATGCAACTTCTATTCCATAGCTGAAGCAATAGCAATGATCGATCTGATGGAAGTATATCGAGTCACATGAGCAAATGTCTCATCATAATCGTCTCCCTCTTTCTGAGAGAACCCTCTGGCAAGAAATCTAGCCTTGTATCTTTCAATAATCCCATATGTTCCATGCTTGATTTTGTATAACCACCTGGAAGTCACAATTGACTTCCCCTCAGGTTTAGGCACAATCTCCCACACATCATTCTTCAAGATGGATTGATATTCTTCCACCATGGAATCCTCCCAAACTTGGTGTCTGGATGCTTCTTTATAAGTGGTGGGTTCTGAGTCAATGACGTGACTCATCAATGCCACATAACTGGAGAACTTCTGAGGTCTTTTGCTTTCTCGGAAAGTGCCATGTGGAGCTTCATGCCCCTTTGCATCCTGTAAGGTCTGTTGTGCCCATCTAGGTCTTTTTCGGTTTACTGTAATATCTCTGGGATCATCAATTGTCTCGACAGGATCAATGGTATCGATGTGTTCATCTTTCTCTGCTAACTCCCTCTAAACTGGAGGGGGAGATGATCTCATCTCTTCTGATCCTAACATCTCCTCATCATCGATCTCCATGTCTGATCCTCTGCCTTTCCTGACAACCATCTCTTCTTCAAACGTCACATCCCTGCTAACTTCAATCTGTCTGGATCCTGGGTTATAAATTCTGCAGGCCTTTGAAGATTCACTGTATCCCACGAAAATTCCCTTCTTGCCTGAAGGTTCTAACTTCGTCCTTTTCTCCTTGGGCACATGTATGTAGACTGGACAACCAAAGATTCAGAGGTGACCCACTTTTGGTTTTACTCCTGTGAAAGCTTCTTTCGGAGTCATGTTCTTCACTATCTTATGTGGGCATCTGTTTTGTACATATACAGCCGTTTTGGATGCTTCTGCCCATAAGAACATAGGCAGACTTTGTTCATGAATCATGGCTTTGGCTGCCTCCACAATTGTTTCGTTCTTTCTTTCAACAACCCCATTTTGCTAGGGGTTGTAGGGAACTGTGAGCCCCCTCTTAATTCCCGCTTCCTTGTAGAAATCACTGAATTCTGTAGAGGTGTATTCTCCACCATTATCTGATCTTAAGATCTTGATCCTCTTCCCTAACAAATTCTCGACTTGTGCTTTGAATTCTTTGAACTTGTTGAGTAATTCCTCAGATTCCTTGGTCTTGAGAAAATATATCCAAGTCTTTTGTGAGTAGTCATAAATGAAAGTCACATAGTAATGATATCTTCCCGATGAAACAACTGTCGTTGGGCCGCACAAGTTAGAGTGCACTAGATCCATGATTTCTTTGGATCTGCTCGCACTATCCTAGAAGGATTTCTTGGCATTCTTGCCAAGTGCACATCCTCTACATGTTCGATCATGGTCGACCTGTAGCACTGGTATACCTGTAACTACTAACAATATTCTTTACAGCTGGGAGAGCTCTGTAATTTAAATGAGCTAGTCTTCTGTGCCATAACTCACCCATACTTGTAGAGTCATGGACTAGGGCTTGGAATGGTAGAGTGTTCAGTCGGTACAAGCTCTCCTCTTTCATACCAATTACTTTGGCTGTATCCATGCTTGAGTTCTTCTACCAAGCAAGTACTTTTCCATCCGAGAATGCTTCCTTTATATCCTTTGTATTCTAAGGCTGAGATGGAAACAAGATTTCTTTTCATACTAGGTACATAGAGCACATCACTTAAGTGTAGAGTATCATTAGAATCTAGCTGAAGGGAGGTAGCCCCCTATCCCTTCACAGTGTAGTTAGCATCATCTCCAAGCACAACACGAAGATGAGAATCTTTCTCAACTACTTCTGAGAGATTTTCTTTATATCCTGTCATGTGTTTAGATACACCACTATCTATGAGACAAGTATCACTAGTAGTGGGAACCGTAATTGATAGAGCTGATATGAAGAAGAATTCTGTACGATCTTCATTCTTCTGTTTCTTGTGATGATGATCTTCTTCTACATCGGCAGTTGAAGCTTCATGCTTCCTTTTATGTGAACTTTGACAGCTATTGGCATAATGCCCATTAAATCTGAGATAGATCCTTCTTTTGTTTCTTCTGATATGGGGGAGGACTTGATCTCTTATCTTGGCGCTTGTGATTGTACAACTTCCTTCCCCTTCCCTTGCCTTTCTTGGCATGAGATACGAACGCTTGGTATTTCACAGAGTTTTTTGCCCTAGACAATTATGCTTTGCCTATAGCCGAGTATAATTGACGAGGTTTTCTCCCGCTTCCTCCAAAGCTGGAATGCCCGATTTTGAACTCTGGGCCTTGGGGGGTTATTAGAGCCCAACTGAGTATGTATAAACCTACTAGACATTATTAGAATAGACTATGGTCATGTCCTAAGTCACTAGGACCCTCAGAACAAATTTGAAATTTTTTTACTGGACGCGTCAAAATTTTAATTTTTTAATTTTTCCTAAGTTTTTAATTAAATTTTTCCATAATTTAAATGGAAAAATTCAATTTGTAATAAGTCAGTCATTCGGAACCCGAATTCAGTGATTGAAGGCTCTAACCTTAAGCCAAAAATCATTCATGATCAGCCAGACAGTTAGATCCAAGTTTCAAATCATCATTCTGCCACATAACGCATAATTTCTCAAAAAAGTCAGTTTTGGGGTAATTATTGATTAACTAATAAAAATGATTATTTTGGAGAAAATCCAAATCTCTCCAAATTAATCCGAATTCAGTGAAATGAAATGCAGAATGACATGGCATTGGGCATTAATGATGATTGGAGTTTGTTGCCCACCTATTTCGACTAGGTGACAACTCCATGTACATGAAGATGTACATAATTGTACAAATTGTACCTTGGAAAAATCTGAGGATTTTTCGCTTCTGCAGGGCAATTGCCCCTTTGTAAAACGAAATGTCCGCTCCCCTGCGTGGGAAAATTAATGTAATTTTATGTGTTAGTATGGGTCATATGATATGGATGCCACACCTTGGAACTGGTTGTTAGGGAAGTCCCCTCATCGAGTGTTTTTTCCCTTTCCAATTAATCTTGTTGTACAAACAATTTTAATTGGTTTGGTTTTTCACTCAAAATCCTCCAAAGTGGTGACGGGCGTTCTAATGGTCAAGTCCATGGGGTGGCTAAGGGTTCAAAATGTTATTCGTGACCATACTAGACATTTGTATAGAGTCTTGCGGAGTTTCGTTATGTTGTATTTTTATTTATTTTTTCTAGTTAATTAATTTCACCCCTTGGTGGTTAATTAACTAAGTTTTGATGTAATAATGTAATTGCTCAAGCACTGGCATTTTGTAATAGGGGCTATGAATGCAAGGTAAATTGCTATGAAACCCCCTAAGCCACTGCTTCGAGTCCCATGTCTTTCTGATAAGGGGTTGAGGAGATAGACCATTTTTGTCTAAGCAAGGTCTATTTTTCCTAGGGAATTAATTAATTTCCCTAAGTCAAAAATTCATATTATTTGATTTTGAAGTAAAAAATCAAATAATGCCATGGTAATTTTGTTTGGGGGTTACTAAGCCTAGGAAAAATTAATTTCAAATTTTTCCACCCCCCCATGGCCAAGATATAATTTTTTCAAGTTTATTTTTAATTTTTCCTAAGTCAAAATTGGAAAATTTAAAAATTAAATTGAAAATTTTAATCTAAGGTGAATTTTTATATTTAGCCTAAGTCTAAAGATTAAGTGTCTATTTTGGAGCAAAGGCTGAAGTCAAAGCCAAATCTAGAGGAGCCAAGTCATGGTTTAAACCCTCACTAAAGGGGCGTCCAAGTAAAAAACCTCACTAAAATGGGGCGTCAAGGTGAAAAGGGGCTCTAAAATAAGAAGAGACTACTCCAAATAAGAGGAGGCGCTAGCTATAAGTGGAGGCGTCACTTGTGAATGGGGGCGCTAGCATGGTTAGAGGAGGCGCCACACTTGATGGAGGCGCTAGCTTATGGAGGGCTTCTACATTTGGAGGAGGGCGGCCACATTTGGAGGGGGCGCCAATGTGAAGTGGGCCCAAGGCTTGTAAAACATGCTCCATTCTTAGCCCTTGGATGTCTCTCAAATGGTTTTAACCTAGATCTAAGGGAGGAATTCATTTTGGCATGGATCAAGACTTGGATTAAGTGGGAAACCCTAGATCTAGTGGTGGAGATTTAACCTAGATCTAGATCTAATCTCGGCCATTGATCTTCAAGGGGTTGGGGTCTTCCTCAACTATATAATGAGGGTCTCACTCCCTCATTTGACATCATCTCTCATGCTATTGTTATGCTGCCGGAATCTTTCCCTACTCTCTTCTCATATTCTCTCAAGCATTTGGCCCAAGCCTCTTGCCATTTTTTGTATTGGATTTTCCCTAGTTGAGCTGTAATAGAAGAATACTTTGGAGGAATATTGTGCTGTCATTTCATGCATTTTGTGGTGAGGTAACTTGTATTGTATTTATTTGATTTGCATTTGTATTAGCTTAGATAGCTCTCCACAAAGTATTTTGTGGAGAGATTTGTAAGTAGAAGTATTTCTGCTTCCATTTGTGAGTTTCTTAATAAGATTTATCAAAGTATTTTGGTAGATTTATTGGGTACTCACCTCTTTGCTTACATTTTGCAGCTCTCTCATAAGTTCATTTACAGGTTTTCCAAGCTAAGAAGGGCACCTCCAAGTGTTTTGTTTTTTCTTATTTTCAATTCGGCCATTTTTCTTTTCCTATCCTGAAACTGGGTTTTATTCACTGTATAGTGAATATAACCCTTGTTTTAGGGCCCTCATCCATTATATATTAGTATGGGCTTATAAATCTGCTGTTTATATGTTGTTTTCACCCTAAAAACATTCATTTTCAGCCACTAAAATTTCTGTTTTTCTATTTTTTAAAGTTCAGGTTTTTCTGTAAAATTTCTGGGTTGTACACTAAATTGTTCTAACTTTCTGTTTCAGTTTTCTGCAGTAATTTCCAGCAAGTTGCTGATTTTTTTGCAAGTTTTGTGCACAGAAAGAGGGGGTTATGCTGCCCTAAATTGTCCAGAAAAAACCAGCAAAAATTTGGTCCAAAAGAGGCCCTAAACTACACTTCTTCTCTCTCTTCTATTACATTGTAAACCCCAAATGAGAAGTTCTCTTTGGGGTATTTCTCTGCTGTAAATTTGTATAAGTAGTTGCTTAGAGTTAGTTTTATTTGCAAGTTATTTTTCTGTTTACCCACCTATCTCTGTGACAGACCACCATCTCTGTTACAGAGATTGTTGTGTGGTTAGGATAATTAGTTTTATTTCTGTTTACCCACCATCTCTGTTACAGACCACCATCTCTGTAACAGAGATTGCTGTGAGGTTATTACATTGCTTTAGTTAGTTGTTTTTCCTTTTAATTTTCTGTTCAAAGTAGTTAGATTTAATTTTCATTTTCTGTCAAAGAAGTAATCATACAACCCACCTATCCGGTGTATCCTCTATCCACT